>JAUMHR010000050.1:4513365-4544583 GCA_032361145.1 Enteromius fasciolatus
CCGCTAACCCCAGGTTTAATATAAGCAGTGTGAAACATGATTACAGATAACCCAGGATTCCGTTTATCCGGGGTTTAGGATAACCCTGGGTTAACAATTTCAAGTGTGAAAAGCCCTGTAGTATTGCTCAGTACATGTATAATGTATAATTACACTGTAACAAAAGCACCTTCAAATAAAATGTAACCCATCGTGCTAGGGCCTGTAAGAGTGAACATATTGTAGTAAACATCAAATATGAAAAGGGTGGATATTTACTTTGGCTAGTGAATGTCTAATTTTGGACAATTCAATTTTCCAATGTATTTTGTCCCCGCCCCCAAACATAAGATTCAACTATCAGTCGATTTTAACCAAGATTTGACAATTCCGATTCGACTATAAAAATCCCTAGACGGGGACACCCCTAAAAGCTAGTGGTGCAATGGTTTAAAAAGGTAAAATGATATTAGATATAGATATTTTGCATTCAAAAAGGCAAATGTAGTTTTTAGATGCCGAGTTTAAAGGGTTAGTTCTGTGATTTTGTGACCCTCATGTCGTTCCAAACCCATTAAGGCCTTGGTTCATCTTAAGAACACAAATTAAGATATTTTTAATAAAATCAGAGAGCCATCTGACCTTTTATAGACAGTGATACACAGTCCATGTGACATCCCCCCCCACCGAGATCAGTCTTCCACTATTTTAGAGAGTATCACAACACATGGGTATGCTTTCCTCTAGGCTTAAACAACCACAGATTACGTTCAAGTGCGTGCTTTCCCCCGGAAATAAACAAGGCTGATTAAGTTGAAGTGTGCATATGCGTTGCATTGTGATACTCTCTAAAATGGTTGAAGACATAAGTCAAGGGACAAGTTTTTACAATGTTTCTGGATCTGGGATCATTTCAGTTGTGTTTCTGTCTATGGAGGGTCTGATAGATCTCTGATTTCATCAAAAATATCTTCAATTCTTATGGGTTTTGAAATGATATGAGGGTGAGTAATTAATGACAGAACTACCCCTTTCAGGACTGATACTCACCGAGTAATGGCAGTGTGGTGATGGACAGATCCAGTGAGTTGGGTCTCTCAGGTCTGCGCACACGGTTTTGTCTGAGCAGTGCCTCTCCCTGTGTCTGAGCTTGTGTTTGGGCCTTTGGAGTAACCACAGTTGGGGCAGGACACGGCCCAGGCAGCGCAACAGGCTCCACGATAGAAGATGATGGAGCATCTCCCGTTGGACCAACATTTTCACTGTTCTCTCCTCCCTCTCCTCCGCCCTCAGTCTCTCCCTCGCCCTCTCCCTCGCCATTGTTGTTATTGCTGTTGTTGTTGTTCGCATTGTTAGGATGCTCCTCTCTTCTCAGAAGAGGCTCTTGCTCATCAGGGCTAGTGTTCAAGAGGCCGAAGGTCAAGTCCTCTGAACTCGCAGCGCCCTTCCAATGGACATCAGTGGCATTGGCAGCACTTCCTGCTGACTCAGGTGCTGCTCCGGTTGCATATTTACTCACTGCTGCCGCAGCATCATTGTTGGCAACAGTAATCGGCCTGGCCTCATGTGCCGCTCTGACCGCACTGGCTTTAGCAACACCCATCTCAACTTTCTTCAGATTCGACTTTCCAAGTTTCCCAAACTTCATCCGCAGAGATGAAGACGACAAGGCGGGTGTTTTCCCAGAAGGCTTTGCATGAAGACTTAAGCTACTCGGCCTCTTAGGAACGTTCTGCTGCTTAGGTAGGATGGTTATTGGGGCGTCAGTAAGCCGTCCAGAACCCTGTGACCCTGTAATCTCAGAAGCCGTCTTCATGAGGGGGTAGAGCGGGCCATGTGAGGTGGATGTTTCTGGAGAGCAGAACTGCTTCTGCGAATGCTCCATCAGGCTTTCGTCAGAGCTCTCTCTCAAGTTCCTCTGGACTTCACTTGGGTCCAGTTTTGGTATCTCCAGGTCTTCCTGGGTCAGCTGAGCACAGGGAGGGACACTGTTGCCTACTGGTGGAGGCTGTGTGGCATTGCAGGACTCTGAGACAGGAGTAGGGGAGGAGCTTTCTGTCCCAGACTGCCGTGATTGGGCCTGCTGCCACTCATAGTTGATGCAGTTCCTGTTCTTCTCTGAAGGGTTAGATCCTCCCACCAAGGGTGGGTCCATTGATGTGTCATTGTGGAGGGGTTTATCAGCACCTTCATGGTCTTCGGTGTTTGTAGATGAGTGTTCAAGGAAAGAACCCACCTTAGGCATCTGCCTTCCATTAGAGATGTTCCTAGAAATTTTAGGTTGAAATAAAAAGCACTTACCGTAAGATAAAGGCCTACATAGACTTATGCACATTGCAAATGACAACAATTGACCATGATTTGGGACAGTTCTTAGTAACTGATTATTAATTATCTACAGACTTTTTAAGTAGGATTAATCGGTGATGTGCATTTTGCATTACTAATATTAATTACATGTGGTTTAATTAAATATTTAATTGGATTTTAGTTATGCAGCAAGTACAGGTTATTTATTGCTTGTGGTCATACAGTGCAGTAATGAGGTTGTTCAATCAGTGGTTGCCGATTATCTGCAGTTTTGCAATAAGTGGTCAGTGATTACTGGTTAGTGATTACCTGTGGATGTACAGTATGTGGTCAGTATTACAGAATACTTGTTGCTGTAGAGTTATTGGTTGGTGATCATACAGCGAATTATTATCATACAGTCAAAGTATTGATTACATGCTGTATGTGTTGTATGTAAGTGAGCACTGATTACTGGTTATTGATTATCTGTTGATTATTAGTTATTCTTTACCTGTCGTTGTACAGTGGGTGGTCAGTGGTTATTGGCTTCTGAAAATGTATCTGGTTATATAGTAAGTGGTCAGTGATGTAGCTGAACAGTTAATGGTCAGATGTTAAAGATTACTGGTTGCTTGTAGTTGTACAATAATTATTGGTAATTGATTATCTGTGATTTTATGTAAATATTGATTATTGATAAACTGTGGTTATACACGAGTGGTCAGTAATTATTGGATCTTGATTATATGTTGTTATATAGTCAGTGGACAGCAATTAATTAATAATTATTGTTTTTTGATTACCTGTGACTGTATGGTAAATATCAGTTATTGATTACCTGTGGTTAAACTGTGCAGTGCTGGGGTTGAGAGCAGGACTGACTGATTTTTCCCTGTCCCAGATTAGGAGCAGTTCAGCAAGTCTCTCCTCTGCACACTGAGCCGTTAGCCGGGCTTCAGCATCCTGATCCCAGCAGTCTTCCATTGTCTCTTTCAAAGAGTGCACCGTCTGCACATAAACAAAACCCCACATACATCAACATCAAATCTATTTTAGTCCACTGAGAGTTGATAAGCTCCATTTGTGTGTGTTCACATCTTAATTTCTCACCAGGCTGTTTTCTTTCCAGGCCTCTGGGAATTTGGGTCTTTCTTTTGCTCGGGACACAAGTGCCTGCATGTCTTCTATGGTAGGGTGATTACCCGTCTCTGCCTGAAACGCCATCTGAAATGCTGGAACTGTCTCACCTGGTGGGACAAAAGATTTTTACTGAGTACAAACAGCAGCTGTGACGTGGAAAGATTTGCCCGTGTGTACATGTGTGTGGTACCTGGGAAGAGATCAGCACACCGCATGAAGGTCTCCCAGTAAAGCAGACCCAGCGCATAAACATCCACTTGTTTCAGTGCTGATTCACAATCTCTGAGATTCACTGCCCCTTCTAACACCTCCGGAGCCATGTATCGCACTGTACCCACCTATTGAGTGAGATGAAGAGATAAGACATATGATTAGTCTGGGGTATTATTGTCCAAATCACTGGTCTGCTTTTGACTTTGCTGGGTTGGATCAGACTGGACCATTCTAAATTGCTGTTTCCTGACCTCACTGATGACACTGTTGTCCTCTTCCCCGTGCCCGGGCGGTCTCTTTCCCGTCAGAATCATGGAAAGTCCAAAATCACTGATCACACATGTGCCATCTGTCTTCACCAGCACATTCCTACTGTTCAGATCCCGGTGGGAGACGGCTGGTTTATACACATCTAACAATGACAAGAGGAGGGGAAAGGAAAAGAGAGAGATTGAAGGGGGCGGAGTGGAATGAGAGAGGAAAGAAGGAGAGAAATGTACATGAGAGTGAATCATAATTTCGGAATTGCCACTAGAGAGCACTAGGACCCACTTGTGTCTCCAGAAATAACCTATGTAACAGGGATTGCACCAATGTAAGTGGTCCAGTGAGGCAAAAGGACTTAAGCCACTTAAAAATAAAAACTTAAGTATATTATAAAAAATTTATTTTTTATTAAATATGTTTATTTTATCATTCTATTTTTCATTTATTTATATCAGTATATAATTGCACTTTTCTAACATAGGTAATAGAGTTTGTAAAAGCAGTGGTCACTGTTTTGTAAAATTAATATCCGTTTAAAATGTTTTATAATAATGCTGTGCATGAGAGTATATATGAGAGTGTATTTGTATGTGGATGTTTGGCCGGTTTCTGAGCTAAAGGATCTGTCGTTATATATCAGTATGACTGCAATGAAGATGAAGATGTAGCATCACTTTCTTTCTTTCGTTAGTCTCTCTTTCTGTCGTGGTCTTTGTGCCTTTCATTTCCATGCATTTTTTGAAACTAAATAAAATCTGAACACTTTTAGAGCCTTTCAGACTGAAACAAAGACAAAGGAAACTAAAAAAAGAATTGAGAATTACGCCCCATCCCTGCCTTCCTGCCTTCTCAGACTGAAGCTATAAATAAAGTGCACACACCCACTATCACCTCAATACGCCAAGCTTAAAATCTAATGAGTATTTCAAATAGTTGATGCCTTTTAGTTCCAGTTCACATACCTTTCAAAAGTTTAGAGTCAGTAACATGTTTTAAACATAAAATACGTCACCTGTGCTCACACAGGCTGTTTTTAATTGATCAAACTTAAAACGTAAAAAACTTCAAAATTATAGCAATTTAAAATAACGGCTTTTAATATATCTTTTAATACATCTTAATATATTTTAAATTTCATTTATTCTTGCTCACTTTTAGCTGCTATCACTCTTGTATTTAGAGTCACATGATCATTCAGAAATCATTCTAATATGTTGATTTGATTAACAAGAATAATTAGTTTGATGAATAAAACTTAAAAAAAAATTCAATAGAAATGCGACATCATACATTTCTTTACTTTTCCTTTTGATCAATCTAATGTGTGCTTGCTACATTATAATATTAATATATTCCTCCAAAAAAAAAATCTGACTGACCCCAAACATTTGAATAGTATGCATAATTATAAATCCAAATTATTAATATAATTACCACCTACTGTTAGTACAAACACATCTTTCACTGAAACAATTATTTTTGATGAACACGCTCTCTGTATGTCTATAAGCCACACACACACACACTCACGTAGACGCTGTACGGTGGTGGGAAGTCCTCACTGACCCCAAACATTTGAATAGTACTGTTTGTCATAATTGCATGTAAAGAGTGGCCACTACATTCTTCAACATTCTGCTTTTGTATTTCACAAAGGAAAGAAGTCGCGTTTCTGAAATATTAATTTATTTGTTATTTTGTATCTCACCCCCTCTCTGTATCTCTGTGTGCAGGTACGCCATCCCTCTGGTGACAGACAGAGCCAAACGACAGCAGCTCAGCCAGTCCACAGTCCGCCCGCTCAGATACGTGCACAGAGAGCCCTGGGAAAGACAGAGGGAGTACACTTTTCAGAGGAAATCATCTGCAAAGTACAGGGAGGAACACACAGGAAAAACAGGGGGGGAGAGGAGGGAGAGATTAAATCATGAGATTAAAGTGCAGAGCAAGAAAGAAAAGCGGCGGTGTATCTCAAAATTACAGGAGTAGCACAATTAATGCACTCCTGCCATACTTCAGGACTACCTCAGGGATGCCTCCTGTCACTATGGCAACCTGGCTTGAGGTTAACCCACAGGAAGTGCAGGCTGAAAGCCCACGGTTATGAATAATTGAAAACTTCTCAGCTCAGTCAATAATCGCTCTCTTCCTCCATAATATCCAGAGAGTGTGTAGTGGGTGTGAGTATGCGGCGAGAGGTGAAATGAGGATATTCTGCTGAATTGTAAGCTTTGTAAGTGAAAAAACCAGAGGATGAAAAAACTAAAAAAACAGAATAAGCTAATTTTAAGTGATATCCGAAGATATCGCATTACACTTGTCAGATGCTGTTACCACAAATTCAAACATGACATAAGATCCCTCAGGTCTCTAAATATAGCCACAAAATAAATGTGTGCGCTTGCACTTTTGGAGCTGTGATGTAGAGAAGAAGGAATGTGAGAGCAAAAAAACAGGAACAGACTAAATGGCTGAGAGGAAAAAAGAATAATCAATCTGGTATCAGGCTAGTGTGTTGACATTTTGGGTGGCTAGTTTGGGTTCCTTAGTGTTTTTGTAATACTCACATGCGGGTAAAACTCAAGCAAGAGGAGAAACTCTGTCCGGCCTTCTGTACCGACCCGCTCCTCGCTCTCTAAGAAGCGTGCTACGTTCTTATGCTCCAGGAGGAGGCGATAAATCATACGCTCATTAGTAAACTGCTGCCGGTTAGCAGAAACGAAAACTTTCACTGCCACAGATCGGTCATCCAGTGAACCGCGATACACTGTTCCATAGCGGCCCCGGCCAATCAGCTGTGAGGAAGAAGTTTGAAATCTTTTAATGTTCTTAGAAGCAATCTCTTTCGCTCACCAAGGCTGCATTTACACGATAAAAAAATAACATTATTATTCTAAAATATCATTTCAAATAAAATAATGGTTTACTATTTTAATAGAAAGTGCAATTTATTCTTGTGATGATCCTACAAAAATTATTTTAATGCTGATGAAACATTTCTTATTATAGCTGTTGAAAATGGCTGTGCAGCATAATGTTTTTGTAAAAATATTAAGCAAAAAAAATGCATTTTTCAGGATTCTTTGATTAATATAAAGTTAATAATAATAATTTTTAAATAGAATTATTTTGTGACTTACTTTCACTTTTTATTTTAAACAGATATTATACTTTTTTATTTATTAAAATTATATATTATATTATCACCCGCTACGTGATTTTTAATCAAATCAAACATTTTGCCATTTATTTTTATACAGTCTATGTCGCTTCATCATTACTCACATTTTCCATAGGGGTTTACATACACTATTTTATTTGCTTAACTTATTATTCTTATTTGGAAAAAGAATTAAGCTGTGATTGGTCACCTCCAGCAGTACTAGGTTGGCTAAATCCAGGGAAGGAGGAGAAAGCGCAGCCTCCAGTATATCCAAGCTGTGCAGAGATTGTTTACCACGTCCTGAAATACACACGGGTAAATAAATTTACATGCACATAGGTAATTTCATCGGCAGAATTGAATCATACACGGAAAGCATCACAACATCACTATAGCAACGCACCTCTTAGCATGCGGTAGGCGAAAAACAGCAGAACGACGACGACAGCAACCATGAACACAGTTGTTAATGCGGCAGCTATGACTTCCTCTTTGGAGAGCTGGCGGGAATCTTGAAGGAGTGAAAGACAAAATGTTAAATTATGGAGCAGATAATGAACTAGGCTAAACAAATAGTTTGCTATTAATTAATATTAATAATTATATCAAATGCATAATTATAAATTACCTACTGTTAGTACAAACACATCTTTCACTGAAACACTCTCTGTATGTCTATAAACCACACACACACACACACACACACTCACGAAGAGGCTGTAGAGTGGTGGGGGAAGGAGGTGGGAAGTCCTCCGTGAAGTTCAGGTTGCACATGTCTTTTTTGCAGCAGCAGAATCGAAGTGTTCCATTCTTGGCCATTGACAGAGGGCTGGTCACCACGCAGTTGTCATAGCACTCCTGATGTTTGGTCCAGCAACCTGTTTCAAATGGAGGAAATTATAGTGAGACTGGCTGTAAAGTTATTTGTTTGTGTATGAGTGGAATGTATTCACTCACCTTGCTTCTCTAGCAGAATTTCATTATTCTTTTTCACCCAGAGTCCAAAGCAGTGACCCCCAGGATCACAGCGAATGGTGGAGTTCTCAAGAAAGACACGTCCCTCTCCATGCGGCTTGTCGGTGTACGCACACTCTCTCTGTTCACTCTGTGCAGCTAAAAAGTCAGAGGAAGGAAGAGTTGAAATGAGAGCAAAAGATACAAAATAAGACAAACACATTAGTATGTAAGGCTAAGAAAAAGGAACGGTAACTAACCAGCTATTTAACTGTGATATGTTAACAGGTGCTCAGTACTATCTAACCAGTAGAAGAGAAGTAAATGGTACGGAGATCTCTGATGTTCTTCTGTGGCCATCAGTTGTTTTGAGAATGCATTATCTTAGCCAGATAGGCTTTGTGAGAAGAAAACTTATGCAGGTGATGCATGATGATTGCTTTTTTTTCTTAAGGGCCGCAGTTTGAAGACACTATCACTGAGGAATGTAAATGCCGCTTATTTAGGAAGGGAGCTCAACTTTGGGAGATTGTGTCCAAGGTCAACCCTAGCCATGACGTCCATAGAGGCATGTCTCTCTCTCCCCTCCCACTCTCTTCTCTGCTCATGGTCTGCTTGTGGAGGAGGATGTGAATGTGTTCTGATAGCAACACAACTGAGCAGTTACCCAGGGGGCTTTATTCTACTGAACCCACACACAAACCCTGTGAGTGCATGCAAAGACACACACAAACGAGTCACAGCTCTGCTGCATTATGCCCAGCAGACACGTGTACGTGCACACGCTCAGAAATATAGTATTATTAAAGTATGTCCACACTACATACACAAGTATACAAATAAGTGGTTGTAATTTTACAACGGCTATATTTTGTCCACAAATATTGTTATAATATTTAATCACTTTGTCAATTTTAAATAAAATGTGAGATTTCACTAGCATTAAAATCATGAACTGTGAAATACTTTTATAATTAAACTATATGGGCTAATAAATATATATATATATATATATATATATATATATATGTATATAAATATATAAATACAGAAGTCAATGAGAAATTGTTGGGTTACCAACATTCATATTTTCTTTTCTGATGTAAACAAAGTCATACAATCTCAGAATAAAAGGTAAAAAAGCTGTCACTAGGATGGTACTTTTTCAGAAGACACAAATGTGTACCCTTTAAACACCAGTATGTAGACTTTAGATACAGTATGTGCCTCTAAGGTATACACCCTTTAGGGGTAAATAGGATACACGTCTAAAAAGTGTACCACAGAGGTAGCTTGAGCGTACAGCTTTGGAATGACATCATGGGAGTCTAGAAACAAAATATCTTGAAATGTCCTTCAGTGTAACAACAGTGTCATGTGGTGTGTGACGCACATTTGAAAAGATTGCTGGGTTGTTGCAACCCAACATTGTGTTAAACATGAACTAACCCAACTTTTGCGTTACAAATTAAACGTAAGAATTAACCCGACAGCTGGGATAGTCAATATTCAGGGTTGTGATACTTCAGTACGCCCAATCAGTACTCAAAACCAGTCCAAAAGCTTTTCAGTGGGATTCCCTGTAAAAATGGTTTTCCGGTGAGGTAAAATACACATTTTTAGTAGGGTTCCCCTGATAAAAGTCGCATTTCAGGGTCTAAATATCACATTATTGGGCTCGCTTCAACCCACGGAGGCACCGACATGAAAAACTTCCCACGGAAGTAGCCCAGTTTTGCTGGATAACCACGGACTTGGCAACACTGCTGATTTTTTGACTCGGTTGGGTTGAAACAACCCAGCATTTTTAGACTGAAGAAAACTGTTTAATGTACTCTATTAAAGCACTCTTCTAATTGTATTATTATTGTTATTGTATACAACTCTGATTGTGATTAGTCACGTGGGATAAAAGCATTGGCTGAGTTCAAAAAAGGATTTACAGTTTCCAGCGCATATACATATTTTTTAAATGCATACAGGATAATGTACACATTACTCTGAAGCTAAAAACTTCAGTTTCCACTATACAGTCAGCCAATGCTGCTTTCTGAGACTGGATGACATATCAGGATAATGAATGTGGTCTGTTCATCCCTCTATGTATTCAAGTGACAAGCACACAGGAGGAAAGAGTGTGTGTATACTGTATGAATATCCACGAAGATGACTGTTTCTGACAGTGCGGGTAGAGAAAAATGGATTTGCTGCAGTGTACAGAAGAAAAGTAAGAAATAAGAAGTAAGAAACATATATATTATGCCTTAAAAATGTTTCTTAGTCATATCAGATTAAACACAAGAACTTCCTGTAGCTGAGCTCCATGCCAGCATTTTATAGCCTCATCATCAAAAAGCTGAAAAATATTATTAAATTATAACTCGGGCAACCTTATACCCCTGCGATCCAGTTTATGAAGCACTTCAGCAGCATAATTGCAAACAAAATCCAACTCAGTGAAGTGGATAATTCATGACTCTCCACTTCTAACAGCACTACAAAGCACAGCAATGTGCTCACGACCTACATTCTGATTCACATCTAATGCTTCCAGCCAAAAAAACCCTCCCTTTCCCTTTCCTCCAATCTGTCCATCCAGCCATACTTTCACCCAGCTGTTCCGCCTAACCGCCGACTACGCTAAAATACTCACAAGATAAGAAATATTTATGTGCGTGAGAGAGAAAGTGTGAGTCAGAGGTGAATAAGAGTCATTCACCATTGTCCCATAATTCCTGCAATATGAATTGAGCGAACTTTTATCAACTTGTGCAATAGCTCACCCAAAAATGTAAATTTTGTGAATACTTATTCAAATTTAAAAAAAAAAAATGGCACCATAAAACTCTTGTGCTATAATCCAAACGAGTATCATTGTAATTTACAGTGTCCTTGTTACACATACTTACTCAATTATTCATGCTGATAATATTAATCAGTAGGCTATTTAATTGTTTTTACTCAAGGACAGCTGAAAATAAACTGCAACCTCCAAAACATTATTGGACGTCTACACTCATTTCCTCTTTTAACACACTGGAAAAACACGCCTTCTGCAAAAATGATATTATGCTTCTTCAAATGTTCAGTAAGTGGCACTAAAAGTGCATTCCCTTGTGAACGTAAATGTGGCAATGGTTTTATACATAGGATGTTGAACAAATCACGCTAGTTCAGAAATGTAAATGTGAATAAAACGCACCACATGCACTAAACCTAACCATTTGTTAGGCAAAAACAAACATGATATAAAAATATAAAAGTATTTATGCCATTTTAGATCTCCTGCATGCCTTTGAGCTCTTTTATTTTGACTCATGTTTCACAAGATACAAACAAAGCAGGTTAATTTACTACAGGAAAGCCATACACATGGAGCTGGTTATGTGATGTAAACACCAAAATGTATTAGTTTACAAATCATGGTAAATTTGGCATATACAATTGTGCAACTGCACATAGATCTGCACAGAAATTGGTCTACAGTAATTATTAAATGGCCACATGATCATTTGTAAGAAGGAATAAAACTTGTTTGTATTTTACTGCCTCCAGTTCTAATTTTAGCTGGAAACATCTTACATTTTCTACGGTTTTGCTTTGGTAAAAATGTAGGCAGAGACACAGGTTTTCCACTGAACCTGGAAGCCATTGTTGATTTTTTTACATTTATATTTTTACATATTATATTTATATTTTTCATCTTTTTTTGATCAACACTTAATCATTAAAAACAGCAAATTACACTGGTAGAAGAATCTTTAGCAAATATAAAAAAACATCTCCACACTAACACATTTCCATACTATAATGCTTACATTCATAACTTGGTTCATTTTAATTTTTTTTAAGGGGTCATATGATGTTGCAAAAAAGAACATATTTTTGTGCATTCTGTGAAATGTGTTTATGCAGTTTACGGTGCAAAAAACATTATTTTCTACATACTGTACATTTCTGTTTCGCTTCCAAGTGCCACCTCCTGAAACGGGTTCAACATTATATATATATAAAAAAGAGATGCTCTGATTGGCCAGCTATCTAGTGCACTGTGATTGGTCGAATATCCTAAGCACGTGGCAAAAATGTTGCACCACTTACCATAACGTGATGCTGTGTCCTGGGGCTATGACACAAAATCAACAAAACACATTACAAAAGGCATTTGCTGCATCCAGTGGGGACATAACGAAGACGGTTTAAGGGGATGTGGACGTAACTTTTATAAAAAAAAATATCTCTTTGGTTTTGAAACATTAATCTTTGCAACTTCAGGGATCTCATCTATGCACTGACACTCCAAAAAAAAGGAAAATTTTAATTCGTATGACCCCTTCAGTGTAGACCTATAGAATATCTGCCATTTTCAGCCATACCTTAAAAAGATTTCATTTAGATTTCATTTTTAATAACCTATTATCACTTTGCTCCTCATGAAAATTATAGTATGGCTTCAGAAGATATGGAATATAGCGCACAAATCGTATGGACTACATTGAATAAGCTTGGAGGGCTTTGCGTTTACTTTTTAGTCTGAGATCTATGAACTAAAGGAATATAAAAAGGAATTGGATTCTTCTTCCACTAGGTTCACTTCTGGCTCTACTTAACATACAGACAGGCCAATAATCTGTTCAGCAGAAGATTTCCCTGTTTCACGAAGAATTTTGATAGTGGTAATGCTCTAAGCAAACTTTAAAGCTTACTGGACCACTTTTACTTATATTGTGTGTTCTAAAAAGCAAATCTGTCCATGTTCATCTTGACATCTGAGTTCAATTTCAAGGCCAGGAACAGAAGGAAAAGGTTCACTACTGCATGGGTACACTTAACATGGAAAAAGACTAATCATTTATTGGACTGAGAGGTGGATGAGTAAACGATGACAAATTGTTCATTCTGGGGCCTGTTCCATAAAACAAGTTTACCAAATAAGCCAGGCTTATGGCAGATAGTCTGACTTATTTTAATACAAATTTACTGGCAATAAGTCAGACTAACTGAAATAAGCCTGGCTTATTTGGTAAACTTGTTTTATGGAACAGGCCCCTGGACTGAAATATTCCCTTAAATCTTGGTATGTAAACAAAGCATTTTCACAGATAAACCACCCTTATCAACATACTACAGAGAGTCCAGGACAAATCAGAATAACACAACCGAAAGGACATTGTTTCAGTGGTTCTCAACTCACAGAGTTAAATGCACAACCTCCCTATCCCAACATAACACTTACTGTCCCGCTGGGGATTTATGGTATTTAAAAACACACACATTCACAAAACAACATGAAAACTCCAAACAATACCACACTAAGGAACGCAGTGAATATTTCAGGAAGCACACAAAATTACAGTCACACACGAAAAAAAAGGGAAGAAGAGGAAACTGCACGCACACACAAACTGACACACACACACACACGTTTGGTGGAAAAGTGTTCCAGGTCAAAATGAAACAACTAGACACACTGAGGCGAAGTGGCAAATCAGAGGGCGTTTTCACAGTAACTTTGTTTCAGGGGATCACACAAATTGTAATATAATATGCATTTTGAATGCAAAGCACTCCATTGGCTCTCAACTTTTAGTAAAAGGCCTTAATGTTCCACGACAGTATTCAAAGGCCAAAAGACTTTCTCTGGGTTTTGTTTTTGGGGTGTGGGGTACTGAGTAAGGCTTTTGAAGTGAATATATATTTTACTCCAAATTTCGACCTAATAAAATATTAAATTTAATATAATAAAAACGCTGAGGAAATTGTAAGATTTGATCAATTTTACATGAGAACTATCAAAATTATGCCTCCTTATATGTTTTCAGAGGTAAATTAATTTATTATTTTAACATTATTTTTTTCATGATTTTTACATTACAGCTACATTAAACATTACGGAACATACACAAATGATAGAATTTACTTAATTTTTATTATATTATTAATGTAGACATGTATTAAATGTATTAAAGTAATGGAATACAATAACAGTATTGGTGATTAAACTATAGCATCTGTATTATTTTTATACTTAATGTATTCAGACTAGTTTTTCATGCAAAGCGCTTCAAATTTTAATATTTTTACCATATTATTAAGGTGCATTATATGTGGATTTAACTGTGGTTATTATGATTTAAATGCTTACATAACTCGTTTGAACATACAGAAACCAAGAAATAAATGTTTCTATTAAGTTATTTGTTTTATAAAGGAAAATTGAATGGGAAAAGGTAAAGATCTCTGGGTAAAGGTTTCTGTAGCTTTCACTTAGGAGCACTTCTGCCTTAAAACTATTTAAAGAAATAGAGACATTTAATTTATTGTGATAATTACCGAATCGACTAACATGGGAAAAATTTTTTTTTTAAAAACATAATTGTTTTGCCCATATCACCCAGCTTTAAGCACTAAAAGCATTTAAAATTGTGAATTAGCTTTTGAGTTTTCATTTCAATTTTTAATTTGAATAATTTGTTTGTTTTAGTGAATTCGTTATGTGCCTTTGTCCTTTTTATTCATTTTTTATTTCTATTTCTATTTAGATTTTTTTTGCTACCATTCTTCATTTAGTAATCTTAGTACTTGCCAAGTAAACATTTGTTATTTATTTTAATTTATCATTTAATATTTAATAGTTTTCATACATTTAAAATTTCTGCATCATTTCAATTATTAAAAACTTTTTTTTTTTTCTTTGCCTGTAGTGAGTAAGCGAAAGAAAGGACAAGATCAGAAAAAGGTCCACAAGCCGGGACTCGAACTCTAGACACCTGAAGTGCAACAACGCTATAAGTCAGTAAGCTTCCCACAAGCCTATAGGCGCTGTCTGAAAACATTCTTTAATAGTTTTAGATAATGATAACAACACTTGTAAAAACACTTGACCGACTGACTGAGTTTGGTACTGCTCTACAACCAATCACAACACTACTTTTTGTAGCTCCCATAGTAACTACAAATCTGAGGCTGGCGTGAACCTAAAGTGGACATAAGCTAGCTTTTAACGTTCTGGAGTGGTGTTCTGGCCTCAGATATCTGTCCAAGCAGCTATTTGGCTCTGGTTCCAGTCCGGATGGTCAGACTGCAGGGTTAGCTGTGGAGAAGGCCAATCTGCAAGCCATAATCTGCCTATTTAAGCATCAAACCGCAAGAGGAGAAATTAAGTTTCATGCTTGTCTTAACGGCTAATCAGTGTTTAGCCTTTATTCGCCCCACATGGACCACGAGCAGGGTCATCTCTTATCTTATCTGTGTGATGCTCAGTAGCTCTACTGCAGCTCAGGGGCTGGTGCCAGGGAGCGCGCACACACACAACACACACACACACACACATAAGAGAGAGAGATATAGCTTTTTAAATGGACATATAAACACAGATACAAAGGCACAATTGTTTATATATATACACATCCACACAGACAAGGACACAAAAAGTGCAGATCTCTTGACTCACACACACCTACTTGCTTTGTTACTGATCCACAAATACACAAACACACACACTCAGGAAATGAAGAGTTCCTGATGGATGTGGGTGGCAGTAAATTCACCACAAAACTGGCAAAACACAAACACACACACAATCGGTGTACAATTAATTATGCCTTCGCTTTAGGAAGACATGGAGGGATATGGAAACTAGGGTGTGGAACAGCACTTTTACTGTAATTCTAGGATATTTACTGTCATCCTTTCTATTGCTATTATCGGTTAACTATTACTTACCAGCCACAGGACCCAGAAGAACCACTATGGCAATCAGTCCAACGTGAAGTATTGTTATTCGGCCTTCAACTGCCATGTTTTTTTTTCTTTTCTTCTCCTCTTCAAAGACAATATATTGTGATTTATTCTGTTACTTGTACAGCCGTCGAGGTTTCAGACTGCAGTCATGCAAGAATAAATGTGCTTTGGAGAGTCCAGCATCACACATTTTTCCCAATACAGCATCAAACGCAAGTTGTTCCTTTAGGAGTTGCAATCAAATAGTAAAAAAACCTATCTTAAAGGTCTTGCATTAACAATTGCATTGCTTTTTTTCCTCCACCAGGAAGCATCACATGTAACCAGCGGACGGCTGTGAAATCTGTCTGTGTCTGTTGTAACAAAACAAATGAACAAATCACATCAAACTTTGTTTTCTCCCTTTGTTCCAAAGCAGGCGCCCCATACATTTGCCTAATCAGAGTTTAGCGCAGTTATATGGGACATCCCGAGACCGCACGATGGTAACACACAGTTTGTGGCACAGGGTAACATCCGTTTCGTGACTCCTGACTATTAAAATGTCCATTTGTCGTCATATTCCTCGCGGTCGTTATCTTTGATCTTCGTTTCAGGAATTTTCTCTGTTTCCATGATTCATTGAGCTGGGAAACTGTACGTTTCGCGATTGTCGTCCGTGCTCCTAAGAAGACGGCCAGGGAGGCACAGCAGACCAGACAGCGACTGGAAACGCCTCGTCTTCAGATTGTCTCTGGGATCCGATTGTTCGATGTGGGGGCCGATTTGTAAGAGAAAAAAGGCGAAGCGCCCTCATGTGGCAGAATCAGAGGATGACACCATTATGAAGACACTGAGGCAAATATAAAGGCTGACTGATAAACACTGCCCTTAGAGGAGAGCTGCAGTTTTGAAGATTCATGTTTTAAAATTACCTAGACAACCAGTTTACAAATATAAAATAATATAGTATAATTTACATTTAATTATATTTAGTCATTTAGCAGACAGTTTTATCCAAAACTTATCGCAAACGAGGACAATTGAGGCAAACAAAATCAACAAAAGAGCAATAATATGTAGGTGTTATGACAAGTCTCAGGTTTTTAATATAGCTAAGAAAACCAGCAGATAGAATAAAAAAAAGAATAGGGAACAAAAAGTATTTAAAAATGTTTCTTAAAAAATATCAAAGAACAAGTCAAAGGACAGAAAAATACCTATTGTTGGAGGGTCATTTTTTTAAATAAAAAAACCCCCAAGACAAGAAGTTAGGATAGAAATAAGTGAGTGCAAGCGTTAGAGGGTCAAGTGTTGTTGTTTTTTAATAATTAATTTATTTTTTAATAACAAGTAGATAAACTAGAGTTAGAATAGAGAATGCTAGAATTAGAGGGACAACTGAAGAATTATAATTCAGTTAAAAAATAAACAATTAAATTACAGACATTAAACATGTTTGATTTACTATATATATATATATATATATATATATATACACACACACACACACACACTTACAAAGTGTTTTATATACCAGTCTTCTTTTTAATAATATTGTAATATTATATATTATATAGGCCTACTACTAAAATATTATAGAAATGTTTTAATATTTATAATATCAGATTTGTTTTATTTAATTTTATTTCAATATTAGAATTATATTAAAACATAAGATATTATATTACTGCTCTCAGTTATACAGCAATATATCTTGTGTGCATAATTTCAAATTTCCAATATAATACTTTTTTTTTATTTTTTCATTTGTCATCCTTTTTTAATTATACATAAGAACACATACATCTATGCATTGTTGAATATACATTGTGTATTGTACCTGTGACTTTTGATATTTTTACAGCATGATAGCGCCCATCTCTGGTCGTGGAGCAGACACCAGCAGCACGGAGGAAAACAGCACCACGCGCCTCAGCAACAGTAACGTAGTCTGGTGTGCGCGGGCACGAGCACGGAAGCGAGCGCGCACCTCAACGCCAGCTGTCCTCTGAGGGGGACCCTCACCGCCCCTCCCCAAAAGACATGTCTGCAACCGCATAAACCGGAGTCTTTTATCCTTCAGCCGTTGAGGAGGACCAATTCATAAATTCACTCGCTTCGATATTGCAGCACAGCTTCAGCATCACATTTTACACAGCGACAACCCATCGACCACCAGCAGCGCAGCAACGCCCATAGCAACGGCACTGCGCATCCTCAATCTGTTTCTCTGACCCAGCAACACCGGCCGCCCTCCACCAAAAACCAACCTGTTTTCCAACGACCTTCTGAACGCTGGATTCATATCTCACCGTTGTGTTTTTCTTTTTATCGCAAAGGACCATGAACGCGCCGCGTGCGGTTTTTGTCTCATCATCAGTCAAAGGTGCGTGTGAAACACCGTGCGCTTATTTATCAATGCATTGCATATTATTGTTCTATTGCGGATGGGGTTTTTGCACGCCGAATAATTGAATCCCTGAACCCGTTGTAGGTTCTGAATAATATGAGCAGTGTAATCTGTAAAGCATTGGCACAAACCGACATGCGCGCGGTTCATCGTGTTGTTTTCGTTATTCCTGAGCGCGGGGTGCGGTGCTGCAGATTTCCCTCGGATGCGAGTCTGTGTCTGTCAGGATCATTCAATCAATCGGCAGAAACAATTATAAACGCATAATTATGGTTTCAACATGTCTGCATACAATTGATGCAGTCATTTTATGTTATATGTATTTAATGTTTGGGATATTTATTTTAATGACGAATCATGTCACTAAAGATTTTATTTTATTGATGCATTTAATTCATTTGGTCTTGCAGCGTGTTCTGCATTGCATTAACAGTACACCTTTTCAGAATTGGTTGCCATGGCAAGCGCCATGACTGAAAACAGGCTTTAGGGGGCACTGTGTGGGTAAACAACATTACGTTTTAAACAACAACCATTACAGCCACTCAGCCTTCAGATGACTGTAATCTTTATTTATTTTAATATTAACGCATAAAAATGTCTCTCACACAATGTCAAACCAGGACACAGATGGAGAGAATTTTACAAAGTGACCTCAATCTTTTGTTTTTGTTTGTTTGTACATGGTAGAAAAAGACAAAGAGAGAAAAGGATGTGAAGAGTAATACGATTGCAGGGAATGTAGTATATCAATGGGGAACAGAAGTTGGAGCCACACATGATGGATTAAGAGATTATGGATAGAGGCCAAGAGATAATGATTGTTTTACTGCAGGAGAGGAGGGTAAATGCTGGGTCAGCTGCTCTGCAGTTTTTGCTGTGCAGAATAATAAAAGACATTTAAAATGTAAAAATGATAGTAATATATATATAAATGTCTATGGGTCTGTTTATAAAATCAACTTCTTTTTCATCTCTTTTAAGTAGTCACTGGTCATTTCGAGAGCCCTTCCTCCAGCTGAAACACTAAGGGATCCTCCTCCCTTCAACTCACCTGTAAGTTCTGGCCTATCAAGGACCTGGCAACGGCACGGGAGCTCCGCCCACCACACCCTCTAAATGAGGGACAAGGCCACCCAGGTGAGACATTTATGCTGTTTAAATGCTATGCATATATATATATAACACTTACATATACTAACTGATAGTAAAATTATATATATACGTATATAGTATATAAAAAATTATGCATTTTGCTTGCATTAAGGCTGATAAATACATACTGCCTTTAGAGTAAAATATCTAATTACCTCTTAAATAAAGAGGTTATTTGTAAAAATCATGTTTTTTTATTATGTTATCATGTTTTTATTTTATTAGATTTTTGGAACAGTTTGTGTTTGGAATGTACAATGAAAAAACATCTGTTTATTGCAAACATCATATTATATTGTTATTTCTTTGCACACAAACACACTGGTGTATGTTCTTTTTGTCCATTTGTTGTAGGGTGAAAAAAGGTTGCTTTGTAATATTTTTAGCATGCAAAAAAATATATAAATGATAGTTTATAGTTACTGTGGTTGTTATGCTAATAGAAGGAAGAAGAAGATGAAGACGCATGTGAATGAAATGTTCTTGAAGCCATATGAAAAAGATTGAATAATCTTCTCGTTCTTTGTGCCGATTTATGAATGAATCAGTCAATGCTTAAACTGTTTGGCTAAATCTCTTTTCTTCGCTCATTCTCTCTTTTTTTTCCCTTGTCAGACCCCTAGGGCCTGGGTAGATGAGCGGAGGAGAGGCTCTCACAAGCGATCGGCTTCTTGCGGCAGCACTGACCAATTGAAAGAAGTGAGACATCTAGAGTTATTATAACATGTTCTGATCCTCTTTTTAATGTATTATGCTATTCACCATTTCTGTTTTGACTTCTTTTAGATTGCAAAATTGCGACAACAGCTCCAGCGGAGCAAACGCAGCAGCCGCCATCGCCGGGACAAAGACCGCAAATCCCCCTTTAATGGCAACCATGCCATCATCCAATCACAGGTGGGCTTCACTGCATCCAAACATTTGTGCTTGTGTGTGAATAATGGGTGTTCTTGTACATCATTAATTATACCACCATAACCTGGGCTGGTACACGCTGCAAAATTTGAAATAGGCCAAATGTCTGGAGAATTTAATAGCGCCCCACTTCCCTGCATGTCTGTCCCAATTTTGAGGTTTGTCTGGCCCCTCGGAGACTGGGGGACAGGGTTGTCTCAAAGGACAGTAGCTGGTTTTAGAGTGTCCTCTTGCAGCCTGCCTTCACCAGCACAGACTTTGGATGAATAAGTCAACACATTGTATTTCTATGCATGTGCATTTTTATAACATTTGTGCAATTAATTATTAGGGCCGGGACTTCAACGCGTTAATTATATTAATTAATTACACCCGCACATTTCCTCCTGGATGTCTCAAGTGCCCTTTTCTTGGGGTTTCTTGTTTTTCAATGTGTATGTGTGTATGGAGTCCTGTCTGTGCCCCACAAAAATAAAATATAACTATTAATCTAAATTTTGCTAAATAAACGGATCTGGCTCGCATCAGTCACATGACTGCCATTAACCAATGCCGGGTACGGAGCGCTCGTTATGAGCCGGGTGCATCATGGGTATTTCTTCAGAGTTTACTTATTTTTGTGTCATTTAAGCAAGCCAGTTGCGTTTTTGTATTAGTGATGTTATGTGTGTTTATGTTCAAGTTATATTGGGAGGGGGTTTGGTTCATTTGCAGCCCTTATATATAAAAATATAACAGTTACCGTCATGGAGAGAGATGTGTAGGGGAGTGACTTGTTGATATTGCCGTTGGTAGGTTAAGCGTTACATTTTAGATTCGTAATAAATGAGAGTTGCTGTCATTTAGCATACTATCTGTTCTCTATTTTAACTTTGAGCACCTGCTCTGTTAGACGGCTCTGATACGGCTCAATGTGAAATCACAATAATGGTCTGTTGGACTTGGTTGAACAAAGATTCACAATATTTTGCTGCTTAAGCTTATGTATTCAGTCATCATTCAATGGTATGCTAAAAATCCATATGAAAAAACTTTACTTCTCACTGTTCTCAGGTCAAATATTTATATGCGATTAAAATGCGATTAATTTCGACTAATTAATTACAAAGCCTCTAAATTAATTAGATTAATTTTTTTAATCGAGTCCCGGCCCTATTAGTTATACATCTCAGCAGTATACAGCAACCTAGCATGCAAATGAGCTCTCTTAGTAGAAGATATTTTTTTGTTTACCTGAAGGAATATTTCAGGTTTAAGCTCAGTTAGCATTTGTGCTAGCATATATCTCAAAAACCAAGACGACTCATACTTGTTTCTGAGAAATGCAACACACAGAGAAAGAATTTAGCTATAAAAAACCACAAATGACAAAAATCATAAGAGCATGAAGAAAATATTGAGAAGGAGCTTTTATATCACACTATACTCAAAATAAGCACCCTCAAGCTCAGCAGTAATGGGCTCTCAACGGTAATGCTCTTTGTAGTCGGTGGTTTGTGTATAATGATAGAGCTTAGCCTGGCAGAATGTTTGATTTTTGGCAGTGGAGAGACTGTGAGATTGTGTATGTGTGGGCTCAGTGTGTGTGGGAGTCGTTCTAACAGGATTACACAGAAGGCTGGTTTCCCCTACAGCGGGAATGTTTGTGGACCCATACACACATTTCTGTAAAAGCATTGTAACCTTTCCTCTTTTTCACTCTCAGTCTCAGATGCCTAAAACCATCCTGATTCCCATCCCCATCTCTAAGTCCGCACCTCCCAGATTTCGGAACAGCATAGAGGGGCTCAACCAGGAGATTGAACGCATCATCATACGAGACACTGTGGAGAGGGAAGAGATCATAGTAGTGAGTGCATCTTTTTTTTTTCAGCAGCTATAGAGTAAGAAACCAGAGACATTTCCTAGTTAAGTGGTTAAAATATATAATTTCTCATTGTGTTATTGTGGTTGGGATCCATATGCTATTATATTTACTATTATCTAAAATGTGCAGTATATGTTGTTTTTTTCATATTGTTACAGAAAGAATGCAGCAGACCTCAAGAGAGATATTTTTGTTATACCTCGTCATATTGAAATTTTAAGCTTACATTATTCTCTTGACGTTTTACAGTACGTTCAGTAAAACCGATGGATAAGGATCATGATTTGAAATGATGTGTTTCAGTCTTTTCGAACAGTACTTGTCCAAACCAAAGGTACCTCCCATAATTTAAAATGCAACATCCTCATTAGGAAAGAGGTGGATAGGGACCATAACAAAGCTTATCGGTGCACAATCAATACTAACATGATGTTTGCTGGAATCCAATCAACAAGAATTGCTTGTGTCCTACACGTCCTAATTAAGCAAATGTGCATGTGTGTGTGTTTTAGCCACAGGACGTTCCTGATGGACACCGAGCGCCCCCGCCCCTCCCCCAGCGCAGCAGCAGCACACGCAGTATTGACACACAGACGCCCTCCAACGGCGGCCTCGGCAGTAACCGTAGCAACAGCAGCAGCCGGGCTGACTCAGTCTCGCCCTCGTACCTCAGCATCCTCAACGACACGGTCGGAAACAGCCCCCTCGAAGACACGCTCAATGAGAGCAAAGAAAGAGGTCGGAAGCACATGCATCATCATCATCAAACAATAACCTAAAATCAGACTATTTGAATCCTAAATATTCCTTTTTCCTGTCTTAGACCTAGGACCTTGGTCTCCTCTGCCCAAATATGCTTCATCTCCAAAGCCCAACAACAGCTATATGTTCAAACGTGAGCCTCCGGAGGGCTGCGAGAGAGTTAAAGCTTTTGAAGAAAACCAGTAAGTAACCTGCTTTTGTAGACATTGTTGTCTTGTAAATGACCCATGACTTATCAATTAAGTATAAAATCGGGTTTGAAACTCTAAAATGAAATAATTGCTTCTATGTTTTTAACACAGACTCGTTTGAAGGTGGTGCTGTACTTTCAGTGAACGTAATTTGCCCAAATGTTTATGAGCAATTTTATTTAGTAATTTTAAATTGATTTTAAGTGATGTATTTTTTCCACTCTTTTACTACAATTTTGCTGTTAAGATGTTATTTTAGATTATTTTAAATATTACTAAATAAACAAACACAAGATATTAAGGAAATTAAAATAAAATACAATTACAAATAAATTTGGACTGTAGATTCAGCTATAATTACAGGACTACTTTGCTATGTTGGAACTACATTTTAGTAAAATTCCCATAAATTAAAGACAAATATTTGTTTGATCATTTTACTTTAAAAAGTATGGAAGCCCATTATCACCCTGCTTTGGTAAATATAACTAATTAAATGTCAAAATTATAACAAAAATTAGACAAAAATTATGAGAATCAATTATGACAAAACAACTTATAATTATGAGGCTGGTCATAGTCAGTTATGGCACAAAAAGTCTTTTTATCTCATATGTATGACTTAATCCCACAGTTCCACAGACAAGGGTTAAGACTAAAGTGTAAAATGCAAAAAAAATAAATAAATTCCGACTGATCTTAAAATATACATTCATTGTGTCTCAGGATGGTCACCAGTCATGTTTTTTTCTAAAAGGCGCTTTAAAAATAACTTAAATGTCGCATTCGGAAAAAATGGTCACCCTAGCCTAATCCTAGCTTAACCTAAGCCATGTCTGTGAAACCAGGCCAGTGTGTCATGAATATGACAGATTTAATCATGCTTATTTTCTTATTTGATCGAAATGGGCTTTCTTAAAAATGTATAAAAGTACTGCTGAGGTGGGACCTTGAATGTTCTTGCAAAAAAAATGGTACATTTGTATACCATGCTTCAAAAATACCAAGTCTTGGTTATTTTGTCATAAAGATTTTTTGAAAACATGAAAAATAGGGGATTTAACTGCCAGGAAAATTCAGTTTTTATCAGTTAAAAAGATAAATCTTCATGAAAAAGTAATGAATTGGTCTTTCCATCATCTGTTCCAGGCCAAGGCCTCTCCAAGAGATTCCACCTTATCTCTGCCCAGACAGAAACAAGGTGAACTTCATTCCCAAAAGCGGCTCTGCTTTCTGCCTGGTGAGCATCTTGAAGCCTCTGCTGCCCACCCAGGAGCTGAACTTCCGTAGCGGGGTGGGATACCGCAGCATCTCCCCCTCATTGGTGCCTCTGGGTGGGGTCGCGGTGAGGAGCCTGTCCCCCTCCATGGGTCCTGTCTTATCCCGTGGACGCCAGTCCCCATGCCTTCCACGACATCTTGAGGAGCCAGAAGGTTAAAACAGAACAGAGGAATCTCAACTGATGAACAGAGATGCCATTTTTCCCACACTCCTGTATCGTCTGATAGAGTCAGAGATTTGTTAGGAATTCATTAAAGAACCGGTTCTGAACAACTCCGAGAGATATCAGCCTGAAACTTGAACATGAGGTTTTTTTGTTGTTGTTTTTTTTGTTATCTAAGGGTAATGTTAGATCGAAAGGAGGTTTTCAAGATGGTGTATGTATATAGATGAAACATTTTTAGTATTGCACTGCTTTTTACTTTCTCAACTATTTATTGCATTTTACCATAAAGCCTTTGAATTTTCTTATGTACAGCTGCATCCTTTAACCTACACATAAGTCTGGAATAATTATGATTTTGGTTGATTTTTGAATGACGTCTCTTAAGCTGCATTTATTTGATTGAAAATACGGTAAAACAGTAATACTGTGAAATAATATTACATTTTAAAGTTTTCTAAGTGTAATTTATTCCTGTGATAGCAAAGCTGAATTTTGATCACCATTATTCCAGTCTTTAGTATCACATGATCCTTCAGAAATCATTTTAAGGTGCTCAAGAAACCATTTCTTAAAATCATTGTTGAAAATGGTTTTAAATAAATTAATACTTTTATTTAGCAAGGATGCACTGAAGTGACAGTAAAGACATTGGACCAGTGATACCGTCAGGTTCATTTTGGCGCTTCCATTGAGTCCGGCAACATGGAAAGCTATGAGCAATGTCACATGTTGGAATTACGGCAATTACGAGATGACGAGAACGCAGCTTAATTCTGAAGGATCATTGACAGTGATTTTAAAATAAGCGTTCTTATAACAGTTCTTATAAACAGAAATTACAGTTGCTACTGTATTTGAATAAAATAAATCCAGCTTTGGTGAGTATTAAGAGGCTTCTTTTAAAAACCTTAATTTTTCCAAACTTTTGAGCTGTAGTGTAAATTGTAAGTGATTTGATTTACTAGGGAAATGAAGGTTTTAGGTCACAGTTTTGCTTGCTCATAGTTAACATGCAGTTCGAATAGTGCTGGAAGAACAACCAGAAATGTTGTAGCAGATTTGAGGAGGACTAACAAATGTGCCTGACTCCCACCATTTGTTCGTAGGACATCATTTGCATACAGCCCTTTTTCTATCATCGTCTGTCCCTGCATCCAGTCTCGCCCCTTAAATGTATAGAACCTTTCCCCATATACGTAACCTGTATGTGCTTAATGTGATTTGCTGGTGAGAGAAAGTTTTGAGGGTACAGTCTGGACAAACATTAGGAGGAGACAGATTTAATGTACTGGACATTATGATGACTATGATGCACTTATCAGTTCTGTTGCTAAATTTCAAAATTAGGTTAACAGAAAGGTATCATTGCTGTAATTTCAAGTGAGTGAAGGAAAACAGATCAGACTATCAGAGCACACTGGATATGAAAGACTTGTCATGTATAACAACGAGAGAAAATGGATGCAAATCATTTCAAAGGAGGCATGGCTTTAGCTAATAGTGAACTGATTTGAACTGTAGCATCTTTATACTGTGAAATTTACCATAAATCACACCGTAAAGCTTCCTTTCTTCCAAAAAGAAAAAAAATGTTGAAAGAAAATGGTCAATCCTGAACAAATTGTATGTAATTGCCTTAATACCAAATTGAAATAGAGACGTGTGTAAATTAGACAGGTGCCTGTTATTGAGTTAAAGTTTTTTCTTTTGTGAATACTTTTCAAGATGGGTGGAACTCTGGTTCCCTACCTGTCTGTCACTACGAGTTATGCCGTGAAGATAGACTGGGGTCTTGCTCAGAGCCCGGATTTGCTCTGATTAAGAGAAAACGCCAATGGAAATTGGCTAGTGGAATTTGCTTCCTGAGCCACTCCCCATCATACGGGAATAAATAGGCGACTGGTGCAACCACTCATCAGACTTTTGCTGTGGAGCCGAGGCTGCATGGTTGCTGCTTTGGTGCGGTTTCTATGCAGGAAGAACGAAAGCAGAGACTGTTCGTGTGGCGAGACAATGCGATCAGTGGCGTCCCTATTCATTCTGGGATTCCCCTGGGCGTTTCACATAAAGAGCAGCGCCCCCTATTGCCAACGGCCAAGAAATCACGGGAAGGGGACGCAATGCCTCCCCACGTGGTTATGGCCAGTCCCTCCGGGGACCAGGGCAGTGGTACTGTGATGAGTCAGTATGCAATGCTTTCTGTTCCATCCTCCAGGCAGGTCGGTGAGTCCCATGGTCCCTCTCACGATGAGGCTGAATGCGTGGCTGAAGTGTATGTGGCTGCTATCACAGCACATCATGATGTAGTAAGTGGCCGGTCACTCGAGAAGCACAATCTCATCATGAGGTTCCTTAGGGCCAGGAGGTTAAACTCCCCTAGGTCGCCCCTGGTACCCTCCTGGGATCTCTCTGTTGTCCTGGCTGGCCTTCAGAGGGATCCCTTTGAGCCGCTCTAGTCAGTTGAGCTTAAATTTCCGTCTGTTAAGACAGCGCTCCTGACCACACTCACATCAATAGGGTCAGGGACCTCCAAGCATTTTCGGTAAGCTAAGAGTGCCTTGTGTACCGGCCGGCCTACTCTCACGTTGTCTTGAGACCCCGGCCTGGATATGTGACCAGGGTTCCCACCACACCTTTCTGTGATCAGGTGGTGAACCTGCAAGCACTGCCCTGGGAGGAGGCAGATCCAGCCTTGGCGTTGCTGTGTTCCGTGAGAGCCCTGCACTTATACGTGGACCGCACCCGGAGCTTCAGAAGCTCTGAGCAGCTCTTTGTCTGTTACGGAGGTCAGAAAGGGAAGGCTGTCTCCAAGCAGAGGTTGGCCCACTGGATAGTGGAACCCAGATGACGCCAGGCCCAGTACCGTTGTTAGCTTTGCCCGAGTCCAGTCAGCCCCTGTACTGGGCTAGGTGTCCACATGGCTGATTCCCTGTGAGTAATCACATGTGTGTATTCTATTCGGGTGAACTCTTGTCTTCCCTTGGCAAACTACTCTATCTCTTGCAGTTCCTCCTCCCCCTTCCGTGGGTGGGACCCTTCTCCAGAAGGCCCACTTCCCCTTCGTTCTGCGAAACTGTAACAACAAATCGAAAGATCTGAAGCAATCTTCACCAAGGTTAAAATCCCTTCATTAGAGGCTATCTCCATGTCAGGAACAACGGCTTGGCTTCTCCAGTAGGGATGTACTCACCGCTGGTCCCTGCGGGTGCCAAGGCAAGCAAATTTGCACTGGGGCGTTCGAAAGGTTACGACCTTGCAAAGCATTTGTTGACACGCAGTTGCTTGCCAAACATTTGCAGTGCTGTTGGTTATGACAGGGTTCAGTACCTGGCGCTTTCCATTGGACCCCAGTCTGTCGTCACAACATAACTCGTAGTGACAGACACAGGGAACATTTTGGTTACGTAGATAACCCTTGTTCCCTGATGGAGGGAATGGAGACATTGTGTCCCCCTGCAACAACCTCGAACCTTCGGTGGGGGCCAAGGACTAGTTCTCGGCTCCTCAGCAAAACCTGATGAGTGGTTGCACCTGTCCCCTTTTTTACCCGTATGATGGGGGAATGCTTCAGGATGCAAATTCCACTGGCTGATCTTCATTGGCGTTTTCTTTTAATCAGAGCGAATCCGGGCTATGAGCAAGACCCCAGTCTGTCGTCACGACATAACGTCTCCATTCCCTCCACCAGGGAACGAGGGTTACCCTACGTGACCAAGACGTTTCCTGACAGGATAAAATTGGATTTTATATTGACAAATAATACGAGAAATAACAATCAGAAACGGAATACTACTCAGATTTATTTGCTCTCAAATGCAAAATCTCTCAGTCCAGTTTCCCTCGATTAAATTGTATATTATTTAACTGAAACAAAGGCAAAGTTGCATAAAATAAACAGATGAAAGCAGCTGCAAATGGTCCGGTGTACATTCATTTCTTACAAAAAAAGTGATACATAACTACTCAACACATAGTTCCGAACACAAAGTGACACTTCAAAATGTTGAACCACTCAAGGACAAAACGTGCTCCATTAAATATGGAGTGAAATGTACAGTCAAAGCACTTCAAATCAACAAACATGTCTATGCTTAAAACAGACGACATACATTCTAGAACAATCCGAGACGGTTTAGTTCAAGCAATAACTTGATTTCTTCAATGCAATAGAAAACCGGCTGGTCACTCCTGATGAGACTAAACATGATCATTTGGGATAAAATGAGATGTGTGATGTTTTCTAGGGTGTAGGACATTTACGTAAACCTGTGCCAAAAGTGACAACCCCCCCTCTAGTGTTTTGTATCACATTGTGACAGTAAAGAAGATTTGTGAGATTTCATTTCAGCATTTCTGTCACTGAAAACAAAAATGCATTACTTATGATTAGCTCCATTAAACTGTGACCTTCTCATTCACACCAAACTAATGGCACAGCACGCTACTTGCATATGTAGTTTACAGTAACACTTTTTTATTAGATTAATAAATATTTTCATTTCTTTTATAATTTAGGGTTAAACTAATCCAGTGAAAGAGAATCCAAAAATATTTGTGATTTACGCACAACTTCACATATTTTAGGCATCGGTCTTAATTAAAAATACAGTCTATAATCTATAATAGAATTTATAAATCTGTAACCCTGTTTCTGGACATTAAAACTCCCCTGTCGTACAAAGCGATAGATATACACACACATTTACGCAGGTTTGGTCCTAGGCAAAACAGCCACTCGTATACGAGATGGGCAAATCCTCATCTTTACGTCCCTTTAAACATGTGCACTTAAGAGATACTTTATTCTCGGGTAACAACACTATAGTGATATAGAGATGAAGCCTTGAACATTTCACCCTTTGGTGTCCTAATGAACGTACAGTAATTTCACACACACAGTGAACGAATGGAGAAAAGAGAGACATTCCCATATCTCAGACACCTTCCAGTGTTTTGTATGATAGAGATTTCTGGATGCTTCCTTGGCTCAGGTTGAATTGTTTCAGGAGAGGTAGTGATCCAGCTCCGAATACAGGCTCGGGATATGCACTTCTTTCCATTAAAGAATATTTGGGATGTGATACAGCTCCAGATCATCCTTCACTGAGACAGGATAAATATACCAGATGACGTAACAAGTTAAGTCATATTTGTAAATAAAGCAACATGAATTACATTAATAATACATTAACCATTTCAATTTGTACATAGAACAATTTAAATATGCTTTTATGATGAGAATATTTTTTAATTCTTCAACTAAAATACCTTTTACATTTTTGGAAGAGCATCATCTGAATTTTTCGGGGGCAAAATGGCAAATTAAAATATGATAATAAATATAAAAATTTTAAAAGGACTAAAAAATTGAAAAATCTCTCTAACAAATAGAAATGTTTAATTAGTAAGCCTAATTATAAACATCTACTATCTCAGGCTACATATAAAATGTAATGTTCATTATTATTCATATACTAGTATATATTTATTAATATGTAGGTTCTGTGTTATGTGCCTTTGTCATTTTTATTCATTTGTTTCCATTTAGAATTGATTTATTTTCATTTCAGTTTTCCAACTTGAATTTTAAGCTTTTTTTATTTCAGTTATTTTCCAAGGAAATGTGTGATTTTAAGTTAGTAAAAGTAAGATAGTTTGTTTTCAATCTAATATTATTTTATCTCACATTTATTTTAAAAATAAAAAACCAATATAATAGTTTTAGTTAACAATATCAGCACTGAACATATATCAACAGCAAATCTAATATCAGTCATATCAGATCAGAGCACAAAGTACCTGGTCACAAGTCACTTCACTATCACTTTTCACTTTAAATCAAAACCAAACAGAATGCATTTTTTTATTAGTGCTGTTAAATGATTAATCGGACACGAAAAATCTACTTACTTGCATAATATGTGTGTGAGTGTATATATATATATATATATATATATATATGTATATATAAATACACACATACAGTATATATTTTCAATATATTTACATGCCTATATTTATATTCATATAATTTATATTATAAATAGATTTTAAATGTAAATCTAAACATAAAAATAACATTTCTCTGAATAAAATAAATAAATTATATATATATAGGCATAATAAATATCCACAGTACACACACACATATACTATGTAAACAAAAATGCTACTGGATGCAATTAATCATGATTAATCAGTTGACAGCACTAATTTTTATGAACCAGGGGTCCGTTCTTCGTACGTCGCTTGATACATCCGAGATGAATTGAGACATCTAAGATGAGATCATGGCGCTAACTATGAGCACTAATCCGGTTCTCCGAGCGCACCAGTTGTTGATGATTAGTATATCTGGATTGAGTTGTCTAGGAATATTGAAACGCTCGTGCGTAAAAGGCGACATGTATCGATAGTAGAAACACTGATCACAGCCCTTTTGATTGGCTGACGAAATGGCAAAAGAGCGAGTTCTTTTTTTTTTCTCAAGCAGAGCAAGAGCTTTTATTACAGGGTTTTGGAGAATTATTATGACGGCCCGTTTAAACAACGTCTCAGCTTCAGTTTTATATTGTGTCGTACAGTAATGTGTCGTTCAAGCTCTTTAATAATCAGATCGCTGCATTATATATACATATTCATTATTTGTAACCAGACACCCAGCAATCGCAATAATTTTCTACTTTGTTTCTTTTGTTATAAAACAGCTCATCTTTCAAATGAATGTGTTTTTCCTCT
>JAUMHR010000050.1:4550748-4568394 GCA_032361145.1 Enteromius fasciolatus
TATATTCAGATAGAAAAAGGCTCTTTTTAATCGCAATGCTATTTCACAATTTTAGTGGTTTTATTGTTTTTGTTTTTTACCAAATTAATACAAGCCTTGGTGAGCATTGCTGAAAATCTCACTGACCCCAGACTATTAAACGGTAGAGTGGGTGGTAATTTAGCAAACACTTTTTCCAAAAGTGACTTGCATTATACATATTACAGGACAAAATACTGATACAGTGTCCTCCGCTAATATTTGGCACCCTTGGTAAATCTGAGCAAAGGTGGCTGTGAATATAAATCTGCAAATCTGTTTATCCTTTTGATCTTTCACTCAAAAAATTCACACAGCTGTAACCTATCATTGAAGTAAAACAATTAAAAATAGGGAGAAATTCTTGTAATGAAATAAATGTTTTTCACCCAATACTTGTTGACCACAATTATTGGCACCCCTAAATTTTCTTATGAGCAAAATATGTGTCTAGTATATTCCCATTCATATTTACAATTTTGAGCACTCCAGGGTGATTATGGACTATCAAGCCATGGTTTCTTGTTTCACAGAACATATATAGGAGGGAAAACAAAGCCCAAATTACTTTAATCGTCAGCACAATGAAAAAAAAAAATATATATATTTATGATGTGCAGCAAAAGATAATTAAGCTTCACCAATTAGTAAAGTGGCTTTAAGAAAAGAGCTAGAGCAGTGAAAATGAACATTTTCACCATCAGGGAAATAATAAAGAATTTCCAATCAACATAAAATGTTAAAAAGCTGCCTGGAAGAGGACGTGTGTCTCTATCATCCTACATGGCGAGGAGTAGGGTTTGAGTGGCTAAAGACTCTTCAAGGACCACAGCTGGAGAACTGCAGAAAATAGTTAGTAGTCTCAGGGTCAGAAAACCTTTAAAAACAATTGTCAAACAGCCACCACATCATCATGTTGTTTAAGAAAATTTCTCCTCACTCATCCAGAAACAATCTCCAGCATGTTCAGTTGTCAGACAGGACTGGAACTACAAATGGGACTGGATTCTATAATCAGATGAAACTACAAAATGAGCTTGTTAGCAGCAAACACTCAATATGGGTTTGATGAACACAGGGATAAAAAGTACTCCATGTGTAAAATTAAGTATACTTCTGTATATTTGATGTGGTGGGCCTATATTTCTGCTGACATCTTGTTTAGATATATGGCATTATGGATTCTAGCAAATACCAACAGATAACAAATCTAAAACTGACTGACTTAGAAATCTTATAATGGGCCATGTTTGACTGTAATGAATGGTTCACATCAGCAACCTTCTGTTTACCAGAAGCCTATTGCAACTACTGCGTTTAAGCATGTTTGTAAGTAAAGAATTTAAACAATCATAGTCACAAGGAGGAATAAATCCATATCTACTTCAGAAATAAAATTTACTACTTCTGTAATTTCTTGTATTCTTGTATACAGTATATTTATGTTGATGAAATTAAACATGGCATCCACCCAGGGTAATGTCCATGTACGCTGATGAAGGTGTGAGGCCTGCAGGTGAGGTCTGCGTTCAAGTTACTGTTTAACTCTAGCACAGCCCTGACAAACATGCAAGAACAACACCCTCAGGAACCATGTTTGTACAACAGCCTCTCCTAAATAAACACTGTTATTGAATTTGCTAATGTAAAATACCACCATTTCGCACCATAAGGATGATGCATTATTGTTTTAAAGTTAAAAGGAAACAGTGCTTTGTTACCAAACACGGTAAAAGCCAGTTCATACGATTATAGCGCCAGCTGTGACTAAATGGAGAAAGAACATAGATACACCTGTTCATTAAGCAAGAAGCCGGGGGGCTAGTGGTTGCCTGTCTTCTGCTCTCTACACTGGAAACCATCTAATGACCAGTAAACCAGGATATGTAAGAGTGTATAGTGTAACAGCCCGAGGCATGGCAAGATTAGACAAGCTCAACAAACAAACACACACACACACACACACACCTTTTTATTAGGTCTTGATTCCAAGAAAATCATCTACTTTCTTTTATAAAAGCTAACTATTAACCAAATGTCAACTAATGTAAAGTAGATCATCTCTCACACATGTGTGTTTCCTACCTAAATCTGCTTGGGACTGCTGTTAAACAAAGATGTACACATTTATAGGGAATGCATTGTCTGAGTATGTTAAGAGGGGAAAGGGAGAAGAAAAGGCAATTGTGTGTGGGTGTGCGTGTATAAAAGAAAGTCAGTCAAGACAGAAACTGTGCCAGGGCCATTTAGACTGAATGTCTGGTAAAATCAAGCACAGCTGATCCAAGTACAGCATCATCCAGAGATCAGTTCATCTCCTCTATTCCATGTGATCGTGTGACTGTACACCATTAACCTCCATCTATCTCATTCAGTTACTTCTCTGTCATTGTCAGACACACACACATTAAACGAAAAAGAATAATTTGCTTTTAAATGTAAAAAAAACTGACACTGAAAGAAAAGCCTAGCCCAGTGATGTTACAGTTTTACCTTTAGCTAACTTCATAGAGGGAATTTTACTGCATTTACAATTGTGCGCATACCTCCAATTTGGCATCAAGATCTGCGTCAGATGCCACCACATGCTCATCTTCTTTCTTTCCTGTGGCCTTGATCAGAACCTGCTTGGTCTTCCAGAACTTCTTCTGCATTCGGGCCATGACCGAGCTGTCCTCCCCCAGAACTGCTCTGCCACTGAACATGTCACTGGAGAACCTGAAAGAACATACCATGTTCTTCAGATTTTCTTGTTATTAAAAACAGAATGTAATTGGACAGTGACAATTGGAATGTGAAGATACAAACCCATAGCTGTCCATCTTCTTGATGAGTGTGGCTTAAATCTGCAAATGGGACAGAAATACCAAGTTAGGGGTCAGTCATTCTTTTAATAAATTAATATATGCATTCAATTGATAGTTTATAATGCTATGTTATTTCAAATATTTAACAAAAAATAATTTTATTTCAATAAATCATATACATATACATATATACACACACAACAACAACACATATTTACTGTATTTATCAAATATCTGCAGTTTTGTTGAGCTTAAGAGAAATTTTACGAACTTTTAGAGACAAATATATGCTTAAAAATCAATTAAAACATTTTATTACTTACTTTCCGTGAATCAGCGGTTGCATTCAGCAGACACTGAAATAATTGGATAAAATACCAAAATAAATGTGTTTTGTTTTGTTTAAATCTTTGATCAAAGTATTTCATTATTATAAATAATTATCACTGCTGGACATTTTAAGTTAATAATAAATAAATCTGAGCTTTAAGTAAAGTCAGATGATACATAAGAATATTTATGGCATACATATGGCAAAATAAAAGCAATGCCCTTTGTAAACTGTTGTCTTTTGAGGTAACAGCTGTTAGCTCTCACAGTGACTGCCATGTCTCTCACGATCACAAACTCCCCAAATCAATGACACATACCTCGTCCAAATATAAAAATAAACATACAAACAAAAGCAAATGTTTAACGCAAATCTAAAGAAACTATGATAAGCACCAAACAGCTGTTCTGACATTCACTCGACACCACTAATGTTTAAATGATTAGTGTTTAAGCGATCTCAAAGGTTGTTTCACAATTTTGTCACTAAATATATAATAAACTTATTTTTTCCCGCAAAACCAAACGCACTGTTTATGAGCTGACGCTGTTGTGATCGTACCTTCCTCCCCATCCAACTCATCATCATGGGTCTGGTTACATTGTTGCAAGCAGCAGCCTGCTCGCTTTTATCACATTTGCTTGTGTTTTTCCAAGCATTTTAGTGTACCTAACTGCTACTTTGTTTAGCATAAATAGAATGAACCTTGTATTCTTAGTGAATACAGGACTCTCTTCAAAGATAAACGAATAAATATTGTAAAAAGACAGTTACCGGATCCCAAACAAGATAAGGAGTCATCGAGCTCTCGCTGCGTTTCCCTATAATAACCCTTTTAACTTAACAACACATATTTAACATGGCGACTTCAGTCAGCAGTTCGAAACCGACACTACGGGTCCTGACGAATTACAGTTTGCATTCACTAAATATGAGAGTATGTTTTTTTAGGAATTGTTATTAGGGCATCGCATTTCCTTACCCGCTGACGTTGCCTTGAGCACCGATGGGAACGTTCACGCACGTCATTCCCGTGAGCTGAGAGGCAGCGAGAGCGCATGCGCAAAACAGTCAGCCCTAGACAAGCTCATAGCACTCAGTGGATTGAGGAAAATATGAAGAATTTGAACATTTACCCATATTTAAGTTATTTATTTTGCTTAAGTTGATGAAGCAAAAATAAATTATTTTCCAGCAGAAGCAGTACTACGCAATGCATAATTCAGAATAATTAATATAATTGAAAATTTAGTTCACTTTTAATATTAAATTCAGTTAATTTACAAATTCATTATTATTATTTTTTTAATCTGTTTATTTATATATATATATATATATATATATAATTATTATTTATTTATTTTTTTTTTTTTTTTTTAAAGTGCCCAAGCCCAAAAGATGGCGCCACTGTCACAGAGAAACCCGTGATGGCGTTCATCTCAGATGTTTGTTCCTTCGTAACTAACTAGTGGGTACATACTACATCTTGGTTATACAACAGGAACAGCAAGAACATTAAATACATGAATAAAAAAATAACACTTTAATATAGTTCATCTGAAAGTTTATAAAAAGTGTTAAGATTCAGATTTGAGATGATTGATGCATCCTCATAGTGTGTGACTTGTTACATAACTTTTGATATAACTTATAACTCAAGGTGTACAACTGAGATAGATACAAATAGCTGTCAAAAAGATCAGGAAGCTGTGGTTTTGCTTGGTACACTCAGTTGCACGCTATCAGAGTGAAAAAAAAGCTGATCCAATGTCGCTTAGATGCCTACACAACCTTCTCACACATATGCAGTCACATCCACACCCAGATACATGTTTGATGTACACAGACATACACTCATACACAGACTGGCATGCCACCAACACCACACCCCTCAACAACCACAAATCTTTTTACCCCAAGACCCCCGTCTTCAACAATGTGGCCTAACCTTGGTTGAAAACAACCAAGGTAGACAAAGACTTCTGAAGAGTCAAATCAAACTAGCAGTAAACTTTCAGCAGTGAATAACAAGCTCAAGCATACCTGGACAGCAGACAAACATCTGTTCACTGAAGTCTGTCGGACTTCTGAGACACTCAGAGCGGAAACCTGAGTGTGCATACTATATTATATCTATATAACTCTATTTTTATCAATCAAGATTTTTTTAGCCTCCAGCTGGTGAGGACAATGGATGACTCGGTCCTTCCTCAGTCACAACACTGAACTGCAGCTTATGGTAATACCATGATAATGTAATCACACTCATTACCGACAAAGGTTCAAGTCAGATCATTGTATATTGTTTTGTAATCCCTTTTTATTACCCTGGTGAGACCAAATGAATCTTATCAGTCAACTAGAGTCAAATGGAGATTCAATTCCAAAGTATCTCCATCGTATTTGTCAATTTCCCAGACGTCACTGTAATAAACCGTACATTTCATTAAGCACATTTGTGGTTTTTGTTGCATTGGGTTCAGTAAAATAACGCGTGAGAAATACAACTCAAGTACACTGTGCAAGTTGGGTTTTCAGTCACAACGTTGAAAACTACTGCCAATTACAAGGGAGTCGCCCTTTCAATTTCACTCACATAGGAGTGGTTCATGATCAATAAGCTTAGCACTTGTCTGGAAAGATAGGAGGAGACTAATACATGCTTAACCAAAAGTAGGGCAAAAACGAGTTAAAAGTCTGGCGAGGAAATACTCCACCCCAACATGCAAAATGTGCAAGTGTTGTTCTTGTGTGGCCTTTAGACTGTGTACTTAGTATGTGTGTTGGTCATTTAGCATGCAGCCCCCCAACCTCCAACAACACATATACACACAGAGCAGTGGATGTTCTTCTACAAAGGATGCAAATGACAGACAGGAGGGTTCCATATCAGTCCTCAGATCAGCCCGTCTAATCCTCTCAAAGACCTGCAACACAATTCAGCCCCATTCAGTGAGCCCGAGTCAGATTTCTAACCAGACAGAGAAGACTAGATGGAATATCATTCAAGAATTTTAGAAGAAATAGTTATGTCATCATTTACCCTTCCTTATGTTATACCATTTGTATGGTTTTCTTTCCTCTGCAGAACACAAATGTAGATTTATTGAATAGCATTTCAGCGTATTTGTCGATATTATGTAGGCCTAAGTCAATGGTACCACTATTTTGAAGATCCAAGAAGGATATAAAGGTAGTGTGAAATTAATTCATGTGGCCTTGGTGGCCTTCCAAAGCGACATTTTTACTTGATCAGCCTTTATTAATCAAATCATTGGACTGATCAATGAAAACATACAAAACCTGCATCTAAAATCTCATGACATTTGATCATGTACCATACAGGATCCACTGTGGTTTGATATTAAAGGGAAAGTTTTCCTATAATTAAAGATATTTAAAAAAATCATTGTGTGTAAGTCAATGGGGACCAGCAGCTATTTGGTTTCCCACGTCATATAAGGTTTGTGTTTTTATGTTTAGCCTAAAAAGGAAACTCATACAGGTTTGGAACTATATAAGAGGGTGAATACATGATGACAGAATTTTCATTTGTGGGTGAATTATCCCTTTAATGTTGGTTTGAGGTCTTTTTTGGAGTTTGAAAATGATGAATCACGTTGACTTTTTTGGACGAAACCAGCTAAAATACGCTTCAAGCATATTTCTTTCTGCTCTACAGAATGACAGGAATTAAACTGAATTTGAATGCATTAAGATAATAACTTTTTCTCAATAGTACAGCTGGATGACAGAAATGGCTTACCAACCTTCTGGGCAAAGTGTAAAACTTTTTTTAAATAGGTTTACAGGTTTTGTAGTAATGAATATGCCAAAAGCTGTTGAACGATCAGAAATGTTGTACTCAATTTAAGATCAGAGTCAACCCATCCATGTATTCTTAAAGATAAATAAAACATTTTTAAAAATTCTAGAAACTCCCATTTTCAATCTAAGGAGAACATCATTTGATTTCAGTGGTCTCTCATTGACTGTAGCGCTTATACTCTTTCTCCTGACCTGTACAATTCAATGCAGCAGTGAATGGGCCTGTCTTTGCATAGTCTCCAATGGCTTTTAATTAATAAGGGTCTGTCACCGACTCTGTTCCCCCATAATAGTCTTTTCAGCTGTCTCCACAACCAAACAAGCAGGGATGAAAGAGAGAGAAAAAAGATCATGGGTAGTGGGCCATTCAAACAGGTGTCTCCTCTTTCCTTAATACCACCTCTTCTATCTTCCCCCTGCCTCTACTCACCTCTGTGAATGGGCTGGCCAAGCAGTGATTTGTTTTCTGTCGCCTTGAGGCTGGAACTTTAGTGGCCGACGTATAGACTTCAAGGCACCAACATGCTGCCTGGTAGATCTGCAAACAGACCTCAAGTTTCTTTTCAGCTTGTTCTTTTCTCTAGTTCACACAACAGTCTGACTTAGAGGCAGCATGCTGTTATCTGAATCCTATAATTCATCTGTTTAAAGCATTATTTGTAGATAGGAAGAAAGACACATACAGAAACACATACAGATGGCCTAATGATGCTCAGAAAGGCCAGAAATTCTTATCTGGAATCATCAGACCTATTGTATCTTTATCAGAGCCTCTCTGCCCTGTCCCGAGGGCTGTTGTCATGGCCTGTGGAGAAGGGAGGAAACCCTGTGCACTAGGGACATTTTGTATGTGTCTGTGTGTGTGATATTTTTTTAAAGAAGCAAACTGGCACACTGTATGTCGTGAAAATTTAACTCGAGCTGTTCACTTTAATGTGCACTGAATTAATTAATTTGTATGCTGTTCTACCATGACAGCATGGTATAGGATAATGTTAACGTATTTGATCTTGGTGGAATAGACGTAGCTGCTGTTGTTGATGTAGGTTATTGTAGCTGCAAAACAATTACAGGAACTTGGATTGTTTAAGACATACTTCTGCAGCACCAATAAATGCACGAAAGCATTTGAAATAACCTGTAGCAGATCTTTACAGGTGGAGCTATAAGGTGGAGGGTTTTAGTGGAACTCTGAAAGCAGGCTACAGACTCTAATGCATGCTAATCATCTATTTAAATGCAAAGCAGCAATCTCATTGGCTGCGTATGCAACATGAACCAATCGGCTTGCGCCAAGAAGTTTAATACTTTGAATCACTAGCTTGCACCATCTGGAGTTTCATGATAAAACTAGACATTTATCTAATAAGCATGTCTTTTTGAGGAAAAGTAGAAAGACTTTTCTTTTCTTTCATGCTCCAATAATCTTTGTATAATTCATTTAAAGGTGTATTAACCATAATTAGACCATGGAAAAGGCCATTTTATGAAAAAGAAGTTGATTCAAGTGTTCTATTAGCCCCAAGGAGTGTTGAAATAGTATGCTTAATAGTAGTACACTGATATTTGTATACTTAGTAAATAAAGTTTACTATATACTAGGACTTTACTTAAGTATACAATTTTTTTGGTAAGGGTATAACACATATCTCAATACAGACCCATATCAAGACACACAAAGTACCCAAAATGGAACAGTAATAATAGTACTTGTGCACCATGCACAAACAGACTCTTTATTAATTCAACTTTACACTTCTTATGCTATTGTTCTTCTTTTTGCCACAAGCATGTGAACCTCTGGGGACAGCTGTCTTCAAGCCTCTGTCATCAAACCAACGGTCAACTTCTTTTTGATTGCAAGAATCAGTGTGGCACACACAGGATGAGGAATTTATACATTCATGGATGACAAGTTCTTTGCCACACTGACACAAGAGAAAACAACAACGAGTGCATATAGACGCCGCACACTTTCATTCTCCTACTCAGTCTTTCTTTATGCCTCTGTGCCTTTGACACCTCTGTGGTCTCTGCAGACATAAAAGGCACCCAGTTTATGTCTTACTGCAGCTTTCTTTCATCGTCCCACACGCACACATTCAACCACACATAAATACACACAAAAAAACAAAATCTGATTTCTTAATGTTCCTGTGGAAAATCTGTGAGACACAAATTCAGATTTCAAAAGAAAGAGTAAGTTCCATTAAGCAATGGCCTAATTCGTATAAAAAATTTCATACAATGACTTTGAGGTTATTTTACAACACACATTTCACAAAAAGCAAAGCAGCTCTTTTTTTTACCAATTATATATTAGAAATATTTCTGAAGACAAGATATTTCATAACAAGAATAAATGAAATAACATGTTAAAATGAAAAAAGTAGCCTACTTTTTATAAAAAGTAATACTTTTTCTTACAATATTACTATTTTTCATCAAGTAAATGCAGCCTTAATGAGCAAAAAATCTCTCCAAGTTATTATTATTTGTTTATGAAATATACACCAATTATATGCATATAATACATTCAAGGCACACACAAGCATTCAGATCACCTTTCGGCTCTCCCAGTTTGAGAAGCCGTTCTCTGGAAACCATCTCTGTCGACTGGGGGCAGGTAAAAACACATGTTCTCCCAGAGGAAAGTGCACACACATTGCCAAAGGGGTTTTGTGTCCAAGAAATGCCCTTCCTTGCGCCCTACAACCAGCGATAGGTCTGACCTCTCATTTTAGCCAGGTGTCCCAACCATGCTATACGCCTCCGTTCACTAAGCAGCATCTGTGCCTGTTACAAGCCAGTATTGAATGACTGAGATACTATAGATACTATACAGAGTATGGGATGTTCTCGGCTTAAAAGTAAAGGAGGACTCTGTGTGATAATTTGCCATTGTGTTTATGATGCCACATGGCTTAGCCTCACACAATGATCTTCAAAAGATACAATAAACAGAACATATTAAATACAAATCTTGAGTGTCACATTTTCCCAGTTGTCCCTCTATACCTGTAAACATATGCATATAAATGAGTTAAGTTAACTTTGCTATGGGGTTTGGGTGTTTTCAACAAAGGAAGAACTGTACGATCTGTGATCACTCAGACTGCCTCTGTGATTTATCTGATCATTCACACATTAGCACCTCCTAAATGTGATAAAATAGCCATTCAAGGTATGCAAAACATAAACAGCTCAGAGCACTTAAGGGATTAACATACAGTATGTGACTATATGCTCAAAACTCTCATTTTTTAAATTAATTTCATTTATTATTCACATGGAAAGTGTTTGTGTATACTTTTCACAGATCAACCTCAAAGTATGGCAACACTTTCACAAGTACGTGAGTGTGTGTGCAATCTTCGCATCTGAAATGCAGCTTCTGCCTGAATGACATTTAAAGGTGTTTTGAAAGTTTTAGTGAGTGAGCCACTTTTGGGAATTCAACGTCTCTATAACAATTAAACTGACAGCCATTCATGATGCACACCAAACAATATATGTGATCTTAGACCACAAAAACGGCCATAAGTAGCATGGGTATAACCACAAGCTAACAATACATACATGCCAAAATGATCAGCTTTTCTTTTAAGCTAAAAATCAGGATATGAAGTAGAGAGCATGTTCATGTATATATATATATATATATATATATATATTCTTATTTTTTTTATTAGTAATATGCATTGCTCTACATTTGCACACTTTTAAAGGCGATTTTCTGATTTTTAAATATTTGTTTTTCACCCAAGCAATACAGTCATATCCTAACAAACCACACATTAGTGGCAAGCTTATTTATTTACCTTTTAGATGATAAAAAGCTTGAAAAAAAAACTGGTTTTGCGGTCACATATAGCCTATAGCCTAATATAAACAAAGGCAAACTCTTACAATTATAAAGTACTTTATTTATCCCTATTTGGGATTTAAAAAATCATATGTACATATAATAATTTAACAGACGCTTATCAAAACTAATAATGATTAGAACAAAAGACAACAGAGCAACAGCTATACAAGCGCAGTTACAAGCCTCAGTTTTAACGTATTTTGGGGACAGGCAAAGTAAACCGGTTTTGTGCGAAGTTTCTGCAGATATACAGCTGATATACAGATTGTCGTTTTCTTCAATCACACACACCAAACTCGAAACACGAAAACAGGAAGAGAGTGTTTGCGAAAGACTGAGATGGGAGTCCTCTGTGAGCGCGAGCGCAGTCTCCAGAGCTCGTGCTGTGAGGGGCGGAGCTTCTGCGAGAGAGTGGGGTATTTAAAATCGTCTGCGCTCCACAGAGCACTGTAGAAACTCACTGTACACTTACCGGAGACTGAGAGCACTGGAGGATTGTGCGTAAAGATGGCATATTACGAAGTAAGACAACAGTCATGCATTTATTTTAAAAAAGGGTTCTTATTGTATTGTAGTTTGATTGAGTAAAATGTCTCTAACATTCCTCCTTTTCTTTTTTTTGCAGCACATCGTCTTTGAAGATGATTCATCAACTGATAACAGCTCCGATTTCGGATCGGGGGACATTGGAGCCAACTTTGAGGTTCCCTGCGATTTGGAGGTCAGTCACGACTTCCAGAGGATCTTCCTTCCAACCGTATACGGAATCATATTTGTTTTGGGTCTTATCGGGAACGGACTGGTTGTTCTGGTAATGGGCTGCCAGAAGAAATCAAGAACCATGACGGACAAGTACCGCCTGCACCTTTCAGTGGCGGACCTTCTGTTTGTGCTCACGCTGCCGTTCTGGGCTGTGGACGCAGCCAAAGACTGGTACTTCGGAGGGTTCATGTGCGTGGCCGTGCATATGATTTACACGGTGAATTTATACAGCAGCGTCCTCATCCTCGCCTTCATCAGCCTGGACCGCTACCTCGCCGTGGTGCGCGCCACGAGCAGCCAAGCTGCGAGGAAACTTCTGGCCAATCGCATCATTTACGTGGGCGTGTGGCTCCCCGCCGCGCTCCTCACCGTTCCCGACCTGGTGTTCGCCAAAGCGGAGACCAGCTCTATCCGCACCTTCTGCGAGCGCCTCTACCCAGAGGACTCTATGACAACCTGGGTGGTTATTTTCCGCTTCCAGCACATCCTAGTGGGCTTCGTGCTGCCGGGGCTCGTGATTCTCATCTGCTACTGCATCATCATCTCCAAGCTGTCGCGCGGCTCCAAGGGCACGCAGAAACGCAAGGCGCTCAAGACCACCGTGGTTCTGATCGTGTGCTTCTTCGTCTGCTGGTTGCCGTATTGCGGAGGGATCCTGCTGGACACGCTGATGATGCTGGAGGTGATTCCTCACACCTGCGAGTTCGAGCAGGGCTTGCAGAAGTGGATCTTCGTGACGGAGGCTCTCGCGTACTTCCACTGCTGCCTCAACCCCATCCTTTACGCGTTTCTGGGGGTGAAGTTCAAGAAGTCCGCCCGCAGTGCTCTATCCCCCAGCCGGGGGTCCAGTCTGAAAATTCTGCCAAAGAAGAGAGGAGGGATGTCATCCGTATCCACAGAATCTGAGTCTTCTAGCTTTCACTCTAGTTAACCCAAGCGCGCTCATTTTGAACTGTGACTATGCTCCCAAATATTATATTAATGACATGAAATTACCAGTTGTATGTGCTTTGTATCGGAAAAATACAGGCTGAGCCTGATTGAAAAGTTGCTAGAATGTAAATATGTCTGTCAGTATGGCATCACATACTGAATGGCTTCCAGTATTACTGTAAAATCTCTTTGTAGTGAGAAGAGGTATTGTGAACATACAAATGTGTTGATAAGATGTTTACTGTACATATCATGTATATAGATTTTTTTATCTGGTTCCTTTCTGCACTTATGTAGACCATTGCATTTATTTATTACACGATAAAGGGACCCATTCAAGTTTTAAAAAGCTGCTTTGGCAATTTGAAGTCCTCGCAATAAATTTTTTTGAGTGCTCAAAACTATTGTGTGTGACTGTGTTTTGACCGCTTCCTTCAAGCATTATTATTTTATATAACACGATGATGGAGTTTCCCTACAATGCCCACCGTTTATACTTTCACTACGCAGAGACATGTGACATTGTTGAGAGTGCTGTTACTGTTACTCAGCCCAAACTTCTTCAGAATGGTCTTGTGAACTCATGTGGAGTGAAAAAGTACAACAGATTCTTAGTCTGTAATCTCCCCCCTTTGATGCAAACTAGCAAGGAAGGGGATTCCCTAAGATGTAAACTTTCTCATGTCTGACCACCGAACATCCCTTTATGGGATCCTCAAAATGCTGTAGAGAACACATTCAACCGTGAACAAACACAAACATGAACTGTTTTATATGCAAAATAGTGCAGTCTTGCATTGACATCTTGTTTTGGTTGGCATTTTAAATTTTGGTCAAATCCTCTTCGTTTTGTGTTTTCCGTTATTTGCTCCTCTACTTAGGTGGTAACATAACAAAACAGTGTTGCCATGTCCTTGGCAATAACTGGCACTCATACACACAGCCTATATGAGTCACAAAACCTCATGTTCAAAGAGTTACAAAACCTCCTTTTGCGTGCTGTAAAATAATATGCAACACGAGGAAGTCTAGGTAAAAACCCACTATTCGGGTTAAACAGATCAACAGATCATGCCCGTAAACACATTTGCTAGACAAGCACAGTTCAGTAGAAGTAAACATGTGTTAGTAGTACATGATTTCCCTTTCTGTGGAACTTAACATGAGGTAAATAGCCTTCACTTAATCGAAACTGTGTGATAACCCTACAATAATGCAGAAATCCATATAAAAACTGCAAGCAAATTGCTTTTCTTAGAAGCAACTTAATTTTTGTAATAGCTGAGAAGGTGAGTGTTAGTGGATGTTTGAAGTAAGTTCTGAAATTCACACAGATTATGGGGCATTTAATATATATATATATATATATATATATATGCAAGTATAAATAAAAAAAAATAAATAAAAAAATATATATATATTAATTTTACACATTAAATATATTTATATATAATATAAATTATATGAATATAAATATATAACTGCAAATACATGTACATATTTTCAAAATACTGAGATGTTCATATATATATGCACATAACAAATATACACATTACATATATTATGTAATCAAAAACTTTTATTTTGGATGTAATTAAATGCAATTAATCAGATGACAGCACTAATATATATTAAATATTACATTACTCCAGTCTTCAGTGTCACATGATCTATCAGAAATCATCTAATATGCTTCTTTGGTGCTCAATTATGACAAAAATGACTATGTTGAAAACATCACTGGCTGCTTGCTATCACAAGAATATATTTCAAATGTCATTTTTATTTTATTGTAATAATAAATGATCAAATAAATGCAGTACTGCTGAGCATAATAGATCTCTTTTATAAAGAAAAATACATTAATTTTTACAAACGTTTGATTTGAAAAAATGGTGACCGGATTGTTCATTCTGTTCATTCGAGAAGCGATCTTTTGTAAATCCTTTTGTATGGAGTTTACGTAAGCAGCCCACATTTATTACTCACGATCCATGACGGTAGCATTCAGCTCAAATGGGGTGAGGATGAACCACAATAAAACCATGGGAGGTCTTTACAGAAGGAGAAAGTATTACAGCAGCACACAGCAGTGTAGAGCTATAGGAAACAAGAGCCTGTGACCTCTGCATTGCAAAAGCTGCTAACCAGGCCACCGTGTTAAGATGTGGAAATGTGTGTGAGTTGACCCATTGAGAGGCAAAAACCACGCGTAAGGACAATACAAACTAACACCGGTGACTGGACGGCCCGTTGAGTCAGAGTAATGGGTTCTAATGTAGAGTGTGAAAGATTTGCATGTCTGAGAGTGTTAAGTGCCCATCAGGCCTCTGTTCCCCCCGGGGGCTGTAAGAAAGGAGAGTGGTCAGTGAACATTCCTAAAGAGCTGGTCATTTATTTGGCTGTTAAACCCCCTAGTTCACCCTGTCAGTCTGAATATATCTCACTCTGTACTCATAGACAGACATAGAAAGGCAGTAACTTGCCTTCTCATCCGGTAATATCTCTATGTATAAAATTCCAAATCTTGACACCGAAAAATAAAAAAGATCTGTTTACTCACAAATGGAAACTCTGACATCATTTACTCTTCCAAACTTGTTTGACTTGAATTTCCTTGGAAGACAAACGAGAGATTCCGAACAACTGTATTGGCTGCTCTTGTCTGCACAACTGCAAAAACTGAAACACGCATGCAATGAAAGTTCGCAACGCTCACCAGAAAATGATGGCCAAAACGTCTGGTATCACTTAGACTAAGGAACACTATTTACTAAGAACTAGTTGCTTATTAACATGCACATTACTAGCACATTAGCTGTTTGTTAGTACTTAAAAAGCACATATTAAATGTCTTCTTTTGCATCTGAGAATGAAAGTCATACAGGTTTTGAACAACATGAAGGTGAATAAATGACTTTTTTTTGGTAAACTATCTTAAGGCTTCAAAAAGACAGAAAAATGTCTATGACTATTATAAGTAACTTATATGTCCTGTCATGTTATATGCCATGTCCTGTGTTCAAAATCTTTTGGAACAGGCCAAAATATAAGATGATATTTGCTGACATGAAAACAGAGCTCTCACTGGCAAATCAATTAGAAAAGTAGCCATCTCTGATTCACGAACAAAAACAAATCTTTTTTATGAATCTGTAGATCGTAGTCTGTTTCTCAAAACCAGTTTAACTGATTCTTTCACAAAACTGGCTATTTTGGTTTTAAAATTCAATTTGAGTGACATCAGTTCTTGAGAACAGCTCGTGAATATTTTCAGCAGCAACTTTGGTTTCTTATCCAGAGCTATTGTGTGAATTCAGAAAACATAAAAATATCATAAAACATCACTTCGACTGAAATAGAAAGGGCAAGACAGACTATATTCTTCTAAATGTTGTATGTTCTACAGGGAAACAAACTGGAACATGAAGGTAAGGTTTATTAGTGAATTATGAACACTTACAAGAAGAATCATAAATAGCCCAAATGTACCATGTCCTACACGCCAAATCTTGTGAAGCCATATAATAACTGCATGATCTATTCAACATCTGAAAGCTGAATAAATAAGCTCTCCATTGATGTATGGTTTATTAGGACTGAACAATATTTGTCTGACTATTTGAAAATCTGCAATCTGAGTGTGGCAAAAATCGAAATATTGATAAAATCGACAAATTAAGTTCTTAGCAATGCATATTACAAATAAAAAATGAAGTGTTGATATATTCAAAGCAGGAGATTCAGGAAATAATTCATGGAAGATGATATTTAATTAATATCCTAATGATTTTCCTAATGATTTTTGTGGCATAAAAGAAAAATCGATAATTTTGACCCATACAATATATTGTTGCCTATTGCTACAAATACACCCGGGCTGCTTATGATTGGTTTTGAGGTCCAGGATCAAATTTTTCTGTTTCATTCTTACAACTGATCTGTTTACGTAACTCAATCTGACCAGCTAGTACAATCGTCAAATTATTCTGCTGAAGAAAAAAAACTTGAGTGTGCGTAAATTATGTCAAAATGTAAATTTGAAGGCAAAACAATTCCTGTAACGCTGGGTAAAAGCGTCCACAAACCCCACCGTGGGCTTCGTTTCACAGCTCTGCATGTGTTTTTCCACTTACGAGCAGGGTGAGGGTTAGAGGGTAAAGCTATTGACATCCATAGCGCAGGAAGGAGATCATGTCTGGGACCATTAGCGGCCACTCATAGTTCCTGCTAGATTGACCCTAGTGGGGCAAAGAGACACTTTACGACCCCAGTGACCCCCAAAACCTCAGCATGTTTACCCAAAAGGACCGGAGCCACAGAGGTCAGTAAAACCAAGATCATTTACAAATGAATCGCAGTTCCAGGGGGCTTGAACAATGACCAAACAAATGCTACTGTATCAGTAAGCAGTTTAACACATGTTGGACAGTTATTACAGGCCGACGATCCAAAATACACACACTGTCATCATCATGTACAGTCCTGATACTATACACATAATCACAACACTCTACGTGTATCACAACACTATCTCACCACCCAAGAGCCCGTTGTGTGATAAATGGATAAAAGTGTGTGTTATTGTAGGGGAAGTGGCTGTTTGGAAGGCAGTTTCCTGCTGAAAACCCACAGGGACACCAGTTCCCGCTGTGAAAATACTTATGGGGTCTAACTACAAACCATTTCACATTTTTCACTCTAGAACAACAACTCTACATTTCAGCAGGTTATACAGATAACAGCTGATATATGACAGAGTCAATAGAAATGCCTCTTTAACCTGCATATATTATGTTGATGTAATAATGAAATACTTAGTGATAAGTGGTTTGTTTATTTGAGTTGTTATGTTATAGTAACACATTTTCATTAATCAAAAAATTAAACATTAAATAAAAAAATAGTGCTGTCAAACGGTTAATCGCGATTAATGGTATACAAAAGAAAAGTTTTTGCTTACATAATATCTAAATGTATACTATGCATATATATCATTTATATATAAATAGAAACAGATGCATATATACAGTTAGGCCCAAAAATATTTGGACAGTGACACAAGTTTTGTTATTTTAGCTGTTTACGAAAACATATTC
>JAUMHR010000050.1:4592963-4603596 GCA_032361145.1 Enteromius fasciolatus
CCACTTGTAATCTCAGCCATGCTGATGCACTGCTTGTGTATAACACCTGTTCAATAAACAAGTTAATATTAAGAAACTTGTATTTTAGACGAAGCCGGAGCAGAATCAATCTTTGTGCGTCTTCGAGCATCAGACAGCAATGGTGTTTTACTCCTGAATGAATCAATTGGTTTTAAATAAATCATTCAATTATTCAATGACTAAGTAAAGACAGTGACGTCGCCACCTACTGGCATTAATAAAAATTTAGACTAGAAACATAATTGGTTTTGTATTAAACCGTCTGCCAAGTGCAAATGTAAATATGAGCATTATCCATATCAATATTGATATGCTTATATCTGCAGTAATATATGTGCTAGCATGTTATGCACATAACCCGCATCACTAACTGCTTAGCTGAACAGACACTTCATCTTCATACAAATAACGCACTGCGTTCCATTTTTATTTCGATATCTTGTTGTTCATAAAACATTCTATTCATGAACTGCAGTAGTCAACATCTGGAGTAGTTCAAAACGTTTCATCAAAGTAGTCCTAAAACCAAATACATTCTAGAAAATAAATGTAGGTTGAATGTGGTTAATTATTAAGGCCTTTCATATTTTTTTCAGGTTTGTACAAGTTAACAAATAGGACGCTGTGGATTGGATCTCGCTATGAGCAGAGAGTCGCTCATCCCAGACTGCAGGATAATGTTTTGCTCAGCAGAGCTCTATACTGTGGACATTACACTTTACAAATCACCAAAACAGAGTCTCCAAACGTTATGAACACGCAGAAAGCAGCAGAACCTGAAAACAAGACCAACCAACAAAAGAAAGAGGAAGAAGAAGAGGAAGATAACAGGCCTGAGTACATCCCCAAAAGAAAGGGTAAAAATCCACTGATGAAAGTTGGATATGCATGGTAAGTACTGTAGGAATAAATCAGTATCGAAAAGTACTTCGGACCACTGACACCGCAATGTTTTGTTCTAGGATGATCGGCCTGCCTGCTGGAGTCATTGGCTTTATTCTGGCAAAGAGACAGGTGGACAAAAACCGACTCAAGCAGCTGAAAATCAGACAGAGAATGAAGAAAGCCAATGAGGGAGATTATGACAGCGGACGATATAAACCAGCCAACAGGATGCAGTGAAGGTTGCATTAGTAAAAATGATTCTATTGTCCTAGAGAATGGCTTCATTGTGCACATAATCCTTGGGTTGCCATGGAAACAGTGAACTGAGCAGGATGTAACAAAGACGCTGCAGAAAGCAAGCATTTATGATGGTGGATCTATTGATCTGAAGGATGAGGAGTTGATTTCATTGCTGTCTGTATGAAATGTTTAATATATCTGATGCAGTCTTCACCAGGCCTGTTCATAAGCATAAAGAAAACGACTAGTAAATATTAAAATCAATTAAATACTCAAGTCTTCTTTTTATTATGATTTTCCTTACAATAACAACGATTACCTATCAAACTAAAATGCTGTCCAACATGTGGCATGAGAACATTGTAACAGAAAATACAGGTTTAGACAATTAAAATCTATAACAATCCATTTATATGTATTTAACACTATCTTTGGGGGCACAATGAAAAGGCACCATTGTACATCATGTAATCTGTGGCATTTAGTTAAGTGTTGTATGAAATTCATCAAGAAAAGCAAAAGATTTGTAGATTTTAAATCGTATATAAAGACGTCTGTGTGATAAATACTCTAAATTCATAAACTAAAATACAGTTTAAGCTATGCCCTCGACCAAAATGTACCAAACACAAGTGATATCTATAGTTAATACAGCACATCCAAGTCTATACAGTAGAAAATCGCATAATACAGATACACTTCTAATAGACAGCTTCCGTTTTCATGACGAAGTAATGGCTATATAATATCACTCATTTTTACTGGAATATATGCATATGATCAGTAAATCATGAAAATGATATTCATCCCTTACCAGTTGTTTTATCAGTATGAATCTAGATATCTTTTAAAGAACTATTATTTGAACGCACGTTTGTTAGGTCTGGATTGAGAAGATACTGCATAGTGCATAAACATTAAAAGGCAAAACAGCAAAGGTCCATCGGCCAGCTTGAAGCTTCTATCTCTCTGCATATCCGATAATTTGCAGGAGGAAGATGAAGATCTGGACAATGTCAACATAGAGGGAGAGAGCCGCAAACACATACTCCTCTGGGCCGATTGAGAGCTTCCTGTTTCCGATGAGCAGCTGGGTATGATAGGCCAGAAACTAATCATTTGAAAACACACAAATGTAAGGAAGTAAAATTAGGATCGAACGAGTAACCAATTTTGCCATGCAGGACTGATGTATTTTAAGAAACGGTGAACTGAATTTGATGCCGTTAACAGACGTACCAGAGTGAACGCAATGGCCCCTATCGCTGCATAGAGCATGTGAAGCCATGGAATCTGAAAGGAAAAGTGAATAAAGTCAGGTAAATGATGATCACATGCAAACACAAAATGCAAAGTCATGCTTACGTATTTGAATGAGAGCACAATAGCCGTGATGATGCCAGTCACAAACACTACGATTCCGAGGACACAGAAAAAACCTGAACATTTTGTGAAATCCACCTATAAAAGACCGGAAAAGCATGGTAACATACACTGACAGTGATGTAAAGTCTAGGTGGTGGTGTACAAATTATGTGTGTAGCCCACCTTGGTCTGGAAGCAGAACACTGTCACCGCAACAGACACAAGAACAGTGATGCCCAGGGCCAGGAAAACCGCTTTAGTGCTGTAATAGCTACAAACAAAAAATGCAATATAAATAATTTTGGATTATTATGAGCTGAATAACTACTATACACAGTTTTTGTAATGGACATAAACATAATAAAAGTCTATATGCTCAGCAAGGTTGCATTTACTTGATATATACAGTAATAAATAGAAAGCTGACGAACAGCATTTATTTATTTGTGTTCAATTAATTTTTCCAGGTATATACTGAATAAATGTATGCAATTCTTTGAAAAAAAAAAAAAAAAAAACCACATACACACTGTGTATATTTATTATGTATGTATATATATATATATATAAATAGACACAAACACAGTATATATTTCAAATATATTTACATAACTGTAATAATTTATATTCATATAGTTTATGTAAATATATTTCAAACATGAACTTTTTTTTTTTAAATCTACATGCATGTGTGTGTATTTATATATATATATATATATATATATATATGCAAATATTTTATGTAAACAAAAAACTTTATTTTAGATGTTTTTAATTGCAAGTAATTGTTTAAAAATATATAAATAAGCAGGTTAATATCATAGCAGTTATTTCAAAACACATCAACAGTACGAAGAATTAAATGGGGTGGGAACAAAACCACTCCATCATTAGTAAACTAAATGGACAAAGGTGTCGCCGAGTAAACAGAGGGTTAACAGGACATTCATTAAAACACTGTCAGCATTCTTGAGACTCTTGCTATTTTCCCATTTCCCCACCCACTGTATCTCACCACTGACGTACATGTAGTGTGACGCGTCTCACCTTGCTATATTTCCAGTCATGAACGATAAGGCCAGTGTCTAAAATAAGAAAAATAAGCAATGTTATTTAAAGACTTCATCATCCTTGATACTTTGCCTAAAGCATTGCATGTAAGAACAGCATTGTCCATTACAGGTTTGGCCACACTCCCTCTTAATTCCTTCAGAATGACTCAGAGTCTTCCAACTCACAAAAATGGTTAACAGGATCAGGTTCCATGGGAAACGCCTCCTAAAATGGGTGACAAAGGACTGGGCTATATTAACTGGTTCACATTACAACTTGTGTTTACAGTGGCTATTTTAAAGAGGGCTTTAATTTTTAGATTGAATTATTTTCATTTATAATGTCTGGTATGATTTTTGTGTCCTCATTCTTACAGTGTCCATTACAAACTACGAGCAGTACAAAATATCGCCGTCTGTTCTGTTTATTATTAGGCTGATTCAGAAAATGGGCCAAACATCTCACCTGGGTCCCTGACAGCAAACCAATACCATATGTGTGACAAAATAGACAGCACTGGAAAAAATAAATAAATAAAATTTCAACAGTCAGTTACATTGTGACATTTGCATGTAATGTTGCAAATATGAAGTATTCTGTATCGCAAATAAATCTTATTCTTACTATGAAACCCAGTAAATGGCTGGATTTTTCCTCACAAAAACTCCAACAGGTTCCCTGTTTGAATAAACACAAATTAAAGTTTGATGACAAAGTCTACCTAAACAAGCAGAGATAATATTTATCCTCTATTTTGTGTGAACACAATGCACAAAATGTAACCACACCCCCCTAACAGACTCACACAAATGTGAAAATAGCCACGACGGTAGCGGTGACCAGAAGCTGAGCAGCGAGGATCAGATAAACCTGCAAGACACAAAGAACATTTTTCCAAACCCATGAACATGTTCATTACTCACAAACAAAATCCATTAATCTCAAATAGCAACTAAGTAACATTCCTATAAACCTCTTTTAATTTAAAGGAAGATTATGCAATGACAGAAGAATGGTTCCTTACTTTTCGTATAAAAGTGTGACGGACACTAATATCGTCGAATCCTCCTGTTGTGGTAAATCCTTCATTATCACCTGTAACAATCATATTTTTGGTGAAAACTGCATCTCCTGAAAGTGCTATTTGCAGAATGCAGAGTATGAATGACCTCATTCACATGAGTATAAATGTGTAAATTAATCATCGTGTAACTGCGAGTTTCTTCAACGTTGAGCACTTTGATCTTAAAATACAAAAACACTTCATACAAATATGAGCATTAAATGTTTAAACAATGCTAACTGAAATAGTCAAATAATCCTAATATCTCTTGTGTGACAATGATTTTTATCCGTTTTTTAAAATAACACTGTCCCACAGTTCATTTCTAGCACACCAACTCATTTTTACTCAAAGCTTTTCATTAAACGTTAGCCTACTCGTTTACTGTCCAACTGAAGAGCATGCCTGAGATAAAATATGAGACTTGATGCATGAAAAAAAAAAAAAAAAAAGAGTAATTAAATATTACTTGTAAACCGAATATGCTTTAATACTTTCCATTTTGCATCAACACTGTATGGAAATGATTTAAGATGATGTACTATACACTAATGCAATATGTACATATGCACTCAACCACATAGTGTATGAATTATTATTCACTAATAAACTGAGTCTGCTAGCCAATCCCCCTTCACAACATAATTAAAACATCAACAGTTGAGTTGAAGTGTCTAACATTCAATTCTTAGTTTGTTTGGGGGGTTATTTAAGTGCATAATCCAGATATTTCAATGAAAGGAATTTCCAGTGTAAACACACTACTTACACTATTAATACTACAAATGTCATAGAATAGTGCATAAGCACGCGATTTTGGATGTACGTGATTTGCATGACTTTCAAAAACTGCACAAATTAAATAAGCGAAAGTTTGAAAGCTTTTTTTGAAAGTGCTCAAAAAGTGCCTAAAGTGCTACTAGTTGAAGAAATACCCAACTATATAAGGGATAATGTACAATCCAAGGACTCATCCTGAAAGACTTTTGTGATAATGGCCGTTGGCTGTACATTATCCCTTACTGGTTTAATTACATTACAGGAGTAACAGTAAATTATAGCCTATATAAGTGTCATTAGAATTAGAATGCTGCGACCGACCAATCAGAATCAAATATTCCAGAGAGACATCTTATGAATCACTACATCACTGGCCTATCAACACTAATCAGGTTAGAGCTAGACTATAGGGACTGCATTAAGAAAAATGCTGACTTCAGTTAAAATTCAATTCAGTGGCCTGCCTATGATCTGCTAAAATGACATTTCCTGAACAACGGATTGTTTACGCAATGAACCAGATCTGGAGCTGATCTTGAGGCCATAAAATATTGTTCTCTAAGAACATGGACACTGTGTAAAAGTAAAAAGCTGAAGATTTACTAGAAATAGTCTTACCTAAATTAGGAGGAATGACAGGGATGACAGGGATAGTTGGTGGGGGGTATGCCGCAGGCTGGCCTCTGTATGGATCATTGGGCTGTGGGTACGGAGGCTGTCCCCCATACGCATTAAAGCCATATGGGGGGGCAGAAGCGGGGTAACCTCCTCCAGGCTGAGGGTTAGAAAGCAGCCGCGAATCATCGTAACCCGGAGGGAAATCTGATCTTGACATGCTGCTTTATCTCCTGTTGGGTACATACCGGATATCATAATGACCATATGTGCTACTAAAGTGCAGAAAATACCCAAGATCAGATCAGACTTGCTCCAAAACAATGCATTTTCTTTTTTACTACTTTTTTTTTTTTTTTTTTTAGGAGCAAGTGCTATCTGCGATTACCAAGAAGATGTGTTTGGTTGTTCTACTTTTTCTAAATATCCGAAAATATACATTCAAACAACCCTACAACCCAAGAAGTGTTTGAAATGTAAAACACATAGACCGTTCTAGACCGCAGAACTTTTATACTTTGATCCGTTCACCCCATGATCTGTCAATTATTGAACACAATCTATAACTTTTTAAGTTTAAGAATGACATTCTTTAATATTATAATTGTTTTTAAGCAGGAAAACATTCATCATCCAGCTCTAAATGAGCTTCCTGTTTCATGGGATACATGCATACTCTCTCAGGCAGCGCTTTTCAATACTAATAAAAGCGGTTCACTCTGTGGTCACTAATGGTTCATTCTAGATTGCAGTGACTCGTGTTGCATCTCACTTTTAGATGAAATCCCTGTTATAAATCCATTTTAATGTTTTAAAATATTTTGAATGTAACTTAGAATAGTAAGCAATTTTATAATTTTATAAAATTTATGAATTTTATAATATTAGCAAAAAATTATGTTAAATCATTAAATTGATTTAAAAAAAAAAAAAATGTAATATTACCCATTAACTGTTTAATAAACGTGCGTAAATAATTGTAATACTAGATAGTAGTTATAAATGTCAGTGATGTTAATATATGAAATATATGAAATATAAAAACACCTACAGTACTTACGAAATACACAAGAAATTTGTATATACACTAAAGGCCATGTGTGATTATTCTTGTAATATTAAGTGATATTAAAAACAATAGTACCATAATTATATAACTATTCCAAAATATCACATTTAATTAGGTTATCAGTGATGTTACTGGTTCTCATTAGTGATAAAATAACAATTAATATAACAGCAAGCGTGAGAAGTTCAGCACTGACAAGTTTCATTTTTTAAAACAGTTGAGACGGAAATGTACAATAATCAGGGACAACATTTCTGCAAGAGCCCTAAACTTAGAATATCCTTCCTGCCTCTTTCCATCAAGATCTATGATGTGGCAAGGGTTTGAGACGTACAGACGCAAACAACAGATAAGTGGACATAAATTCACTTAGCGACTGCACGTCTACACTTTGAAAGCCTGTTATCCATTTTTAATCTTTACAATGATGTTCATGAACAATATGAACTTACAATAGTTTGGATCTTTAAGTACAATTTCTGAAAAACCCCAGCACGCAACCCCAAACCTTTAAATATTATGGTGCCATTTTTACTCTCACGGTAGCTACTGATCACAGCAAAAAAGCACTAACCACACTTTAAACAGTCTTCCTGGAAACAAACAACAAGACACAGCACCATGAAAAGCCTTACAGTGAGTGGAGTGAATACACCTAGTTTTCCTCACCGACTACATTTTCCTATGCTCGGGTTAGGAAGTGAGATTTTGAAATATGAATGATACTTTTATATTAACGTGCTAAGACATTACTCTCGGTTATCAAACAGATGAAAAGCAGCTCACCACAGGAAGGACCACACAGTGAGGTCAACATAAACATGTGTCTCTCATATGCTGTGGAAAATCTTATGCAACCCATTGAAAGTGAATCAGTTTGTCATTTTATAAAAGTTATCCTAAAAGGCGTTGGAGTGACTGTCAAATTGTCTTCAGAGAGATACTAAATTAGCCAACAGTCATAAGGTGTAACTAAATGAACCAACAATTTCCAGGATATATCACAGAACTCCATGAACAATACAAAACCAGGTTTAATGTCAGCTTTTACTTTCAAACTAAGCACATGTAAGTATTTTCACATGTGTACCCCTCTATAGTATGTAGGCTGATTACAAAGTTTACAAAAACATGGAGAGTGCCCTGTAATTCAATCCAGACTGGAAAAGAATGTCTCCTTTCTTGTATCAGTTCAGCACTGCCAGCATGACTCAAGCAAGCCTGCCACACACTGTTACATCATTATGTACTCTGCTAGCAACCTATTATATTTAAAGTGGAAAATAAATGACACTTTCATTTCCTTACTGGTCCACCCTAGTACTTGAAATAAGCCCAAATGTTATGCAACCAGCCATATACAAATACTTGCTGTGCTAAAACAGATATTTTTACTGTTGCTTTTTTTTTTTCTTGACAGGGTTGGTCTGGAACTTTTTAAATATTATATACTGAATAGAAAATTTGGTTAAAGCAACTGATCTGTAAAACAGGTTGTATTTCCATATCTAGTAAGCTGCCTACTTCGACAGCGGTTTGAGTTCAATGTGCGTGATGTTTAGGGATCTCAAGAGTATTTGAAACAAAGCCACAAACTGCTATGTTCCATCCCTAAGGGGGCATTTTAGAAAAGTGTGATCTTCCTCCCATATTCCTCCATTATCTTTAAATATAGCCTAGAAGCCATTTATGTGGTTTTAAACACAGGCTAAAAGTCACAACTGCACTCTAACATTCAGCTGTTGAACATGTTCACATATTTTGGCCTCACTCCTCACACCCTAGCAAATATTTACGTTACCACGGTTACCCTAGTTTCCGACAAAATAACAGGTACTAGCTATTTTACTGCTTTTAAAGCATATTAATCAATCCATGTAAAAAGCTGTCGAACAGTACCTTATACCTTACAAGAGCACGTGACGGTAAAATAAAACAGTACCAATCTTACCACGCGCTGTCTGAAATCCAGAAACTTCACAAGATCGACGTTGAAGCTTAAAGAAAGAAATATCTGGTGATATAATCCTTCAAACGGAGCCCTTTTTAATAAAAGCTCGTAAGTTGACGCACTGAACAACCTTCTCCTGTTCAACTAGTGTACAGCCAGCAGTCAGGCGATGACGTTTAGTGCTCAAGATGCTTACAAGCCAGCAGGTGGAGTCAGCCTGAAACATATTACTTGTAACTTAAACATCATTCTCAGAACAAATAAGCCACAAGATGGCTGTTACACAAGTACAGTTATGTTTAGGCTCTGAGTGAAGTTAAAACGACATCTAATACAATATTGTCTCGCACGCTCGTCAGAAGCCGTCTGTCGATGTGTGGTGGTGAGCTAGACACACCCAGGCTGCATATTGGTATTCTTACAACAAGCTGGGGTGTGTGCACTGCTCGTTCGGTCGCTTTTGTTTTCTTACACCAGGTGGTGCTGAATTGCATTCAATACAAAAGTTTATTTACTAAATGTACAGTACAGCATACTGCGGCAGCTGCAGGCGATGAAGGGTAATATCTAACGTTTGAGCGCGAATAGTCAAAGGATTACAAGTATGAGCTAACGTTAAGTTAAAAAACTAAAAAACAGTGGCGGCTAGTATAAAATTTGATAGAACAGTTGTATGATTTATCCCAGAGTATGTATATTTATTTATTTTTCATAATTCACAAATTATGTATACAGTGCAACAGCAAAAACTGCGAGAGAAAAAAAAAACGTCATTCAGTTTCCCTAAATATTATTGAAAAGTACTCATATCACACAGAATTTATGTTGGATAGTATGCAATAGCTCCACAACTGCATGGACGTTTTTAGTATTTTTGAAGAACATGATTAGCTGGATCAGGTGTGTTTGATCAGGCTCCAGGAATTGAGTTTGAGACTAATGGCTTATAGCAGGTGTGCCCAACCCTGCTCCTGGCGATTTACTGTCCTGCAAAGTTTAGCTCCAACTCTAATCAAACACACCTGAAGCAACTAATTAACGATCTTCAAGAACGTTTGAACATGAAATGCAGGTGTGTTATTAATAAAACAAATAAAAACTTATAGAATTTGTCTGATGGTGATCTGACAACTCAACATGACCACTGAACAGTTCATCTGTAAGTGTTGATGACCATATAAACACTAGCCAAACTGAAATGTAGGCTACTCATGCCAAAAATATATATTTTTTGTTTTTGCACATTAATAAGGTACGACTCCTATGTGGCTGTTGACAGAGTGCTGTATCAAAATAAATTAAATGCAAAGTTGACTGGAAGGAAGAAATTGGTTAGGGAGAAAGTGCTCAAGAAGCATAGATGACCACAAGCTTGAGAAGACTGTCACGCAAACATGTGGGAGAGTTTCACAAGGACTGAAGCTGGAGTCAGTACATCAATGCCACCCCACTCAGACGTTTTGGGCTACCAAACCACTTCTGAAATGGAAACGTTGTCAGAAGCATCTTACCTGCACTCTAAAAAATGGCTGGGTTAAAACAACCCAATTTGGGTTATTTTGGTAACCCAGCGCTGGGTCAAAAAGGGACG
>JAUMHR010000050.1:4607442-4630224 GCA_032361145.1 Enteromius fasciolatus
TCAGTTAGGGGGAAAAAAGGAGTTTTCCCCATAGCGTCTAGCAAGACGCAGTACGAGTGAAATGTCGAAAGGGAACAAATCTAACCCTTTATACTATAATATTTCCCTTTACGAAATCTTGTAGTATTTCTAATGTCACATTTAAATTGCTGACATAAAAAAACAACAGAATAGAATCGAAATAAATAGCAACCTGTCCTGAGTCTCCTGAACAAGTCTCTGATATGTCACAATCATTCACAGCATATCGACAGCTGTATCCGCGAGGGTAGAACTGAAAAAGGTGCAGGGACAGAGATTGAGAGAAACAACTGTTCAGTGCATTATGAGATACTCAGTAGCAGAGGATAGAGGAAATTATGATGAATAGTGAGACAAAAGCAAAGAGTCTTACCAGGCATGTGCCGTTGCAGCAGGGGCCATCGCTGCAGTGCGCTCCATTAGACAAAGAACATTTTTTACAGCAGTCTTTATAGCACTCCTGCATAACCAGATCAAATATGTGCACACAGACCAAAAATGGTTAGCAAAATACTATATTTTGCCATTATCTCTATTGAAGCATGATTTACATTAAAAAAAATGCTTACCATTCGGGCCCCACAGTCACACTCCTCTCCCACTTCTACGTAACCATTCCCACATTCTGTAGCCTCAAAGAGCTGCCAACACAAAGCCCTAGTTTATCCAGGATCATGTCTAAAATATGATGACTGTAAGCACTTGATTTTTGTTTGATGTCAATGACAGTCCGTCACAATACACACTCAGACATCACAATACGTCAGTTCAGTTCAGTTTTCTGTTGAAGACCCTTGTTTTTTGTGGGTTGCAGGTACATGAACAGAACAATCAGAAAGGCACATAGATCCATAAATAGATTAGTTGGCGTGCAAGATCCCAAAATAGCACAAAACCGTAGCATACATTAATAAACAGAAGTGCACTCCAAGAAAACAGGATTTACAAGAGAGTAACATTTGTGTCTTAAAAAAAAAAAACAGTTTGTAAAATGTAAAATTTGTTAAAATGTACTCACTCTCAGGCCATGCAAGACTTAGACAGATTTAGATTTGAAAAATACAAAGCAATCAACGTGATTAATTAACATAGAGACTGTAATGCATGAATCTAATATAATGTTACACATCAGTTTTTTCTCCAACCATTAACTATATGGTTCATATAACACATAAAAGATTATGCTTGTGTAAATCTTGCCAAGACATATTTTGCAATAATACCTACTTCATAGAATGATGAAAATGAAAAGCATGGCTTTGCATGAAAAGCACAGTCAGTGTGATAATTTTCTTTTCATCACTATGCTTCATCAAATCACATTTTACTGGTTTGGATCGAGAATTCAGTATGAATACTCACAAAGCTGGAATACTGCGCTTTGCAACAAAAGACAACTAGTGGTGAGAAGGAGCAGCAGGCGTCCAAAAGTGAGCGGAGATGTTTAGTTACTATTTGAAGCATTGGGGTCACAGAAGAGGGCTTAATGAACACATTTTTTTGAAATTCGACCAGCTCAAAACCACATTGGTTTAGAACTGTTTGTACTGTTTTTGCTTGCCACTTGTGCTTGATCTGTGCATATTTATCTCTTTAGAATGAGATGAATTTTTAAAGCAATATTATGGATAGACAACTCTAATAATAGTGAGAGATTTCTTTACTACAAACATGAAGTTTTGGACTGAAGATGTAGGAATTACTTGTAGATTACTGAGATTTTCTTATCAGCCGTTCGAACTGTTATTCTGACGGCACCCATTCGCTGCAGAGAATGCGTTGGTGATGCAATGATAAATTTATTAAAATCTGTTCTGATGAAGAAACAAACTATTACCATTTTGGATGGCCTGCGGTGAGAAAAATTTCAGCAAATTTTCATTTTTAAAAATTTTGAGCAATCAAAAAATCTACTTGTTGATTAGAAGAGAAAAATAGGTAGTTGTTAAAACCTCGTATCAAAACATTTCTGTGTAAAAATATAAATTTTCAGCAAATGCTCCTTCGCTTTGGACTTGATCCCCCCCACCCCCCTCCAAATAACAAAGATTGTTTAGAGGGAGAATATCTATAATGCATAGACTGTCAAGGCTGTTAAAAAACATGATATTATCATTCACTGCACTTGTATGCAGGTGAAAGTGTTGCGTTTTTCTTATGTTTTTGTTTGTTGTCCACACTATTCTTCAAGCCTACCTTGTTGGGTTTGTTAAACAGACATGAAGCACCACCTCTTAGAAGAAAGTTCCTGTAGTCAGAAATGCTGCATTTGGAAAACCTGCGTGGGTGTTGCACTCTGCGGAGGAGAACAGAGAAAAACAAACCTACGCAAATCAAGAAATACGACAGAAAACAAGGCGCTAAAATGCCTGGCAGGTAGTCAGATAGTCTATAGAATAATGTGTGCGTTTAACGATACCCAGTGTCTTCCATTATACATCCCACCCATGAATCCATGCAGCCGCACTCCTCTGAGAGAACACAAGAGTGAGTGAAAAAGCCTGTGAGTTGACTTTAAATCTCTTTACAAACTCTTACAATAAACAAGTCTAGTAGTTTGACAGCAGGAGATGAAACAAACTTACTCCTCCTGATCACAGGATCCCATTGGATACCCAGATTCTGTGCTAAGCTCTGAGAGAGAGAAGCAGCCATTGTCCATGTGCTACCAAACTGAAAGAGAGCAACAGAAACAGCAGAGGTAAAATGACACTGACTGTAAGGTAAATGGTTCAGTCTGTCTACCCAGAATGCTGCTTGTGTCAACCTTACCTCATTAACACCAATTCCTTTTACTCTGGAACACACACCACCAATATATGCAACACCGCTCCGACCATAATGAAATGTCACATTCCTGCAAACAGAGAGAGAGAGAGATCTTTATGATTGTCACCAGTCCCACCTTTTCTGTAACTATATTACCAAACTCATCTGTGCCGGAGCCATTCGGTTTGTCTTTTCTTAGCACCACTGTTCCATATCTATTTTTAACCTTGTCACAGTACGTTGGAAAATTATGTATTTGTAATTTGAACTGGTAAATTCTAGCAGCCTTATAAATCACAGACAGTAATAAAAATGTATTCATTTATAAGCTATGATTTATATTCTACTTTAAAAACATGCTTTGCATCAACCGTGTTGCAGTTAAAATGTTTTTGGATTCATTTATTTGAATTACATGTTATCAGAATATCATAATGACTTGTTATCTAACATCATTGTCCTGAACAGTGTTCTTGTGCTTTAAAAAAAAAAATCAATCACTATGAATTTTCCAAAACAGATGCACTAATGATTTTCCTAAAATCAAGGTTAAAAGACTGAAAGAAACTTGTTTGAATCACACAACCAAAAAAAGGTTAGATATATATATATATATATGTTGATTTTGTTATTTTTTTTATTATTGTTATTGCTTTTAATGTGTTTTATTGTGTTAACTAACTGTATTTTTTGGTTATTTTTAACCTAATCAAACGCAACTGCAGTTTGATTGAGATGAAAATATAATTTTCTGCAAAAAACATAAATGCATTTATTTTTTAAAATGTAATTCTGAAAATGTAATGTTAATAAATAAGGATATGCACATTGTAGGACATATTTGCCAAAAAAATTACGTTTTATTTTTAAAATTGTATTATATTTCGCATCATACACTAACCAGTGTTCAGTGACATATTGTGAGTCCAGCATTGTCATTTCCGGAGAATGACCCACATATAACAAAATTCGAATTTGTCTCAGTTACTCTTCTACACCCAACTGAACCAATTTTTCTTCTGTTAATAGCCAAGATTTTTAACCACTGGGCTACCACGACTCATTAACTCAAGAGACTGCAACTCACGTGAAGAAGTGCACAGCATCAGCGTTGACGTTAATGTTCTGCTGTCTGTACTTTGAAAAATCTCTTAAAATTTCCAATGGCTTCACGCTCAGCGGAATCCGGTCCCTGTCAGTCCAAATCTCCACAGCAACTAACACCACACGTGTATTCAGCTGCTCCTTAAAAATCTAAAGAGAATATTGTTTGCATTTTAGACGAAGTAAGGCGACATTTAGGGAAATATTTTTACAGAAATAAATATGCAAACATACAGCATCTACAAAGTTGACCACTGATTTGGCAAAGTTCCTGGTATGCTTTTTACTCTTATGCCTTTTAAACTGCAAAAACAAGAGATGGAAAAAAATAAGTTTCAAGATGTATTCTGAACATATTTCCTTCTGCAGTGTGTGAAAAATATGGAAACATTTCTATTCAGTGCCATCTAGTGGATACTTTTAGCAATTCGCTTAAAATCATTTTCATTTAGAAATTATTAAAAGACATTTTCAGAATAAGCTGGATGCTTGTACAGTGATGTGTTGTGGATGAACCCACCGTGTTGTGGTCAGCGACAATCATTATTTCCAGATACTTCATTTCCTCAAAAATGTTACGTGGCATCTTGAAAATGAATAAAATCTAAATTATACATACAAGAAGCATAACTCTATAAAAGTAATAAATAAAAGTCACTCAAACAGCAGAGCACATGGAAAAGGTAGAGAGTCGTTTCTTACAGCTCTTTTCCTCCTTCTCTTTAACCAAGGCATGCTAGCAAAAATACGTTTCTCCTCTTCTTTTTCCTCAACTGGGTCATCAGCAGCTGAGGGAAACAGACATAAGGTAACCATGGAGATTAGGGTGTGGATAAAATATCTATTACCAAGACCTTGGCACACTTACCCCAGTCACCTGGGACAGAGGTCACATGAAGCGACGATGTTCGACGCAAAGTGTGGGGTCGTGCTTCAGTTTCCTAAAAGGTACAAGCATGGCGATACATGTAAACAAGCTATTAAATCCAAAAGGATAAGCTATAATGATGTGATCTTACCAAAGAGTGAGTCTGTTTCAGAGGCTCGATGAGATAGACAAAATTACCATCATCAAACATCCCACTGGAAGAGTGAAGCACAAGAAGGGGGTTGAAAAAAGAGAGTCAGGGATGTCAATCGGAAAAAGGAGACAGGAACAAGGAAAGATAAAACCACAATGAGTCAAATCAGTTGTCAAGTGACAAGACGGAAACCACAAGCGTGCTTTTCTAATCGAACAAACGCTCTGCTCTCTCCCTTGGCTGCTCTCCGTGACACTCAACCCCACACTAACATGGTGACATTCAAATCTTTTCATGTGTACCAACTGCCATCTGGTCTCACAGTAGGTCTCCAGGTCAGAATTTCTCTCTTACGCTCTCTTTATCTCACACATGCACATTTAAACAAAGCAAGGTTTCTTACTGAAGCCCGTTGCAGGTGGATAAAGCTACACGGGAGTCTTCTTTTCCTCTCACACGGCCGTGGTAGTAGCAGTGTTCCCCACCCTAAACAAACGCACATTCATCACTGCTATGTAGTAGTTATTTTCAGGGGTCTGTTTGATATTTGCTGCTCTTTGTGTCTTACCCTGGAGAGAACGGGCTTGTCTTTCTCATAGTGGATTTCCATATAATCTGAAGAGAGCAGATCACTAAAATCAAAGTGAGAGAGAGAATTCAAAGGGGCAATTTGGCATTAATTATCCAACAAAACAACAATAAAGCTACCGCCCTGGATCCCATGCACGCATTGATAGCTGTTGTAGTTACTCTGTATCACTAATTCTGCCACACAGGTTTGTTAAAGCACAGTTAATGTAGCCTACATACAAATGCATTAAACATGTTTTTGAAATAGCAATATAAATATGGTTGATAAATATATATACACAACAGCATCACTAGCTGAATTCACCATCAATTGTTCCAAAAAATTTTTTGAAGAAAACTGAAAAAGTCCTTTAATCACACACACTTCTGATGTTGCAGCTCATTCTATTTTTATAACAGTCACAAGCTGACAATGCGTTTTAGCTTGCAAATATGGACACACACAAGCATATCACTCATCTCACAAAAAGAAAGTAGGGGGCAATAATAATTCTTATTTATTATTTAAATGTGTTTAAAGATTTTCTAAAAGACTAAGTGAAATGATGCGCACATTACTGTCTTGTGTTTCATTTTAAGGACTAAAAACCTTTTTTAAGATATGTTCTTCTGTGTTCCACAGGAGACAAAAATCATACATGTTTGGAATGATCAATGTGGAATCTGAAAAGTTGATCACTACTGATCAAATAGTGTACCTAGCTATTTTTGCCTTTGAATTTTGAAAAAAGCAGATGCATAAAAATAAAAAAAGATGCATTTTCATTTCATTTCTGCAAGACTTGTTCATATGAAGGAATATGTGCAGAAATAAATTCTTTCTATAAGTTGGCAACCTCTAACCCATCTTCTGTGACTTTCAAAACTTTGAAAGAGCAGCTGAAGACACGGCTCTTCCGCAAGCACTTAGGCACGCCACAACCAAAGCACTTACTACAAAAAATACTTTCTCCTCTTGTCAGCGTTTTACTTTTGCTCTAGCTTGTTTCCTAATCTAGCTTTCTACTAAAACTGGTAATGCACCCTGAGAATACTGTTGGCTACATGACAATATGCTTGTGATGTTTCTCATTTGAATTTGCTTCGGATAAAAGCATCTGCTAAATAAATAAATGAGTTTATTTGCAAAAACAGATAACTCAGTTTTTTTTTTAAATGTCAAAAATAACTGTGTTAGTTAACTGTCCTTTTTTTAACCCAATCAGAATAACTACTGTTTGATTGAGATTAACTGGAAAGCACCTGATTTAAAAAAATTGGTAAATTAAAAAAGTTATCTGTTTGAAATATCGTTTTCATATCGTAAAACGTGCTATATATATAAACTTGAATTGAATTGAAAATATATCTAAAATATACATTTTTTTAACTGTTCAAAAAAAAAATCTTGGTTATTAGAATGTTTAAGAAAACATTAAGCGGATGTTAAATTTGATCAATTTAGCATACATTCTGGTTAATTAACATTTGAATGTTCTGTGGACCTTCTGAAACTAATGAATATTGATGTTTAAAAATAGTTCCATTAGCGATGAATAAATAATGCTGCTGTGCTGACGTTTTGAGAATATTGTTAAAGACCAGATAACTTTGAACAAATATTACATTAAAGTTACTGGAAGTATGCTTGTTGATAACTTAGAGAACCCTGCCAAAATGTTAGTCAAAGTTGGGATGCCACATAATACTTAAATGAATGCAGTATTTCACAGTTCAGACGATATTGAAACCCAATGTTCTTTGCTTTTTATCAAATACCTTGAATATAAAAGTGCTGAGGAGATGACCTAATAAACTAGACTAGTGCCATAAATGAAAAACCCCCTAATTAGAAATCTCCATGCACAAATTAATTCAAATATAAAAAAAATTTCTTTTTTGTTCAAATGTGATATTCAAACAGTGCACAACTAAACAAGAGAAATTCAGTGTTTTTGAAACCAAATCTGTATTTTACTACTAAAGAAGACACTCAAACACTTACTTGTTCAAAGTAAGGTCTAAAGTGAATGTGATGCCAAAAGCGTCCAGCTGGAAACTTGCTTGGGCCAGGTGGACATCCTGTGGTCAGGGAGATAAACAGGGGCTCATTAACACTTCACAAAACAAACATATGTTACTATATCAAACTTGCCAGCAAACCCTGCGAATGGTATTCAAAACATCTTTTGTGAAAACGTCATTTCTGCAGACACATTGAATTGCATTCTATAGATAAAACATCTGCTCTAGAGCATCATAAATCACACAGCTGTGCTGTTTTACAGCAAAAATACTGCACTGGCAAAAGTAAAATGAAAGTGTGTGCAAAATGCAATCCCACAACGTCTGTTCTGTACAGGGAGTGGGGGGAGGTGAAAACTGCTTCTTTTGCGAAAATTGTGTTAGATTTGTGAGGGAGGGCCGATGAACCTGGATCAGCTCGGAGAACTTGGACATACTGCAGCATTTCCAGCAGCTCCTAGCGGTTCGAGTGTTGAAGATCTGACTTTGGTGGGGGCTAAAATATGCAGAGCTGGGGATCTGTACACTGCAAGACAGCCTGTGTCTCACCTGTCCATCACCGGCCTGGTTCCTCGCCCGAGTGTCCAGGTCATGATCTGTGCTCTCCGACTCCTCATTCAGGTAGTAGATGAGCCGGGAGGGATATGCAATGGTGACCTCGTGCTCCCCGGTTTTTCTTCCTGTGGAATTGGCTGGTGCTGTCGCTTCTCGCGGGGTCTCAGACACATGCTGATCCCTGAGATCCTCATTCTGTACGGAGCTGGAAACTGCAGGACAGGAGGAAACTGTTTACTGCTTTACAGTCTCCATCCCGTCAATTATATATGAACGTGTGCCAGCAGTTGCAGCCCTGTGATGCTGCAGAGAAGCTGCGCACAGATCTCCCTTATGCAGATCTCAGGGTATCGAACGGAGGCACTACGGCTGATAACCAAATAAAACACTGAAATCTGATCACACATAGAAAGACAAGAGGGCGAGACGTGATGCATGTTAATGGCAGAAGAGAAATAAGAGATACTTATTGGCAAAACATAACCGTATCAGTTTTTTTCTCAACTTTATCAGCTGCATCTTTGGACATCTGATATCTGAATTGTAAAAGCTTTAGATGGGCATCGTGTCAGCTAATAATAATCCATTGTCATGGTAATCGAATTAAGATTCAGCGCGCCTCACTAAGTCCTTACCATGTTCCCATACGGCACCACACTAATGGGGCTGTCAACCCATACAGAGGCCTTCAAAAGCTTTCACCCCCCTCTGCATAGATTGACACGCATAAACGGCCGTAAACACAGTTAAGTAATGGAGGCGGCTCAATCAAAGCCTACACAGGGAACCTGCGTATTTAGCTGGGATTTCCTACCGCAACAAAAGGCGCTGGAAAAACACCTTGCACTAATACCAATGTAACGTAGAGCAAATAAGACATGGTGTTATGTGAATAATAAAAGTTACACAAGATAAACATTGCACTTACCCGTTGACGTTGAGGCGAGAGAAGATGGCACGGAAATAAATATGCTAGCGAGCAGACACAGATGGAATATCAGACGCATGATTCATATTTGAAGACTAAATAAAATGTCATTAGCGCGTCAATTTACAGCGATCGCCGCAGTCCATTATTATGAGAGCGATTTTGGTGCGTATCCCGCGGGAAGAGGGGGAAATCCTTCATGCAGCATCGGAGACTGAGGGGTGGGTAGCACGGTTGGGATGCTGAGGGGTGGGGAGGACTGGGAAGACGGCGAAGGGGTGGCAGCTCGGATGGATGGAAGGCGGTGGCCAAGCGGCTCATATCGTACGGGAAGCCAATGCGATTGCGCAGTGCATCTTCTGCTGCGCTGACGCGTCAACCATCCTCACTTTGTACACTCGCCAGCACCCTCATCAGCGCACTAATCCTGGCTCAATACACTGAGACAACTAGAATGAGTGTGCACTAGCCCACAAGCTTTGAAATAAAAGCTATGGTCTTTTATAGGTTGGATATGTATTGAAAAGCACACATGGACAGTCTGACTAAATGATAAAATGTTAAAGAAATAATTACGCTTTTTTGTCACTATTTGTACACGTTTTATATTTAAATTAACATGTTATATAAGCTCATTGCTGCCTTACTTTAAATTTGTTTTATTGCATTTATACATTATCTTTCAACCCTGATCACTAAGGGATACAAGCTACTATTTACTGCTGCTTTTTACATTATTTGTATATAGACCCTAATACCCTTTTTTTTTAATGTTTTGCTCTCTGTGAAGTGGTTTATTATGCGTTTACTGACACATGAAGTGTTGGCCTTGTCACTCTGAAAACACAATTGTATTTAATTTCTTCTCCAGCCATACAGGAGAGAGAAGTCAATGAACCAACCTCAATTTTTAAAAACTATTTTATATAATATCGCAAACCTTCACTAAGGCTGCTAGGTTCTTGGGAAGCTTTGATCTCACCAGTAAGCATTAGTGCAATAATATATAGACAAAAATATGTACCTTTATCTATGCAGTGGGAGCAAACATTAATCCACATTTAAACTACAGTGTAAAGGGCCTATAAAGGCATTTGTATTGTGTGTTTGAGAGGGAGAATGAATGGCTGATTCCCAAAGAGCACATTCGCTTATTGTGTAGGCTGTGTTTTGCTGACTTCAGCATTTTTTGCATTTGTAGATATGCTATTTTTAAGACAATTTAATAGTGCCAAACCCCATTGGGAAAAACATGCTATTAATATATAATCATCAAGGACAAATATATTCATTATAAATTTAATTTACAACCATCAACCTTTGAGAAAATACCCATTATAAACTTAAAAAATATACTCATTACAAGTTCAAAAATGCTTATGACAAATAAACAAACATTTAGAGACAAGAATGAACTTCAACTAGAAACAGTCTGCTGAAATTCAACTGTGCAAAACTATACAGCATTTGAAGAACAAAACACAGCTTATGCTCATGGCTGGTGTCTAATAACGTTCAGTCTGCTATATGTACAGTGGCGGTCCTCCCCCTCACTCTCTTCTGCTGACTGGCACTGAGCATTGTATTTATTTGTTTAGAAGAGGATGTAATAACCGGCTGAATCGCCAGTTTAGAGGAAGCCGATGATCTAAGTGAGGACCTAGCAGGCCTCTTGTTTCTGGGAGATGTTCTACATTCTGCAGATATATGGGAGCCAACAGTTTGCTGGAGATTGCCTTGTGATTTTACTTTGCGCTGTGGTTTGGGTGACTTCCTCTTGGTCCTGTAAGGGGGTACTGGTGGTCTCTTTGCTGCAGTCAAAGAACCAGCCCTCCGTGAGCTACGTCTGATGGGTGTTTGGTCAGCCGGCATTTGTTGGCGGCGTTCCTCTTGTTCAAGTCCTCCAATCTTATAGGAACTGCCTGCACAAGAATGAGAGAGTGCTTTGGAAGAATCATCCACATGGGTAGATGGTGTGAGGTGTCCGAGGAGGAAACGACTGCTACTTGAGATAGAGGAGCGTGTGAATAAGGCTCTTCGGCTGCTAGACAAAGAAGAGCCAGGTTCTGAGGGGCCACCGCTATCTAGAATGGATTCTGATGTGGAGGTACATAGATCAACCATGCTGCTCCTACCACGAGCTTTCCGAGAACGTCCTGATGACTGCCCCTGCCCCAGACCCTGCCTCTCCTTATTAATATCCGGGCTAAGGCTACGGAAAAGCTGTCGGACATGTGAAAGAGATTTGGAATTAGAAGCTGAAGACATGCCTTTTGGTGGACTCTTCAAGATCCTATTGGTCAACGGGTCATAGAACTTAAGAGGTGTCTTTTTGTATTTGTACTTCAGGCCAATGTCACTATCACATGACTTCCGTTTCCTCCCTGCTTTCTTAATAGGGGTAGGCTTAGAGACTGCCTGACCCCCATCTGGGGAAGAAAGCACATAGACGATGGTTTTGGGCTGTAGAGGACTCATTATCTTGCAGTAAGAAGGCGGAAGCTTCAAAGCACAGAGTCTGGTCTTCATGTCAGGGGTTTTTTCAGGGCTGGGGCACTGCTGGGGCTCTTCACTGTGCGTTGAGGGGAATGTTTCTTGTGACGATTTTCTCCGCACCACAGGGCAGCTAAGAGGGATGGTCTGTGTACTGTGGCTTACCTTTACCACTTGGCAACGTGATGCAAGTCTGTAAATTTTTTGCCTAGTTTTCTTCAACAAAATAGCAGAATGTTTGGGGTCTTCTTCATTGTGATCCATGAGTGGCAAGATGTCTGTGGGTCCCCATCCAGCGTTATCTGCCTCCTCATTTTTGTCCTGCTTCTTTTTCTTTCTCCTTTTTTTACTGTGCTTCCCAAACCTAGCTAATGATTCGCTGTCAAAATAGCAACGGTACTGGCCTTGTTGGAATTCTTTTACTATGGAGTCTATCTTCATGTCATCTTCAAACATCACCTGTGTCATTGTTTTGCCAACAAAAGACTGTGGTATGTGGGGAAGATCAGGAAACACCTTCTCAGCAGAACTCTCCATGCTTTCCTCAGGCATTTCCACAGTGTTTAAGGCCGTGTCCAGCTGAGTCTGGTATCCTTGGTCTTCAAGATTTATATGCACTTCCAGTAACTCAGCTAAATTTTTTTCTTCAGCCTTTGACTTTCCCAAGGTTATCTGTATTGCATTGTCCCATTCTTCACTGTCTTTGGATTGACTCATAGACTGAGGGCTAAGAATGAAGCTACCATCATCCTCCTGCCGATCGACATTGAGACTGTGGCCATAACAGTATTTTTCAATAACCACCTCTATCACATCTCGAATCTGGTCAGATAGATGACTGAATGTCTGTTCCCTATGGGGGCCTTTCCAAGGTGGCAGTGCTGAAATCCACACTGTGGATTCTTCAGCCACTGTTTGAAAGGTTGAAGGCTGGTCCTTCGAGGTAATGCACTTTTCAGCTGGTGGGGCACGGGATGCTGTAATGGAGTCACTTGCCTCTTTATCTCTATTGGTTTTCTTGTGCGCTTTTCTGTGTTCAACAGCTCCAGTCTTGGTGATCGGTGGACCCTCTAAAGCACAGGGATGTCCAGAAGGGTTTGTTTGTAAACTCTGTCTCTGAACAGGTAGTGTCAATCGTGATGTATTCGGTTTGTCATTGGCAGAGCAGCCACTAGTCCTGTGCAAAAAACCCTGTGTAGGGGAGTACTTTTCAGGTGGAGGTGGTTCAGGCACCATTTTTCCTTTTTGGGAGGTTGCTTGTATGTGTGTAGATGCAGTAGGATCAGTCATCACTGCTGGAGTTGAGGCTGCAATTTGCAGCATTTCACAGGACTCTTCATCAGAGGTAGGCATCTCTTCACGCGTCCCAACAGAGACACCATCATCATCTGATCCACAGTATACCTCTGAGAGCACCTCCTTTGGGATGAGAGGGGAATTTAGCGAAGGTAGATCAGCATGAGTAGGCCTACAGAGAAAAAGAAGTGTTAAAAACAGCAAATGAACACTTTTGTTTCAATTCACAAAACTCAAGGTATGCAGTATGTTGTGGGAACATTTTAACTAAGCTAAATAAGAAATCTGATGCGGATAGCATACCGTGTATCACTATAGCGATGAGGATGATGCTGAAGCACATCCTGGAGGAATCTCTCTAATAAACTTCCAGAAGATACATTAGCTCTAGCAGCTCGTACCACTTCTCTATGTTGGGCACTCAAGATGTGCTGCAGAATACAAGAAGTTGTTTACAAAAAGCTATAATAATTCAGAATGTTATAATATTAATAAATATAAACAGGTCTGATTATAAATGCATTATAATCTTTCAGTGGTTTACATTAAATTGCATTTAAATGGAACTATTAACACAAACAAATACTTTTATTAATACATTGACCACAACAATAATTCAAAAAAGAGGGATGACAGAGAGTTACATGCCTGTTCCACACTATTGTACAGAACTTGACAACAGCTGCAGTAACCCTGTCTTTGGGAGCTGGATGGACCAGCAACAGGCTCTTCTCCTCTACTAGTCCTTTAGGGGGTAAATAGGAAGTTTTGATATTTTACATTTGTAATATGAACACATAATGATAATGGACTGCTGCAAATTTATTTTTAGACAACTCACCTGCCAGACATGTCAGCTGGATGCCTCTCTGCTTCTACAACACATAACAAAACATCTTTTAGCAATAATTCCTCATGAACAATATTTCATTTTATATAAATCATTATTTATACATATTTTTTTGTAGTTTGGGTATTTTTTTCCCCTCTTTTTTGTGTTGTTCAAGATAAGGACATGCGTCACAACCTGTCAATGTTGGCATTTGACTGACTAGATTTCTAACAAATGACAGATCAATTTGTGCCAAAATGCTGTAGAGTTTGGAGGCATATCATTTTACATCACCAAAGGAGGGTTTTCATCTCTCTTTTAACAGTTCGTTATTGTAAAATGTTATGCTCTCCAGTGCTCAATGATTTAAGAAAAAAATAAAATATAAAAACTGCCTTACTTTTAGCAGAGGATTGTGGTCTCTCCTCCAAGGGCATGGTGCTGTCTACAGACATTCAGAACCGTCACCGTTTATACAATTTTAATATACATTTACAGTTTTCTCTTGCAAATCCATTTATACTTTCTTGCTCTGGGCCTTGCAGAAAAATATTTTCACTTGTATGCAATTACTGACTTAAGCTGTACTATTGTGTATTTTATAAATAAAATTAGACTTAAGCAAAAAAAAAATTCAATAAACAGGCAACACAAAATAAATAAAATATACTAAATATATACTCACCTACATGGAGGAGAGGTTGACTATAGGCTAAATGTTTCCGTGTCACATCACCTCGTAGATGTGTACAGCCACGTGTGGTAAGTTAAAAGTCGCATCTATAGATATGGGATATAAAGTTACGTTATAAATCAATTAAAAAACGCGTAAAAGTCTCTTGTGAGTGCACTTGCTTATTACTGTAACTTACTTGTATAATACGAGCTGATACGAAAAATACATTAATAAAACACAATAAGTATCTTAAATCAGTTATGATACTTTAAAGCATGCATATAATAAACTTGTAATTAATTTAAAGTGTTTTTACGGTCCAGCTTTAACTACTCATAAATTAAGTCATATATGTACCGGCCTGCACAAACACAGCCACTGAAACAGCGCGCCCCATTATTACCACATAAATACACTTTAACGTAAAATGTACTTGAAAATGCTTACATTCTGCACGGTTTCAGACTATCCACACTGTTTGGGAACACACAAACTGTAGTTTAAGCTAGCCAGCTATGCTAGTTCACTTAGCAAGCTAGTGACACTTAGCATGACAACGTGGACAGCGGGACCGCGACATGGTAAATATTGACTTATTTATGAGCTACAAAACACATGAACAAAATGTAGCTGCAGTCTTCATCGTTCTGTCACCTGATTACAGATGTTATTCCACTTAGATCCCATCGGTATCCGTATTTAGCTTAGGTCTGCTCGTGGAGTGACGTAAGAGTAAAGCGCGGGAATCCGCCCACTAGAAAAGTCTGAGGCGGCATTTAATCAATGGGCTGCAAACTCAACCCGACAAAAAGACCTTTGTAAAAAATCAAATTGCAAGTATCATTGTGTAATGGTAACATTATAAATGTATATTCAACTGCATTAGTTCCCACAGTCATGCTAAACTGACAATATATATGAAAAAAAAAGACATTCAAATCAATTAGTGTCAAATAATTTAGTTTTCATTTAACCATTTTTAAATATATGATATAAGGGGAAAGAGACAGAAACTGGACTAAGCTCAAAAAAAAAAAAAAAAAAAAAAAGTCACATTCATGATATTGAATATTTAACTTTTTCAATTAGAAGCCACGTAGAACAATTTGTCAAATAAAATAAACCACATACAAAGGGCATTTGAAGTGCTTTTATTGGATTAATGCTTTGTACTGTGGAGTTTCAGATCTTGTTGAAGGCTGCCACGTCCATGGACTGTACATAGTCCTCAAAGGCTGTGATCAGTTCTTCCAGCTGGTCTGTTCCAACTTTATCATCCTCCACAACACAGGCAATCTGCAGCTTCTTGATGCCATAGCCTACAGGCAACAGCTTAGCTGTACAGGAGAAGTCAGGTGACAATTAAAATCCACTGAAATACTAAATATGGACAAAACATCGACTTGCATACGCTATATTTTGACTTACACTGTCCCCAGACTAAACCGTCCAACTGAATGCTGCGGACACACTCCTCAAGCTTGGCCATGTCAGTTTCGTCATCCCAGGGCTTGACATCCAACAGGATGGAAGACTTGGCGATAAGTGCAGGCTCTGTTCAGACATTAAAGAGACACAAGTCAATGGTGAAGCAAACACAGGAATCTAACAAATCACCATTAAACGACTAGTGAATATCAGGCAAAAAAAAAAGAATGTCAATCACATCATTCAGCCGAAAGATGGTAATATGAAGTCATCATTAAACTAGTCACAGATGTCAAAAGTTTGGAACAATTAAATACTGGACTTCAGTATTTTAAAACAAGTTTACTGTGCACTCATTACTCATGGCTGATTTGGATTTTAAAACATGACTTTTTTTTCTTTTTTAAAAAGCAGCAATTGGTTTAATGTTTGGCATGCAAGGATTCAAATATGCCGATTTCTAGATGCTAAAAGCAGTTCACTTTGTTTGTGGAAAGCATGACACACGACATCTAAAAAGTTATTAAGATTAAGTTATTTATCAAGTAAGATTTAGGAAAAATAAAACTAAATTGCTTCCACAATATTAAGCAGCAGAAACGTAGGTATGAACCATTATTCATAACAGAACATCAAATCAGCACATGAGAATGATTTCTGACTTCTTTGGTGAGCATAAAAGTCTCGACAAAACTGTAAATCTCAGTTATTGCAAACTTTTGACTAGTACTGTGTATTTAAGAGGATTTATACATACTCTTTGCCTTCTTTGCATTGTATGCTGCAAGCCTCTCCTCTTTGATCTTTTTGGATTCCTCATCCTGTAAAGAAAGATCCATGATCAGGTTTATGATCAAACATATAGCAACTGCATGGTCAATTTTTTACTAACTGGCTTTCAGATAGAAAAAGGTGTCAATCACAACATCAGCCGAAAGATGGTGAGAAAAATCATCATTTGACCAGACAATTGTGTCAAAAAAACCACCATCCCTTCTGCTCCTGAACTCACCTCTTCCTCATCAGAACCGAACAGATCAATGTCATCGTCATCTTCATCAGCTGCTGCTGGAGCTGCTGCAGTTGTGTCCTCCACACCAGCAGGGCCGTACTGACCGAGAGGCTTCTTCACACCCGGAAGGCTAAAAGGTAAAGAAAGGAAGGAGAGTGAATCCTTGTTACTGCATGAAAGCGCCTGACAGTCTGAGAACTCCCAGCCAAATCAGGATTTTTAAAGATTGTACATCAGTCACTCAGGCGAAAGATGGTGATAGGATAATCATCATATATTGGTGGAACTACCTGCTAAACATGACATATTATAAACAAGTTTGACATTACCTGCCCTTCTCTTTCTGGTAAGACTTGATGTGGTTGTACCAGCGCAAAGCATGGCAAAGGTCAGCTGAGGGGGCGCCAGACAAGGAATCAAACACTGCAATATCAGCCTGAGAGGGTACAAACCTGTTAAAATAAAAATAAAATAAAAATGTATTGAGCCATCAAATGTGTAGTGAGGCAGGTGTTTTCTCCATGAGTAATAGTAGGAATTTATGATTGGATTAAATTATATAACTGCATAACACTACTAAAGTACAGCCCGTACAATATGTAATTGAATATACATACGCCATAATATTCATAGCTACGAAAATAAATAACAATGACCTCTGACATTTATAAGTGCATACAAAAATATTTTAGCATTTCAGCAGAAGAAAGAGGACAATCACAAGTTGTTACAAGCCAACTAAGAAGACTGGACAAATAAAGACTTAAAATAGCTTACCCCTCGATGTAACTTTTGTCTGCCAGAAACTCATTCAGGACCTTGAGTCCAGCGGGTGTTTTGAGATCACCAAAGCCCATTGTTAAAAGTTACCGGTGAGACCTCGTGTACAGACGTGGAACCCTGAGCTTGGAGGAAGAGCGAAGGAACGAGAAAAGAACGTGAGACGGTCTTTATACAGCTGACGACATGACTCCGCCCACTCTTGACATATTTTGCACAAACATACGAAAACAGAACATTTCTGAAAACAATAGGCCATATGCATGGGAAGCCTAATTTTTATAGACAATAAAGACGGCACGATAATCATCTCCTTTTTTCACAGATACTAAAAACCGTGTTGACTGGTTGGCTTTTAACGTGAAATAAGAGAAGGAAACGACCGCTTTTATGAGCGGAAATGACGACGAATAAATGTAAAAGGTCAACGACAAGCGTTAAATTAATCATATGAAATTTATATAATATATAAATGTATTTTAACATATGTGTATGAAATTCCTATATTATAGAGTAATCTGGCTTAATAAAATGTTTTAGTCTTTTTTTCAAAGATTAATGTGCATCGGCTATTTCCGTCATCTCCGAAATCTCCCGAGTACACATTCACAACTGAACCTACGGCTGTAACGCTGTTCTGGTCTAGAAGGCCAAATAGCGTCAAGGTAAGAATTAAAGATGGTCTTTTGTGTAGATGAAAATGTAAAGAGCATACTGTCTGGATATTTACTCAGTGTATAACGGCTGGAATTATAAATGCTTGCGAAACATGGGTAATTTAGAGTAACGTTCTCCCTGTCCTTGAGTAATCAGCAGTGCTAGCCTGCTAACCAGTGTAGATGGTAATGTCAACAGTATTAGTTTAACGTTTTAAGCGTTTGAGCTACTTTCCCATTGCAGTGCAATACCCAGATACGTTTAAAATTGGTTGTTTTATAAATATTGTGCTTTATGCCTTTTTTTTAATAGTAGAAACATGTTTTATAGGTGCTGCAAAGTCTTAGGTTTTGCAATCTTTGGCAAATGATGATTTGTGCTGACTGTCTGCAATATGCAGAAATTTAAATAAAAATACATTTTAATTAATACTGTCAGCTGCATATCTATCAGATGATTACATTGTGTCGTTCTTTACAGTGTCCTTGTGTTTCAAAATAGAGATGCATATTTATCCATTGTTAACCTAGATACTATTCATTAAATACTGGGGATCAACATGTTACGTGTGCTTCTAATCACCTGGCATTTTCTTCTACAGCGACATGTTGCGTTTGCCAGCAGTAAGTCGGGCTTTGGCAGGTGCTGCCCATTCCAAGGGCTCCATTGCCACCAATAACAATGGTAATTTGCATTCTTTTTTTAGCTTTGAAAATCAAGTGTAATTCCCTTCTTTAAGAATGCTAAGCTGTTGAACTGACTTGTCAGTCATTTTCTAACACTGGCTTGTTTTTACAACAGTGCTGACTTCAGTCCGGGCCTCAAGCAATATGGTTGAAGTGTTTGTAGATGGAAAACCTGTTAATGTGGAGCCAGGGACCACTGTTCTGCAGGTGATAATGCAGTGACCGTTTCCTTTTATTCATTCCTTGTAAAGTTGTACATCCCATGTAATATGTTAACCTGCCTAATGTGTTTAGGCTTGTGAGAAAGTAGGTGTGCAGATTCCTCGTTTCTGCTATCATGATCGTCTGTCAGTGGCCGGTAACTGCCGCATGTGTCTGGTGGAAATTGAGAAAGCACCAAAGGTAACCTATTGACATGCACAATGACTACAGTAACATCATTATCACATATTATTGTCAAACTACATGACAAGCCACTTTTTAAAAATCTGTACTTCATCAACAGCCTGTTGCAGCATGTGCAATGCCTGTTATGAAGGGGTGGAACATTTTGACCAACTCTGAGAAAACACGGAAAGCCAGGTTTGAGTTGTTTCTTGCTTTACTAACAATGTTGACGCATCACGTTACATAAAGTGCAATAATCAATTTGCAAATCTTCTTGTGTCTCGGATAGAGAGGGAGTTATGGAGTTCCTGCTTTCCAACCACCCTCTTGACTGCCCAATCTGTGATCAGGGAGGAGAGTGCGATCTTCAGGTAAAAAAAAAAAATGTTTACAGCAATTTAATAGAACTTGACTGTGAACTTGAGTATGCACTCAAGAATGGAAATGATACCTAATGCAGTTTTTACCTATCTTGATGATGTGCTGGATATATAGGACCAATCGATGACGTTTGGTGCTGACAGAAGCCGTTTTACTGAAGGGAAGAGAGCAGTTGAAGATAAGAACATTGGTCCACTTATTAAAACGATCATGACCCGCTGTATACAATGCACACGTTGTGTTCGGTGAGTTGGAGTTTTATTATACTGAAAGGTACATAAATGCATAAAATGTATGTTATGCAGGACCCAAAAAAATATTATAATTTTTTTTTCTAATGACCCAGTTGGATTATTAGTTTATCTGCTTGCCCTGTGAATGCTTTTTTTTCTGGCTCCTCCATTAAAAATTACATTGAATGATTTTTTAAATATAATTTAATAGTATTTAGTATTAGATAATTGTATTTTTATAGTATGTTTTACATTCACAATAGCTGCAATAGCTACTGTATGAAGTTGTGTACATCTTTGCTGTAACACAGTGAAAAGCATACTAATTACATCTTTTTTTGGTGCCTGTTCTTGTTACCTTCAGGATCAGATAGTTCTTCAGTGTTCATCAAATTCATCAAATATAAAGATATTTTTTATACCTTCTCAGTTTTGCCAGTGAAGTTGCTGGTGTGGAGGACCTGGGAACCACAGGACGTGGTAACGACATGCAGATCGGTACCTACGTAGAGAAGATGTTCATGTCTGAATTGTCTGGCAACATTATTGACTTGTGTCCTGTTGGAGCACTGACGTCCAAACCTTACGCCTTCACTGCTCGACCCTGGGAGACCAGGTATAATCCTAAAGAGATTATTTGTTCTTCTGTGTACACTTTGATCCTTATATTATGTATTAGTTTGTTGCCTTTTTAATAGTGGATTACGTGTTGGATTTGTGTCCTTTCTGGCTTTTGAATATGCTTTGCTAATGTGTCTACAGAAAGACTGAATCTATTGATGTACTGGATGCTGTTGGCTCCAACATTGTGGTGAGCACCAGGGGTGGTGAGGTTATGAGAATTCTACCCCGTATGAACGAGGAAGTCAATGAAGAATGGATATCTGACAAGACCAGGTGAGCACATAAGCTCTTAAAATATGAAAACATTCTCCTTCCATTTACACAAACTCATCTCCGTCTCTGGCTCACCCTCTCTAAGGTTTGCATATGATGGGCTGAAGAGGCAGCGCCTGACTCAGCCAATGGTGAAGGATGCCAGTGGACAACTGGTAGCCACCACCTGGGAGGATGTTCTTACACGTGTAGCTGGAGCAGTGAGTGATTGCATATAAACCAGAATCAACCAGCTTTGTCATTTAAAGGCAACAGATTTCAATGGTTGTGGTTTGTGTTTTCAGCTCCAGGGAGTTCAGGGTTCTGAGGTAGCAGCTATTGCTGGTGGGATGGTAGATGCTGAAGCACTTGTGGCTCTGAAGGACCTACTAAACAGACTGGACAGTGACACCCTCTGCACTGAGGAGATCTTTCCAATGGCAGGTGCCGGGTAAGTACTCATCTGATCTGACATCTTGAGACTGAAATGAGATTGATGTCTGTCCTGATTTCAGTCATACCATATCTTTTCATAATAATGTTTGAAGTACCATAACTCTTAACTACTAATAATTACTTGAAAACCAGTGTCATTGCTCATATCGGGATGATGCTCATCATTCCTCTTCCTCCAAACACGGCGAATGGAGTTAAGACCAAAAAGTTCTACATTGGTCTCATTTGACCACAGGACTTTCTCCCATAACTCCTCTGGATCATCCAGATAAGCGGTTCTCAATCCTGGTCCTCGCGCCACCCTGCTCAGCATATTTTGCATGTCTCTCTTTGTTAACGCACCTGATTCTTGAAGTTATTTCTTGATGAACATATTTAATTCAGGCTTTTATTCACATATAAATATAAAATCTAGTGCAGCTCATCTGTACTTGATTGAGAGCAAACCTTATTGGTTCTTGTGAACACTCAAACATGCTTGTGTGACATGCAAGAACAAAACTTAATAGTCAAGCAAGAATTAGATGTCTCTTGTCAAAAGTTGAAAATATTAGCTGGGGGTGAGTAATAAATGTCAATTTTTGTTTGTACTAGGCTTTCATGTCTTACTATTAAGACATTACATTTTTGGTCTTTTGTCTCCTTAGAGCTGACCTGCGCTCCAATTACCTCTTGAACAGCCGTATCAGTGGCATTGAGGAATGTGACCACCTGCTTTTGGTTGGAACAAACCCACGATATGAGGCTCCTCTCTTCAATGCACGTGTTCGTAAGAGGTATAAACCATTGTATAATCTGTTTGCAACATTGGCTGACCAGGTGTAATTTTACTTCACACCGTTTTCTTTTTTTATCTTCATCTTTTAGTTGGCTGCATAATGAGCTCCAGGTGGCCATGGTTGGTCATAAGGTAGACTTGAGCTACTCTTACAACCATTTGGGTGAAACCACACAAGTTCTGCAGGAAATCGCTGCTGGAACACATCCGTTCTGCAAGGTAGCATTTAATAGCAGTGTTGAAGTTTATTTGAAGCTTTAAGACCCCATTTACACTAGTGCGTTTTTGTTTTAAAATAGCAATTTAGAATGAAAACAATCCTCTTTTCCGCTCCATTTCTGAAACGATTACCGCTTACACTACACTACCTAAAACGCATGTCATTCATGACCATTCATGCAGGTATAACCAAAGATGTGTATAGGGAGATATTATTTAGATGGTGGATGTGTCTGCGTGCTTGGAGTGATCGATTGGGGAATCTATTAATGCATGTTATTGTTTACATAAGTGTTTCTAAACCCTGGTCCTGGGGCGCCCCCCCTAGCACTGCACATTTTGTATGTCTCTCTTATCTGACACACCTATTTCATGTCTTGGAGTTTCCTCTAATGAGCTCATGAGTTAAATCAGGTGTGTTTGATTAAGGAGACACACAAATGCTGCGTCCGAAATTGCATACTGCTTAAGTGGGTACTACATTTAAAACCGAACGTACTACCCGACCGTTAAAACAGTAGGTTCTATATAGTATGAATGGGGGTAGTATGAATGGAATTCGGACGTACTACATCCGCCATATTGATGTTGTCACGTG
>JAUMHR010000050.1:4633839-4658892 GCA_032361145.1 Enteromius fasciolatus
GAGTATAGTTCCTAGTCATATCAGCCTAGAAAATCACAACTTTGCATTTTCCACCAGTCTTAGTACACGATGCAACTGCAGAAGAGTCAAGTTTTAAACAGGTTTAAATAAATTTAAAAATATCGAAACACTTTAGACATTTTATAGTGCGACGCTAACGGTAAAACACACCTGTATTACTCTAGGGATGTTGGAAAATGAGCCTATTTCCAAAAAAAGTGGAGTGTTCCTTTAAACTTTAGTATCTATTTTATGTGACTGGTACTTAGATGAATCCATTACGGAATAGAATTTTTTTTCTCTTTGATTAGATGCAGATGAATATCTGTTCCACAGATTCTGTTTACAATTACAGTTTTAAGTCATGGTTATACACGTTAGGAAACATTTCATTTTATAATTTTGCAAACATTATGTAAATGTTACTTTAGGATTAAGTAGCCTATCATATCGGGCAATATGCTAATGTTACATGGTGACGTCAACACGAATCGACTTGTCGACTCGAGTGACTCCTTTTATACACAGTGCAATTTCAGATTTAAAACTTTGCAGTATGTTTGCATTTACTTAGAGCTGTGTTACATACTGCATGAAAGGTCGTTTTCAAAAACCCAATAGTGGGGCACTTCAAAAATTCAGTGTTGGGCAGTAACTAGTTACCAGTAACTTTTTGCTGTAACTTGCAACTGATTAAATGAAAGGAAAGAAAAGGACGTGACATGTGGACAGGTATGGTTTCCCATACTAGGAATTTGTGCTCTGCATTTAACCCATCCAAGCACACACACAGCAGTGAGAAGTGATCAACCACGCATACACACACCGTGAACACACACCCGGAGCAGTTGGGGGAACTGCTCCCCGGGACTGCTCCCCTTTCTCAAGGGTCTCACCTCAGTCGTGGTATTGAAGGTGGAGAGAGCGCTGGTTATTCACTAAGTCACTAAATTCTAGAAGAATTTTAAGAGGAAGACGCACAGTTACAACTTCTTTGGGCCGTGAAGAATAAGTAATGTGACTAGTGGTGTAACTAATTACTGCTGCCAGAAAGTAATACGTAACAATACTATATATTTAATAATATAAATAGTAGACCATGACTGGTTATGCAATTACAACTGGAGTAGTTACACACACACACACACTTAAGTATAGTAATTAACTGAATAAACACTCCTCTCTGTTGGAATCAGTATTATTTTGGTCACACTTTATTTTAAGGTCCAATTCTTGCCATTAACTATGACTTTTGCCTCAACAAACTGCTAAATGGCTGCTTGTCAGAAGTCAGTAAGGTAGTTGTTAGGTTTAGGTATTGACTAGTATTAGGGATATAGAATATGGTCATACAGAATACATTACAGCTAATATGATAATAATAGGCATGCTAATGGGAAAATGGTTAATAGTGAGAATCGGTTAGTTTCTAATAAACAATCATTGCTTATAGTAATACAGTACAGTTCTTTAGTAGGATACTAGCAGTCAATTTTATCTGACTTCCTTCCTATTTGTAAAACGGAAGTTTGTGTTTCAAGGAGTGGAGTCTATGTTCACACCGGTCTCTATAGTTTTCGGTTTGTGTCAAAGGGGGCGCAACGTGAACGAATCCCTCTGTCAGCGCCGCTGAACTCTAGTCTCAGGGGATGAGCTCAGCCCTGATTGTGTGAGTTCTCAGGAGTCAGACCCCTGTCCTCCACACACCAGAGCCCCCAATTACCTAAACAGCAGGTCCGAAAAGAACCATCCTCTTTACTGCATGTCGGCCCATAAATTCCGTCCTGCTCTTCTTTGCTCCTGTGACTTTAGAAGTACCGAAGGAAACTTAAGCCTCTGTTTTGCGCGCACCTGCTCTTCCAGAGGATCCAGAAGAGTAGTTCAAAATGAATTCAACGGGTTTTAACGACACAGTCAACGCTTTGTTTTCTAACAGAAGCAGCGAGAGCTTTCTTTCGTGCTGTAATGTGTCCTCGGTGGTGACGGACAGCGGGCTTGTGTCCGCGGCTCTGGACGAGCGCAGCGTGTTCATCATGCGCACGGTGCAGATCGCGGTGATGTGCGTGCTGGCGCTCACCGTGGTCTTCGGCATCTTCTTTTTAGGCTGTAACTTACTCATTAAGTCCGAGGGCATGATCAACTTTCTGGTCACGGACAGAAGACCGTCAAAGGATGTCGAAGCTGTCATCGTGGGATCGTACTAGTGCGTAAAAGTTTCACGGTCAGGTGGGACGCGCGCTTCGGTAATGTGTGAAACTGCCCGCGTTGCCCTCCAGACACAGAGATGAAGAAGAAATTGGCACATTTGTGATTCAACCTTTACCGTTTCTACAGAGGAAAAGTGCAGTTTTACGAGAAAAACGAAGGTGAAAGTGTACCTTGAGAACTGGTGACTGCCATGAATATGAAATATATAAGAGGAAACATCACGACATGGACTGTTTTGCTCACTCTTTGGACCACAAGTGATGAATGGTTATGTGATTAATGCTTGTGGAACAAACTGCTGTTTTCAGTCTGCTGAGATTTATGTGGGTAAACACTGCATACATTCTAAGAAATGCATATGAAGTATTTTATACTGCGAGTCAACTAAAGCACTCCTTAAAGCTGGATAATAAGTCTATTTTGTGCAATATTCAGTGGCAGATGTCTTCGTTGTGCTACAGTATGTTCAACTAATTTACTGTCAAATTACATTTGGAAACTTGTATGTGTTGTCCAGCAAAACTGTAGTTTGCACCTACTGTAATTTGCATGTTTATGTGTGAATTATGGCTAAATTCTGTCTCGTGGATTTATTACAGTGAGATAAATTTGAAACTGATGAATTTAATGGATTTTCCTGTATCACTGTGACCTCACACTTTCCTTTTCTTTCTTTTTAATTATATAAAAGGCAAGCACAAAATAACTGAATCATCATTATTACATTGTTCTATGGTTTTCACAGAAGTGAAGCGTGATTGAGTGTGTGTGCGTGTAAGTTATTATCAAATGGAAATATGGATTAACATAGTTATGTTTCCTAGCCTTTGGCATATAATCATCTCAGCAAAGATTGTTTGCACAAAAGAACAAAATCAGATCAACAGCGGTTCAATGCACCTGTATGGAACAATTGGGTCTAAAGGTCTGAGAGCACTACTAAAAATGCTTCCGATTTCTTGTAACAATATTTCTATTACAAATTATACTATCAACACAATAATATATGTAAAAAATATCTTAAAAATCCTTTTAAAATTGGATTTTTAACCCTGGATTTGTATTAATTCGGATATGCTTTCTGACTTTTGGTCCCTAGAGAAACAAATCACACCTCAGAGAACTTGCACGCAAGACACCACTGTATTTTCAACTCTGTTTTTTTAGCGTGAGAGAAAAAACACACCCAAAAAATGCAACAACACGACTATAAACAATTTACTTCACTTAAACTAAGATGACATTCAGTTTACGTACACGGCACACATCTATTAACCAGTACAGATCACCCCATTACCTTAACGTTACATGTGCTGAGCAGTGTTTGTATACCTTAGGCATATTTTCACTCTACAACACACATCAGTGCGCCAGACAGCTGTGCAAATGATAAACACCAGAATGCAAAAAGTGTCATGAAATGGGCCAGTACTTGAGTTTAACTTTTTCACAGAACGCACATATGACATTAACGATATCCAGGGACTCTTCAGATGACAAAACTCCTTGTGTCCTTGTCAGCGTTTGTGTACTTTAGTTTCAACAGTGTCTACCCATTTTTCTTTCTTTCTTTTTTTTTACAAAATAGCTGGTTGTGTGTTTTCAACATCTACTGAATGTTAAGAATTAATGTTCATTTATAATAATAAAAATGAGCAGACAGCTTAAAATAATAATAGTAATATAAAAATAAATAAATATGAGTACTATGAGTGACTATAGTTTAACTAACTACACAAAACATTTTGGAATGTACTAGAAATATTTAAGCTTCAACAAATAAAATCAAGATCAATTAAAAAAAAAAAAAAAAAAAAAGTCATTAAAAGTATGAATGACCATAACCTGAAGTACTGAAATGAATTAAATATAACTAAATTCAATAAACTAATGAATAAAAACTACAGACATTTTAAGTAAAAACAAATAAAAAACTTAACTTTAATAAACTATTTTTAGTTTAGGTTAATATTTTAGTTTTTAAAATACCACTGTTCAATGGAGCTCTTCATGTGGAACCAGACCAAGGCCAACATCAGATATTTTGATCTCATTCTAGCCAGTATCTAAGCAACACACATTATCCCTGTTTTCATTCAGCTTGTCCAACTCCATATCCAACACAAAGCCAAAACGAGGCAGATTCTAGGCTATTGTTGATTTGTTGAAAAGTGCTGCCACTTTCTCTGTTTGGTTTGGTTTTGTGATGGGGCAGCTCATAACGCAAAGCAAGAGACGACTGAGACGATTGCATCAAGGAAGTCAGGTCTAATGTCATCGCCAGATCAGCGGGTAAAGAAAGACAGATGGAAAGCACTAAGAGATGGGGAAAAGGCCAAACACTGAGCTGGCTCATTAAATGCCTTGATGGATTTGCACACTAAAACGTGCAAGAGCATCTGCTGGTTTCATTTCTTCCATGGATGTCACTTTATACAAAGTAAGCCAAATTGACAAAAATGCTTTTTCAAAGTTATTAAATAAAACTTGCTACCAAAAATGACTACTTTGGAAATTACAAAATTAACGTGATTATTTGTGACAAATTACACCTTACACCAGCATTACTGGTCTGTATTTCCTCTCAGAGTTTTATTTATTAACTTACTGACTTTTCTTGTTTTTCTGTCCTCTTTATAATGAGAAAAAAAGCTATGTTTCCAAAAAAACACAACAAAATTATAGATTTTTCTTTCATACCAAAAATCATTAGGATATTAAGCAAATATAACGTTCCATGAAGATATTTTGTCAATTTCCTACCATAAACAGACAATGTTTGATTAGTAATGTGCTTCGGTAAGAATTACATTTTACAACTTTAAAGGTGATTTTCTCAAAAAACTTATTTTTTTCACACCCTCAGATTTAAGATTTTCAAATAGTTGTATCTCAGCTAAATACTGCCCCATTCAAACAAACCATGCATCAATGGAAAATTTATTATGTATAAATCCCAATTTTAATTTCAAAATTGACACTTATGACTGGTTTTCTAATCCAGAGACAGATATGCAAACTCAAATGTGTCAAAGAGTTTTGGCCTTCATACATAATCAAATCAACAATAATCCTCAACGACTTACATGTTTGTGATGGCATGGTTGCACTTCCATTAATTCAAGCCCAGGGCTGGAACTTTATTACACATGTGTGAATTGGAGCTCTGATATTAGTTTATATAATGTATTTGCAATTAGATTTTTTTTTCTTTTGTCATGTATCAGATTAGAAGTTAATTTTGTCAGACAGAGTCGTAGAAATAATTTTATATTCCGCAGAATGATTACATGTCTCGCTGGCCTTTCATGAAATCTAGCCTTGGGGGTGACGAGTAAAAAGGCATCAGCAAATGCTTTCATATCGATTGCCACTCGAACTCACGTCTGCGCTGTGCATTCTGAACCGCAGCGCCCTTAGGCCTTAACAGGGATCTTTAAAAGCGCTCACCCACAAACTGCAAAACAGACGTTTCTATTAGTTTTTATGTCTTCGCGAATTGCAGCACATTATGATTTTATGTGGAGGCTTGAAAAACGGAAAAGCAAGCACACGTACGTAGTGCTAGAGTGAAAAATCAAAGAAAAAATAAAACCTGATTGTTTTTTTTTTTAATTTATATTGCAAATTTATAGCTTTTTGCATAAATAAATACTACAAAATTATTTCTGCTAGCGTTATTCGACACAACATCCCACCTCAAGGGTAAGCAATGAATATTCCAGTGTTGTTTTTTTTCATCCCTGATTATTTAAATGGCAGAAAAACAAGTAAGCAAACCACTCAACCTCCAAATCAGGCGGTTTAAGGACGGGATATTGTTTGTGACAGTTGCACTGCACGATTCAAGGCGAGAGAGACAAGGTTTACTTCAGACAGACCTTCACCTCAACTGAAACATCATTAAGAGAGACACTTTGTCACCAAGTCATGCAAGAATGGACTAAAAAACAACAAAACAACAAAAAAACACAGAAAAACAAGGACAGCGTAATAATGCATGCGCACAAAAATCTCGCTTTTACTTTAAAACACCTGAACAATCTGAACGCAACAGGTTTTGAGGTGAATAAACTATTTCTGGAAATGGCAAAATCTCAACAAACTGGAATTAACATCCACTAAAAACAGAGAGGGAATATGTCCTGTAAAGGAAAACAAATTATAGGAGCCTGTTGCCACAGATACAAAAAAAACACACTCACTCATGAAGCGGCAGTGCATTAATACTCTATATATACACTAGACAGACCAGTGCATTAGCGCTAGCAGAAATGAGCCGCTACAGGGCCTGCTAATCTAATGAAGAAGAAAAAAGTAATCATGGCCTGGCAGACTCTGCATCAAATAATTAAAGTCATAAATTAAATCCACACTTTTACACTCTCTGACCTTCTCCCAGGCTCTCAACGAAGCTTTAACACGGTCACTCTCCATCAACCCCAAAACAGCTATTGTATTAATGATTTCCCCCATTAAAACGCTCAATAGAGCAGCAACTTCCAGCTTTAATAAAGCAAGACTGCAAAGGGACTGTAGCTAAGCGGAGTTCCTAAAATGCAAATTCTATTTATTGAATAGATTTAAACAGCATCTTTGTGTTGCCACACTGAGAATGAATGACATCAAAAGCACCAAAAGCAAATTTAATGCACTGCTATTGTAATGGTAAAAAGATGCTTGCACAGGGTTTTATAATAAAAAGCCTTTTATAAGTAACAAAGAGACCCTGACTTCACTAATGTTATTTTTTCCCGGAAATGTAGTCCATTATGAAAAAGTCATTGTTCGTTGTGTATTGAATTTGTCAAATTAACATATATGAAAATATGAGAAATCCTTTAAAAAATAAAACATTGTACTTTATTGCTTTCCTACTTGTTTTTCAGTGTTTGAATGACTAAAGAATTTTTTTTTAACTAGTATTCCATTCTCTCTTTACCTCTCGCTATATTAGTAACATAATTTGACAGCTCCATCTGCCTTTAAAGCAATAGTTCACCCAAAAATGAAGGCACTTATTCACAGCAGAGGATCCAATGATGAGCAAGTTTCTCTAAATCAGTTCCGATGAAGAACCAAACTCATCTACATACTGGATGACCTGAGGGTGTGAATGTTCAGCAAATTGTCATTTTCGGGTGAACTGCTTAAACTCGGAATTGCCTCGTAATTACAAGTTAAATGACAGTCGAGGTGTCCACAGATGGGCGGCTGTTGAGGTACATCAGGTGAGATACCATATAAGAGTGAGCGCAGCCACTATGCCGTTGAGTATAGCCATACTGTAGCCCATGTGGAAAGAGTGTCCGGTCATTCTTCTGCAAAACCAAAAACAAACACCCGATGCATTAGTTCACAGCGTGACTACAACAAAAATCATAACGGTTAATTATTGTCCTTGACATTGTAATTGAAATGCATTTAACATGGCAATACGTCATGACTCACATACTAGCATATAAAGTAATTCGGAACACAACAAACTCATGCAAAACATGTGAACTAGGAGAAGCATTATGAAAACAATCTAACATTGTCTCAAAATTTCAAACAAGCCTGATATCCTCCAGCTGGATGAAATCACAATCTGAAAAGCCTGTCATATACCTCACAATAGTTTTGTGGCAGTCTGTCAAGTGCCAAGACTCTGGAGACTGGCTTTGACATTTGGAAACTAGAGTTTACAACTCTAGTGCACAAATGGGGAAAGTTGTGTAGAGTATTCCAGGCTTTACTACTTAGGTCTGGACTCAATTTTCAATATAATTTAACGAAGCAGTTTACACTGTGATGATGTGTCTGTGCCTTGATGATCATAATGGGATAGTTAATAATTTGCTGAGTATCCACTACAATGCTTTTCATGATTCTAAAGAAAAAAATTGCACAATTGACATCTTCAAATTGTTACAACGCTCAACCGCTTCAAAAGGCACGCTGTAAATAAAAACCTTTACATTTGTAACTGTAACAGCTGTTATAATAAACTAAATGATTTATCTGATTAATTGTACAGCTACATGATGTATTGTAATACCATTTTTTCATTTATCACTCAATTGGTCTGTTACTCTCTAGAGGTGTCTAACTCTAATGCAGGAAGTTTAAAGGCAAACGGAACAAACAAAGCTGAGGAGCGTGTATGGAACATAGACAAGAGCATTGATCATATCAGCTGGCCATTACTCTACTCTAGTGAGTGCAGAGGCCCATAAAAATCCCATTATGAGGCATCCAGATGTCCCATGTTATCCACTCCCATGAGTTCTCTTTAATGACCAATTTGAGCATGCTTAGAAGAGCATTTTCAGGAGCACAAATCTGCACCAATGTATCAAATTGTTTATTTGTTCCGTTAATCTATTTAAGAATGCACTGTAAGTTCAAACAATAAATACATTGACTTTTAGAATAAGCAAGTAGAATTTACATCTAAAAAGAGCATGTTTTTAAATTCAGAATTTTGTACTGAAGCATGTTTGTGCATGTGGAGGGTTACACCATGCGACATAAGAGAAATTGGCACATTTATTTAAAAGGACATTTTTTCGTTACGCAAATGGCATTCTCATATTTTCTATAGGCCTAGTAAAAAACAAACAGACATGCATCATTAAGGTTATCCACCTGCTAAGTCGTAACATATTGAATACTGTTTCCAGCTCAATGCTTCCACTCCAATTGAGAATATTACCATAACAGTCATTTATAAGCAATACATATTTATGGCCACAATTAAACTAAGGACAAATGCTCACTACAGTCTCCAGGCTCATGGTGTCCTGCCCACCAATATTTTAACAATTCATAAAAAATTAATCACTGTCTGGCCAACTAACATTGCATTACGGAGATAAGGGATGGGATCATTATTTTTTGTTACTGGTACACACTGTGAGTGTATATTAACACATTTTGTTTGCTTTTGTAAGATCATAATCTTCTACAGCATTTGGAATTGGAAACTGTGGCACACACTGCACTGTGTCAAAATTAACAAGCAGATTTCTGAATTGCATCAGCTAGACTTGACCATGAAATATTGAAGCTAATTTTTTTGCTTAGATACGGCTCTATCAGCCAGGAAAGGTTTGTCTATCCCATAGACACAACAGACTTAATGACACAATTGAGACAGACAGCAGCCTTGACATGGAACATTAGGAAGCCAAGCACTTCCTAACAAATCAATGGGGAAAAACAGTTTGGGAGCTGATTATAATTAAGGCCATCCATTCAGATAATTCACAGATGCGAGATCTAATCGGGGAACGGCACGACTGAAAAACCCAAAGCTCCAAAAGAGACTAGCCTAATTTCTATTAGCCAGTTAATTCAGCAAATCAATTGTTGTGGCATAAACTCGGCGATCCTCACCTACAACAGAAGCAGATAATGTAAAGCTTATCTGGTTGAGACAGAACCACAAACAACTGACTGTGACCACCATATGCACCCAAAGATTGAAAGGTTGGGTTTCTATGGAAACAAAGTGATGGGTGCATTATACTAATACGTGTGTGCGTATCTGCAAACAAAAGAGGAAAGCTTCTATTAGCATCCGAGTCATCTGAGGAAAAAGCAAGAGGCTAATTGCTAGAGCGCCGCTGCGACATACAGTGAAAACTGACATGGAGAATGCCAATAGGACAGAGTGCGTGTCGACCACCGCCGTTTTGTGCTGGTGAACCGGAGCTATGCAAGCGTGAAGGAACAAGCAGACCCAGTCACAGTTCCGTGGGGGTCAGTCAATACCACCCCATCCGGCTGCTAGCTGGTCGATAGCCTATTTGCGTTCTGAGCCAGCTGTGTAAGTTGGGTTTAGTACAGACATCGTCAAAGCATCGCTGTGTGATTAGATAACCAACTCACTTTGTAATGGAGTGACCCTGGGATTTATCCCCAAGCCTCCAGACACAATCAATAATGTTCCCCTCAAACAGCCAATCAGAAGCTGGCTTACAGATTCATAAATTGGAGCAAAGCCAAAAACTCATTTGCAAACTCAAAGTTTGCAGAGAAGACACGTTTCAGCCAGCTTCAAATAGGGCTCCCTGTTTTCCTACCATCTTATATGAATGAGAAGTTCAAGGGGTGCCATCCAGAATGAATTAATTGGAAATGAAAAACAACTTTAAAGAGCGCCGCAGCAAACTTTGTTCCATTATATGTTAGGCTGCGTTATTTATAGTTCGGTTTTAGGTCACCGTTCAATATTCATTAGAGAATGTTATCATTTGACTGTCCTCTGAAGTCTTCCAAAGCTTAGTTCTCCTCATGCCTGGATCATTAAATCTAAATTGAGATAATTTATAAGTATATTAAATCTGCGAATGGCAAGAGCTTGTCACGGCATCCCTCGCTGTACACGTGCCTCCTACCTAGTGCACACAAAGCTCCAGGTAATAAATGTCAGAAGCACTAAGGTCACTGGAAATATAACAGAATTCACAGTCTGATGGGCTAACAGCAATTCATCACACCTTTCAAACGCTTCCTCATTTATGCAGTCGGTAAACCACAGAGGGAGTGTGACTAATGCTCTATACTTGACTATGCTCCTACGTTCATTATTTTTCCTCTGTGTCAGTTAGTTTACTTACTTACCATGGAGACAAACAGTTTCTAGGGTTTCACCATCTCCACTGTACACATTACCCAGTTGGCTGTGGCATTCTTTCGGTGGTTAACGCTTCCTGTTAACAGCTCAGACATATGTAGCAAAAGGGGACACAGTCACGAAGGTTTGCCATTGCCATTAATAGAAATCTGAATTATTCTACAAATGGAAAGCCCATCTATTAAGAGTCCATGCTATCAAAACTTTGATGCTTCAGTTTGCAAAAGAAATCCATATAAATTGGCGTATGAAGAGGCACTTTGGAATCTAAACAGCACTTGTATAATGTGCAAGAAGAAATCTCACTGGTTCTTCTGGAGGTTCAAACATGTTTGCGTGACACGCGACAACAAACCTCATTGGTTCTTGTGTGTCAGACATATCTGAGCTTACCATATCTGGTGTGTTCTATGTATTGGTCAATGATTACACATGAATAAACGTCTTAATTAAATCTCATCATCATGCAAAATGATCAAGGCTTCAAAAGATCCCTTGATTCATATGAATTACTTTTACCAAGTTTTGATAGTTACTTTCAAATCAAGAGCCCTAAATTACTGAGGTTTTTTATTAATTTAGAATGCCATGTGGGTCAGTCAACGACAGAATTATTATTTTTTGTGTGTACTAATCCCATCGCCGTTCAATCCAAGAGCATTAGGAGTTGGGGTAAAGGACATTTAGGCATATTTTATGGGGCTTGGAGCCACACGAAATCCCTGAGGACCAATTCTGGGACAGTTTTTGAATGTTCCGCTTGGTGCAAGTATTCAGGTCTGAAGATGAAAAGCAATTACAGGAAAATTGCTTTTCTGTTCTCCTCAGAGCCTGTGCTCTCGCCCGGGCGAGTCGAACCAGCACAAAGAGATAGGAACAATTTTCTATTTTATCGGGCTGACAGGCTTCTAAGGCACTGACAGCTAAAAACAAAAATAGGAAAAATGGGTGAATAACCTCAGACCAGAGGAACAGCCTTGATAACATGTTCCTATAACTCTCATGCTCTCTCAGGCTATTACACTACTGAGCAGAACTGGCCATGGAAAAAAAACAGCTCCTTGTAGAGACAATCAAACATCAAGGGCTGAGATAAATGAATAGCGCTCACAGGATCAGTGAGATGACCGTTGCAGGTGGCGCAGCAGTAAATTAACTCACTAGCATGATAATGGGAGTCTGGAGTGAAGTGATTGGATGATCACTTCTACTTGGAAACTGAGTTTTTCTTCCTACTGCAGATGAAGGCGAACTTTTGTCATTTCTAAGTTGTTGCTTCTTTTTTAAAGGGTGGACGTTTTTTACTTTTTAATTTGTTAGTTGCTTTTGAGCAGCAACAAACATGGAGCTTTTACAAAAGATCAGTTTGAAATACTGTGAAATAATGATGTGTTTCTTGAAACTTAAGGTAGTTTGCCACCCAGGCTAAACGCACATTGTTTTTGTATAAAGGTCCCTCTTACGGGTTTCAGAGCATAGGGTCAGTTCTAATGATCTAGAACAAATTCAAGTGAGCTTTCTAGATACCCAAGCAAATATTTAATTACTTCTCCTGCTCCATAATATGCAATCTATGGAATACATCTATGGTGCCATGGGAAACTGACCATATGAAGGTGTCTTAGTAGACAGGAAATAACTAAAATAGGAGAGTCAGGTGTACCTTCCTCCCTCTAGATACTCCCTAAGTTGGTAGTAAATTTTCAGGTCTCAGACAGCTTTTTCTCATTTTTTTAAACAAACTTTTCAATACAATGGTGCGTAGATTATGAAATGGCTTTAACAAATGTATCTAATTTTAATTGTACCAACATCTAATATTAATAAATTAATAAAGGTAATGGTGACCACTAATACCGCCTACAAAGTACCAATAAAGTCTTAAAATAATACATTTAAAAAGAAAAATGTAATAAATACATATAATTATTAAAAATCAATAATCATATAATTTGATTTGATCAAATGAAAAAAACTTTCATGTACATGGTATTGACATCTATCTGTACAGTTCTGCTCATAAGTTTACATTCATTGCACTTATTATTTAGACCCGTCCTGAGTAAGTGGTTTCACATAACTGATGTTTACATAGTCCACAAGACAAAATAATAACCGAATTTACAAAAATTAACCAGTTCAAAGGTTTACCTGGGTGTTGTGTTGTTACCTGGGTGATTAAAAACTGTTTTATGGTTTGTAACAGATGTTCGTTCTCCTTGTTTATCTTAAGCAGTTAAAACTGTCCACTGCTTTTTAGAAAAGTCCTCCAGGTCTTACGAACAGTGGGATAAGACATATCTTATAACATAAGGTGAAAATATTTAATAATTCTAAAAAAATAAAGGGCTGTGTGATTTAAACTTTAATGAACAATGGTTTGTACATTTACATTTTTCATGAGTAACTTCAGAAGCTACATATGATATTTTTCCAAAAGTTTATACCACACAGATCATAATGCATTATGTTGCCATCTTAAATATCATTGAATGTTGCATAACCTTGAATCGTATACAGTCTGTTAAACAGCTTATTTAGGTCATTACTACAGAAAAAAAACATGCAGTTTTTCTTTTTTTAGCTAAAATGATCAACATCTTGCATATTCTGCAAGCAGTATGCAAAATTATGAGCAGAACACTATATTGGGAGCAAAAATTGACAGTGTGCTACAGAAAATAAAGTTTTATTATTTAAACTTTGCAAAGTGAAAAAACATGCTCACTTGAATTTGGCTGAAGAAAGAGGAGTTGGGGGAAACATTCCTGGCTCAAATGAGTCAAAATATGTGAGGGTCCAGGAGAAGCTGCAACAAAAAACTCCAGCCACAGAAGACAGGACCAAAATACTCCAAAAGCCTGCAAGAAAAAAAAAGTCCTGTTTTACAACATGCTTCCACTGTGTTACAACACGCACCTCTAATGTGGACCTACCCAGAAGTCTCACTTCTGATCCATCTTCAGTGGTTATTCTCTCTGCTCTTAGATCTATTGATTGATACAAGAATCTTAATATGCTTCAACTTCAGGAGAAGGGTTTCGAGAAATAGATATTGGTTTGTTTTAAGTTACCTTTTAACACGATGTACAAGAAGGAAATGAGCACAGCGATAAATGAGACGACGACTACGCTGCATAACACAGAGACTATTCGAGCGGACCACAGGTGTGTGTCTTTCCAGTACCGCTGGCGTAAGGGTCTCCGCCCAGGCGTTGTGCTGCTTTCACGTGAAGCTGCATTTATTTCCCCCGACATGTTTCTTCTTCCTGCTAATGCAGCAGTGTCTTCATCATCGGAATAAACCTCTAAAGACTGTCCGTCGTTATCTCTGGCAGACCGCGGCATGGTCGCCAAGATAAGTTTCTAAAGTTGAAATTGTTGGCAAGTGAGTCATATCCTGCGTCTTTAGTTTGCGCGTTTCCGTTTCCCAGACAACTGGCTAGTTAGTTAGCGCGCTAATGTAGTTAATCTCACTTTTCAAATGATTGATTACACTTGGCTTGTACAATGCATGTTAAATACGATTTATACAGTCAAGCGAGCAGTACAACTAATTTAAAGCGAATTTAGCTGAACACAGTGTGTAACCATTTGAAAGTTGTCAAACGTTGAATTGTTTCAAAACATCGCGGTTTGTGCTTCCGTATTTTTGAAGCACCACCTACATTTTCATGTTGTCCTATAGTTATCGACGACCCGTGCATTACGACAATGCGATTGGATGTGATAGCCGCCAATAAACAAAAGTACTTGTTACATATTGTAAATCTTTAGCACAAAGAACTATTTTAATTCAGAGTGGTAGATATTATAAATTATACACCAGCTTAAATATTATAGTTAATGTACCAAACGGCTTTCCATATTGCATTTGGGCTTCACTGCTCCAGTCAATATATATATATATATATATATATATATATATATATATAGGCTATATATATATTTTCCCAAAAACCCCACTTGCTGGCATAAATGCTAAGGAAACATGACACTAATAAAAACATGATTAAAAGACCTTTAAATAACCCAACGTAAGATCAGTAATAAATTCTGTTGTAACAGAGTTGATGTTCTCAAAATAACTAAAAGGTTTTTAGTTTAAAATATTTTCTCAGAGAGAGCACAGATACTTTTCAGTGCTTTAGATCTTATTAGTGAGTGAAAGTGACATCATTTTCTGTAACTTACACAATTCGATAATTCCACATTTAAAGGCAAAATATGGTATGGTAACAGAGTTGATGCAAGATTTAGGGACACACTTTTTTAAGAAAAAAATAAGTATTTTAAGTAATTTAATGTTGTAGAATTAAGTAAGTAACTACTTAGGACTTTTATTTAAAAAAAAATAAAATAAAATGTTGCCAAAAGAAAAGTACTATAAAATATTTTGATTGCACATTGATACATGATGGAAAAAATACACTGACTAATTTGGACAAGAAGAAATCATGATTTTCAGCTTTTTAAGATAAAAAAAGGTTATTATGTTGTTATGGTAATTCATAACAATTGGTAGAGTAATAAAAACTTAATACAAAATATAACCATTTAAAAAATGACTACCAAATGTACCCGCGATTACAGAATCAACAATATGTATGCAGTAATTTGTTGCAGACTGACCACAGACTGAATTGAGTTTGTCACTGTTGTAAGAGATAGCCTAGTGTAGAAGAAAAAAGTAAATTACTGAGATATTGGCTACATACATACACACACACACACATATCTAGGCTCATGTGTTTTGCTTTTCTTTTTCTTACAGAAGTTCATGATATTGTCTAAAACTATTAATATTTCAAGCTAAATGTAATCTTGACATTTTTCAGCATCATGTTAAAATCAGTATTGTATGTTCATTTTGGTTAAATGCATCTGCTAATTGACTAATTACCTGAATAAATTTTTTAAAGGAATTTTCCACTGTCTTTAAGCACTTATCTATTTTATCATTTTATTTCAGATTTTTTCATGGAACACCTCAGCACTCTTAAAGTTTCTGACAGTGGCAGTTGGGAGGTCTGCCCACGTTCTCCAAGCGTGAGGAGTTGTCAGCTTTTATCTTGCTCTTCTTTAGTTCTGCATCATGAACTGTTTCCCTTGTGTGATGTCCATAAGCCAGCAGACAGGATATAGGTATCCCACTGTGACCTGGCGAAACTGTTGAACTGAAGGGGCTGAAAATTAAATGATTCACCTATTGCATTATTTAATGCTCTTTATGTACATCAATTTTTAAATACACAAAGGAAAGCATTGTTCATTACATATTCAAAAAATGAGGGCCTAAGTTTCACCGTTCAAGCATTTTGAAGCTTTTTATCAGACATTTATTTACAACATATAGCAAAATATTACTGGCCTTGTGTGTATTATCTCCATTTCATTTTTAGTATTGAAGATCACAGAAGTAGGCACTTTAAAAATAGTGTAATTACATTGTTTTAATAAAAGAATAGAGTTTAAATTAATTAATAACAGTAATCTGACCATGTTTATTAGTATAAATGCATGTTCCATGGAGCTGGGGCCCTAAAAGAAATGGGCAAAATCCTTAAACACAAGGGGTTGCTACCACCTTGTGGCAGTGTTAGGTGCCCACACCATTTTTATTTTCAAATAGCTCCTACATCACATTTACAATTGAATGTCCTCTCTTATCAATCCAGGTTTTAAGTAGAATGTAGAAATGATTTCTTGCATCAACCACACAAAAGAAATAATCATTTTTTTAATGGTGCTGGTGTCATTGCTTTATTTGCACACAACCACTGATTCCAGTTAAAGAGATCAAAGTAGAAAAAAGTTATATGTGCCACTAGTGTCTGTTCAAGCTTTCAAGTGTTACGTGCAACCACAGACATTTACCATATGCAACAATAGTGATGAGAGCGCAATTTAGGTCACAGAGTAAGTTGATTCACTGTCTTCACCATCAGATTAAATAATACTGTCATACCAAACAACATAAAAGTTAATAACATTCCAGTGATATTGCAGGACAAGTTGGTTTGTTTCAACAATATGTACAGCACCACAATGGATGAACAATGTAAAAAATAAGAGGCTCAATTTTGTAGCAAAATATCTGTACATTTAAAAAAAAGACTTTTTTTTTTTTTTTCGTCTGATGAAATGTCTTCATTTTTAAAAAAAACAGCAAACTCTTTTCCACAGCTCACAAAAGTCACATGAGATAAAACCAGTAGGAGAGCAAGTCTGCGATTAAAATGAGATGTATTGTACATACAGTGTCACACTGGTTGTGAATGCCTGGTAGTAAACATTTTCTCAACATTTCATGTTATTTTCTCAGTCCGCAATCCTCAAGATCCTTAAGATTGAATCTCCCTCTCACACTCCATCCTTGTTTTTTAATTGAAAGTTCAGTTTTAAGATGATCAAAGATAAAAACAAAACAAAAATTAAAAGTGCATCTTGTAAATCTTCCCCTCAGAAAAAGCGGCTCAGATTGGACTTTTAGAACCAGAGGTTAAATGATAATGAAAATGAATTGTGGGCCAATGCAAGGACTTCCTTTGGCATTTCTGCTTGTACTTGTACTTAATACACAATGTCACAAAACTGAATAGAGTTAAACACAAAAACCATGATCGTTCGTCCTAATGTCTATTTGTAGAATCCACATTTGACTTTAGGTCAACATATTGCATCCAACAATTCATTAAATCGAGATGCCAGATCCCAAGTGTTCAATGTCACATTTATCCTTCCTTCCATTGTTCTAAGTGTGCTATTTTTTCTTCCTTTTTTTAGTAGTGTTACTGGCCCACCTTTTGTCCTTAAAAGCCGATCAAGTGTGGCTAGCAGGTGGTTATCTCCATGTTGCGTAGCTGAAGGTGCTGTACCTCCAAGTTCCTTCTCCCACTCCTCCTCAGGGCATCGGCCCGGCGGAAGGGTTGACTGCGCAGGTCTGAAGACAAACAAGTGAACAGTTACAAAGTGAACACAACTCCAGCCTGGGCCTGTGGATTTGGATATGGATGAGACAGGGCCAAAGATGGGTACAAAACAGGTACAGTAGGGCAAAAAAGCATTTAGTCAGCCACCAATTGTGCAAGTTCTCCCACTTAAAAAGATGAGAGAGGCCTGTAATTTTCATCATAGGTATACCTTAACTATGAGAAACAAATTAAGAAGAAAAAAACAACAGAAAATCACACTCGTTACCTGTATTAATGGCATCTGTTTGAACTTGTTATCAGTATAAAAGACACTGAGCAAAAATCCCAGAACCACACATGGGGACCTAGTGAATGACCTGCAGAGAGCTGCGCCGCCAGGGCGTCAAATCCTGCATTGACAGACTTGACCCCCTGCTTAAGCCAATACATCTCCAGGCCCGTCTGAAATTTGCTTGAGAGCATTTGGATGATCCAGAAGAGGATTGGGAGAATGTCATATGGTCAGATGAAACCAAAATAGAACTTTTTGTAGAGTAAAAACTCAAAATGTCGTGTTCATGAAAGAATGCTGAGTTGCATCCAAAGAACACCATACCTACTGTGAAGCATGGGGGTGGAAACATGCTTTGGGGCTGTTTTTCTGCAAAGGGACAACTGATCCGTGTAAAGAAAAGAATGAATGGGGCCATGTATCTTGAGATTTTGAGTGAAACCTTCTTCCATCAGCAAGGGAATTGAAGGTGAAACGTGGCTGCGTCTTCAGCATGACAATGATTCCAAGCACACCACCCGGGCAACGAAGAAGTGGCTTCGTAAGAAGCATTTCAAGGTCCTGGAGTGGCCTAGCCAGTCTCCAGATCTCAACCCCATAGAAAATCTTTGGAGGGAGTGTTGCCCAGCGACAGCCCCGAAACATTACTGCTCTAGAGGAGATCTGCATGGAGGGATGGGCTAAAATACCAGCAACAGTGTGTGACAACCTTGTGAAGACTTACAGAAAACATTTGACCTCTGTCATTGCCAACAAAGAGTATATAACAAAGTATTGAGATGAAATTTTATTATTGACCAAATACTTATTTTCCACCATAATTTGCAAATGAATTCTTTCAAAATCCTATCTGGATTTTTTTTTTCATTTTGTCTCATAGTTGAAGTATACCCATGATGAAAATTACAGGCCTCTGTCATATTTTTAAGTGGGAGAACTGGCACAATTGGTGTCTGACCAAATACCTTTTTGCCCCACTGTAGGTGTGTGGATTTTTGGTTAGTTTTAGATCAATTTAGCAGGGATGCACAATATTCTGGTACCATATCAGTTATTGGATGTTATTTGTAGCGGTCATAGGATGTTTCAGAAACCAACTAGCAAAATGGAACAGAATAGATTCATATTCTATTCCATCTGACTATACCATTCATTGGTATAGGTTTGATATAACAGTTAATACTGAACAGATAACTGGATATGTGTTCATACTGGATAATATTCATTCTTCATATATTGCTGTGATGCCTAAATTTATTTAGAGCATTTAAATCTTTTATGTTTTAAGTTATTCAGATAAAATAGAATAGTTTATTTATCTGTTTTCAACAACAATGAAATATAGTCCAAGGGCTCAACACGTGTTTTTAATATGTAGCCCTGTCTTAATAATGATTTTTGTATTTTGCTTTCTATGTGAGTGCCTGGATGTGGATGTGGACATTTTAGTTTCCTTATCATATCAGACAGAATTATAATATCAGTGCATCCCTACAATTCAGATCTGATAAGTCATGATAAGTTGGAAGGTGGTTACCAAGAGACATTTTACTCAATGGGAGGGAAAACATCAACAGACGAGATTTGAGTAGTGCAGGAAACAAAATGCAAAACAGAGAAAATATTATAGGCAGGCATGCAGTTTTTATGCAGAGAATTCACGTTTCCATCTTGTATTTACTGCCCTTACCCAGGTGAATGGTAAACAAATGAAGAAACATATAGAGAGAAGGATGAAGGAAATGAATGGCTGGGAGATGAGTGAAGAAGAGACGGACTTAAAGGCACCTTTCTGAGGGGACAGAATTTAGTTTAGTAATGGAAGTCCTCGGAGAGGGTGGGGTCACAGAAGAACCGCGAGCCACGTTTGGCTGATCGTGCGGTAAAGGGGACGGTCTTCAGCACTGCAGCAAAATAATAGCCAATCACAACACAAGAAACACCAAAAGCTAGAAGCTCTAGAAAAAGCACAGAATCAGACAGAAACTTCAAGCCTCTAAACTCTAGTAAGGCTAAACAGCATGGCGTCTACTGCTACTGTACATCTAATATTACTATCAAAAGAACAAGACCAATACACACTTAGGAAAACAGATTCATCTGACGTTCGTACAGTCGAATGAATCTGTCGGGGCTTGTATTCAGCAGCATTCTTACCCGTAATGATGTCCTCGATTGCTCCATCTTTGCCTTCGTAGACATGCCGGCTATCTTTGCCTTGTCTCTTTCTTAACTCAACAATCAGATCCTGCTGCTGCCGCTTGCCCTTGTGAGATGGTGACTGGAGTTTGTGCAAATTCATAAACGATAGAACATACAGTTAGTGCACACAGTTTTGCTGTCATTTTTAACAATTAATATCCTTTTATGCAGTATACTCTACAGCTGAGTACTGACACAAATTGCATGATTCAATTTACAAACTTGCAATTTACATGACTTTGCTGAAGTAAAGAAAGAGAGGATCAGTTTATGGCTACAGTGATCTATTACAACACTTTAAAGAGTCCCTTTATTTTTTGAATATTATAGTACAATTGAACATTTGAAATGTTACACTGTCAATCAATATTTTGTTGGATGGAAGGCATACTGTAAAATGATTCATGGTAGACTCTTGTTTACACACCAACTGCAAACTGCATAGAGTAAAAGATTTAAGAATCATTATACTCTCATCCCATCACACCTGTTGATTCTCGTGCTCCTCCATCATGGCCTCCTGTTCTAGAAGTTTCTCCATCATCAGCTGCTCTTGCCTCTTCCTCTGCTCGTTTTCTTCATCCGCATGCTGAAAACAATGACAAATTAGATCTGGGCCTTGTGTGGACAAGGAGCAAGTTGATGCACTGATAAAATACATACTCACCCTATAGGACTTGATGAAGCGAACAAACACAGGGAAGAACACAGAGGGCGGCATGGTCTTGGGGCTCTCTCCGAAGAACTTGACAACATCGTCAAAGGCATCCTGTAATTACATGTAAGCCACATGATCATGGATTATCCCTGGTGAGATTCAAACCTTATCACTACCAGCTTAGATTTATAACCACAATACAATAATATAATTATTTTTTTCTCTACCTGTGCAATCCTAGCATCATCCAGGAGCTTCTTCAGTCTGGCCTCGTTGTGATGGATGAAGTCTTTGAGCAGGGAGTTGTGGCCGTGCATGCTGTACTCTCTTCTGGTCAGATCCATACCTCTCTGTAGCTCCTTCACATCCAGGAGAACATTCTCCAGTGAGACTGCAACATGGGAATAATGAGATCCACCGCCAAAAACAAACTTTACTTATTGAACTGACTACTTAAACTGATGGTAAAATTACTAATGACATTATTAATGGTCGTTACATTTATTTTGAAAGCTGAACTTGCAATTATGGTAAGGGGTGCGTTACATTTCTGACGCATGCTTGTGGGGTTCATCCAGTCACAATGCACTGTGTCAACTGGCCAATCAGAGCAGACGATTTAATTCAATTATTCTAATTTAGAAAACAATGCGTTTGAGAGAGGAGGGGCATAGAGGAGCTACAATAATGTACAGTACTTGAAAAATAATGTGTTTTCTCAACATTAAAACATGTCATCATATTCCTGTTACACCAAATAATGATCCTTAAAATAGCATCATATGGCCCCCTTAAAATGTATTTAGAATTTTATTTTAATCTAATAATTTTATTTTTATCTAATATTTATATTTCAGTTTCAACAAAAAAAATGTGAGGCAGTAATTTAAAAATAAAATATAATTACTATTTATAATTAGTATATTTTAAATATATTTTTAGGGCTGATGGAGACTTACCTGCAGCAGCTTTCTCAATGTAGTGTAGCTCATTGTAAAAAACGCATACAATAGGATATTTCTCCTTCACCACATTGGCTATGTAGTGCAAAAGTGTCTGCTTCCTGTCTGTGGACTTAGTCTCCAGCAGCTGAAGGTAGGAGATATTATAGTATTATTATAATAAATCTAAATGTTAATAATGGCAGAATAAATTTAATAATGTAAAAAAAAAGTTATAAAATGTAGTTACCAAATCCAAGCTCTGAAGTTTGAAGCCATAAACTGCTCCTCTCTTACTACTGTTCATGTAGTTCCCAAGGGCCAAAATTATCTAAAAGGAGAGATATCATGTAAATGATTATAAGTTAAATTCTAAAACAATGTGAAACTGTGTGCTAATAAGTTATATTAGCTTACCTCAAGGATTTTCTTTAATTTCTGTGATGATTTTATGGATACAGATGCTGCTATGATAGCATGCAGTTGCTGATAGGAAAAATGTATAAATGCATTTCAGATTGATCTTTGTTAATATAAATGTTAATATTAATATATTATTCCTCTTTTTCTCTTTCCACCTTACCGGTGTGAGCATCTGCAGGCTATCGCTAAAGTTGCCCATAAAGGCCATGATGGTCATCCGCTGTGGCAGCCTTTCAATCTTACTGAAGAGCATCATGAACCGGTCCTCATCAGTGAGCCCGTCCACTGGCCGTCGCTCCCGCTCATACTGACGGAGCATCTTCACCTCGCTTTCAGTGGGCATGAACCGCATCAAACACTCCACGAAATCCAGAGGCACCGTACGTAGGTCAAACCTGAGGCAGGTGAGAGAAACCAGAAAAAATCAGAGCGCTTTTTAAAACTATCCTCAAAAAACAACATTAACAAGCAAACAAAACAAAATAGCAGGGATAGAAGACACAGGAAGGAGTATCTGTGGAGCAGAACAAGAACTGACTGATATTATAACAAGCAGATGAACAAGAGCAATCCCACAGTTTTGTAAACATCATCTCATGGGGTTCACCCATATCTTGATATTAAAGGGGGAACTTACGTCTGGATTGCTTTGCAGATCTCTTCTGGGCTCTTTCCTGCCTTGCGGAGTGTGATAGCAAGGTTTTTGGCCCTGTTGGCCTCCAGTAATGATACTTTATTGGGGCCCTTCTGAGGAGCCTTTTGCTTTTGCAATGTCATGTCGACGGCAGGGCCCTGGGCTTTGGTCTTGAACATTTCTTCAAACTCATCAACATTTAAATCCTGCAAACAAAATGATTATATTAAAGCTGTAATACACTGCACTCCTGGAACTTGGTGTTCAAATACTGTACATTAACAGTCTCAAATGAAAACTTTGTTGAAGTGGAGTGCAGACAACACTAATGGCGCCAGTGATTTATGCACAGAAGGATTTCCTTGTCATTGATTATTTCAAATACAATTTCTTCAAATAGTTTTATCAGAATGATCTTGCTCTGGCTCCCAAATGAATTTCCTTAAAGGAACAGTTCACCCAAAAATTGAAATTCTGCCATCATTTACTCACCCTCATGTAGTTCCAAACCTGTATGAATTTCTTTGTTCTTCTGCTTTGTTCTGTAACCAGGCTGGTTTGGGTCACCACTGACATCCATAGTATTTTTTTCCTACTATGGAAATCAATAGTGACCAAAACAGCCTGGTTACAAACTTTTTTTAAATCTTCCTTTGTGTTCAGCAGAACAGAGAAATTCATACAGGTTTGAAACTACTTGAGGGTGAGTAAACAGTGGCAGAATTTTCATTTTTGGGTGAACTATTCCTCTAACCCCTTCCCATCCAAAAACATGACCCGTTCTGGTATTCAGCCAACATTCTTGTGATTTTAGTAGCAGCAGTTACAAAATATCCTTCAAAAAATGAGCTGAAACTAAATTGAGCAATAAACACCATCTGGCATCTTCCTATTACGTAGCAGTAACTCAAAACAGGGACATGATAATAAAGTAGACCATCTTGGCGGTGTAATACATGCAGAGTTGATAGAGATCACACATTTCACACCATGTGAAGTGCTGGAGACAAATACCTCTAGGATCCTCTCGTCATCGATTTCATTGAAGACAGTGCCGTTGATCTGATTTGGTTTCAGGGCCACCCAATTGAACACTGGCATGCGGAACTTGGTTTTGATCGGCTTTTTGATTTTCACGGCTGCCAAGAAAGAAAAGAGTCCTGTGACTACCAAAACAACTACTCAATGAGATTTAAAAAATTGCGAATACATCACAAGAATACATGATGACATATTAAGCGAAGACACACAACACATAATATGACTAGATCATGTGATTTAAATGGTGGCCGTGACAAATATCAGGAAACCTACAGAAGAGCTTGATTGGTCCATCTTTGAAAGCAGGAAAAAAGAGAGTAGATAAAAACAAATGTTTAGAGAGTTATAAAGCACACCTATCTAGAAAGAGAAAGCAGAAAATGCTTCTAAATGCTGAACACTAATCTACAAGAGCTTGGAAAATTATTTCAAGGAAAAATAATATGATTTAAAATGGACAATAAAAAAAATCACAGTGAAATGATTGCACACATACCTGTCAAGCCAGAGTTGAATATGACAGTTGGTGTGCCGCTTCCTGGGAGAGGAGGAGCACAAGGAGGAGGAGGTGGAGGTAAAGGAGCAGAGATCTCAATAGAGTGCCCAGGAGGTGGAGGTGGGGGAGGAGGCGGTGGAGGAGGAGGCGGTGGTGGTGGAGGAGCAAGAGCTGCCGATGGCCCGTTTGGTACTACAAGAGAAAAGAGAATATGTGAGTTCAAACAATTAATTAATTCATTGAAGACAGCAAGCTTGAGTACATCTGTATCCACTTAACATAATTACAACATGTAACAAAGAATAACTAATTAGAAAGACTCATCATTTGTTTGTATGTTTACATTATTCAATTCAGTTCAGGTTAATATACAGTACTGTGTAAAAGTCTTAGGCCAATAATATTTTCACCATGAAAAAAGGGTTTTAAAGGAGAAGTTCACTTTTAAAAAAAAATTTGCTGATAATTTACTCACCTCCATGTCATCCAAGATGTCCATATCTTTCTTTCTTCAGTCGAAAATAAATTAATGTTTTTGACGAAAATTCCAGGATTTTCCCCCATATAATGCACTCTATTGGGACCCAAACGTCCAAATGACAGTTCAAGGTCCAAATGACA
>JAUMHR010000050.1:4662418-4676274 GCA_032361145.1 Enteromius fasciolatus
ATGGACATCTTGGATGACATGGGGGTGAGTAAATTATCAGCAAAAGTTTTTTCAAAAGTGAACTTCTCCTTTAAGTTGGTTATTTCTATCTTCTGCAGTAGCGTGTCAGTTGAAAATATAAGTTTACATTTTCAAACATTATTTTTTTCATTAATTGTAATAATAGAGTGAGAATATTTTCTGCACAAGGAGTCTGACAACAGCCAGTGCTCCACACAGAGATCTGATCACATGGAGTAACAGAACAAACTGAGACAGACTAAATCCAGAAGAACTGTGGCAACGTCTCCAAGATGCTTCAATAAATCTACCATTTTTTGTTGGTAAAAATACCAGTGGCCTAAGACATTTGCACAGTACTGTATATGGTGCTCTTTGAATAATTGTACCTGCAAACTCCATTACAGTAAAGAATTTGTAAAATAGTGGTTTGTTAGGTATTTAGGTAGGTCACAGAATCTAGGTTAAAATCAACGGTTCTGATTTATTTATGAAGTATCATGAAACACTAAAATCTACACTAAAAAATTGAGCTTTGCCATCAAAGCAATACATTATATTTTTAAAAAATATGCAATATAAACATTTCTTTATTTGAAATGCTAAATATTACATTTAATTAACAACAATTACAGACTTGAACATAAAGGACATATTATTTAAAAAAAATTCTTGTCTTTGAACTTATTCACATTAGCGTTATTCACATATATTTATAACTATTAAAGGTGCTCTATGCGATCTTGCAAACAGTAGGGGTACAGGATGTGCACCAAAGCAAAAACAAACTTCGGCCAGCCAATCGGCAAGAAGAGGTGGGGTTTAACGCGCATTAAACACCACCTATTCTCGCTGGTTGTTTGGCCGAAGTTTGTTTTTGTTTGGTGCATCTTTCGGTATTGCAGCCTCTGAGTTGTCTTTCGAGACCGGGTTTTTTCCAATGTATTCAGAGGGCAGACAGCAAGACGATCAAGGGGTGATGCATACGGTTTGAGATAAAAATGATATCGAGCTAAAATCCTGCGACATTGCATAGAGCACCTTTATTATAATCATTATGTTTATTATGTATTTATCCAACCAACATTTTACACACAATACAGAAACAATCGTCCTGGAGAAACCTGAAGTTAAATGGATACTCAGCACCGTTCACGGATTAACCATTGTAGGGTTTGCAACAGAAGCATTTTAGGGGAATGTTGTTTTAGGTCTTGAGACAAAGTGAACCAATTAGGATCCTGTGTGGTACAGACTTTTAATTGGGCCTGTGAGATGGGGGATCATCTATAAACATTTAGTTCTCAAGCAAGTAGTGGCACAGTTTGAACTCAAGACCATGAGGCTACATCACCCTAATTAAATAAAATGATGGCACTCACACTGGTAAAAACTCATGACATTAATCATCCTTAGATTTATAAAGTAATCATTTCATTATACCCTCATTAAATGTGTGCTGAACCATCAGATTTGTTAAAACCATTACTCACCAGAGGAACTTGCCATTGGAGGTGGTGGAGGGGGAGGAGGAGGTGGTGTCACCAATGCTCGAAGAGTGCCAGTCTGGGACGTGCTGCCAGAGCTATACGCCGCGCCAGCACAGGCTCCGGCCAGAACCATGGCATCAGGGCAGGGGGAAAGAGCCATGGGCTGAGGAGGCGACGGCAGTGGAGATACGTCTCCTTCTCCATCTCCCTCACCCCTCACCTGGATCTGGAGACTGCCTCGGCGCTCAAGCTCATGGATTTTCTTCTCCAGGGTGGACTGCTTCTGAATGGTCTCATCCTTCTCACGAACTATCCGGCGAAGTGTGTGAACTTGTGAGCTGGCATCCCGGTACACAGCCTGGGTAATTTCAGGTTTAACAAGAAATGCCTTCAATTATATTTCACGAGTTTCCACTTCCTCATTAAACAAATATTGTAAGCATGTTTGGCGTGCTTAAATTATTCTTTAATGGTATTAAATGATATATCAACATTTATACAACTTTTTTAATTGTTGGTTTTTACAAACATTTTGTGTATCGATACCTCAAATTTAAAACTTATGATTCCCAAATGTAATATACTTTCACCAGTGTTGTTATTGCCAAAACATTTTTTGTTAATTTAAATAAAGCTGAAATAAAAGAGAATTAAAAAGCTAAAAATTAGACATGTTCGCCAAGGCAGTCTGAAATAAAATATATTTATAAAAAGCTGAAGTACTAAATCTGACATAAAAATAAAAAGGAAATATAGAAATGACAAAAAGATTACTAAAAATAAATGTACAAAAAATGACAAAAAATGTAATTCAAAATATGATTAAATATATTAAAAATTCTAAAATCATTAAAGTATATGATTATGTATGATTAAATAAATAATTGAATGTGTTCAATTGCCCTAGAAATAATGTTTTCATAATATTCAAATCTGTAAAAATAAAATGCAGTGTTACAGTGTGTTGACAGGCTGGTGTAAAGCACTAAGATCCAAACTATAGGTCAGGGGGTGTGATACTGACCCGGACGGTATCCAACTCTTTGTTCTTCTGCATCAACTGCTTCTCAAGTTCCACGATTTTAGACATGGCCTCATTCTCGGTTTCTAAGAGTTTGTCTGTCATCTGCCAACAAGAGGAATATTGAGAATGAGGTAGAGGAAAGATGCCGCATTATATTATGAAAATATAAATTATCCTGGACAACAGCAAGAAATCAGTTCTAGAAAAGACAAGAAAACAGACTGGTGTCTTGAGTATTTGCTCACATGTGAGATATTCTCCTCCAGTTCCTCCACACGTTCCAGGGCAGCGTTTTTGGTCTCTGCGTCCTCTAGAAGCGTCCCCACGTCAAACAGGTTATCCAAGTAAGCCTGGATCTGCACTTTGAGTTTATCACTTTCAGTGTGCTTTAGCCTCTGTGCACAAAAATACACCGCAGAGACAGTAAACAACAGTGAGTTTCTAAGTGTGCGTCAGGAGAAGACACTTTAAGTCCAGTCAATGAACAGTTTTCATACCTCTAGATAGTCATCCAAAGCGAGTTTAGTGAAGTCATACTGGAGATGAACTCTGAAGTTCATGTCCTCTACTGAGTGCACCACAATATTGATGAACTGCATGCACGCCACCTGAGTCACGAAGGGAATGATGATGAGATGAGACATCAGTAGTGGTGAGAGCTTGTTAGTTTAAAAGGCACTTTAGAGGAAAGGAGAAGGACTCGGTAATATAGACCCACCATGAAATCAATATTGTTGTCTTCATTTTTGAAGTGTTCCATCAATTTCTCAAACCTTTGGGATTCTGAGCAGACCTGAGAAAGATAAATGACACAAGTTATATTTTATTAACCCACAGAAACCAACACTGTACTAAATGTAGCTTTTTGTTTTGATTAGTTTCTGTGTTATTATCTATGGTGTGGTTAAGTTTACAATTATTAAACAGTTATTATCAGGAAAGGTAAATACGATTGAAGCCTGACAACTGAAATATTTCCCATCAGCGAAACACTCATTCGTATAGGCAGCAGCAAAAAACCATGTAAGTATAGGAAATGCTCTTTTATTATTGATGTTTTGCATAATTTTATCATTGTTTTCCTGTGAAGTTTGTGAATGTATTTGTAACTAACTGCTACATCAACCTACTTTAGTCCAGTGTATGTACTGTATGCACATATGTGCACTATGCATGTCATCCATATAAAAAAGAATAACTAAAAAATATTTTTTGTTTGAACAAAAAAAAAAGTTTTGTTTGCTTAAAGAAGAACTGCTTGCATTTGGTTATGTAAAATGTATCATTTTAATTGTATTGAATATTCTGTCTACAGGCTGCAACCGTTTTGAGATTTACATTAGTATTAAAAAAATAGGATTCTGATGACATGATTTGAGTTATTTTAAAATATAGAATTAAAAAATACAATTTTTAAGTAACGCTTCATGACATTGAAATAAAATTGGTATGGTGGCTTAGTGCAATTTAATTTAATTTATTGTAATTTAAAAGCACTCAAGTGCAGTTTATTTACTGTTAATAGAGTCACTCTGCACATATTTTAATTTGTCATCAACTCTTTAAAAAAAAAAGCTTGACAATTTACCATTTAAGGATAAATATTAGGGAAATAGTTCAGTAAAATAACATTCTTATTAACTGATTTTTATTTTACAGTATCAATTTATAGCATTAATTATTGTTTAATATTCTTTTGATAATATCACAGCCTCATAATCCATAATCATAATTAAATCATGACAATAGTTATTTTACAGTCATACTTAATCGGGCAGAAACAGTGGAAATGTGACTCAAAACTCGGTGGAAACTGTTTAATAAGTAAAACAGTTACTGAAAATAAATACCCCCCACACACACTCTTATTCCCTAAATCAATTGACTAACTTCTAAAATATAGGTATTTAAGTTATCCGGTGAAATCTCCTGTATTTTTTATAGCACAATTTATATAGCAGAAAAACTGAAGATAGAATGATAAAAATGATGAAAGGAAGAATATCCTTTCTTACCTCTTTGAAATGGTCGAAAGCAGCAAGGATGATCTCGTGTCCTCCTCTGACCAAACACACAGCGGCCAACAGCTCCAAAACCAAGGCTTTGGTCCTGTAGAATGCAAACAAAAGCACGCTTATATCAAGAAACCAAACCTGCAAAAAATACAAACTCTGATAAAACATTCCGAGGAAAAATGAAGAATTCCAGATACAACTCCTAACCAATCAGAACATCTCCAAGGGGCAGGTGAAATGGTCCTACTGGTTTTATGGTTGGCAAATTACAGAGGAATTATCCCACCTATACAAGGAGCTATTCATTGAGTTTTGTTTAACGGCTTTGAAAGATTCTGTATCATGGTCTCAGGGAACGTCTTAGTTACAAACCGCTATCTTCTATTGACCTTAATCAGCACAACTGACAGACAATTCATCTATTTATAGCTAAAGTTTCCAAAAGACCAGTCCTTCTAAAAAGGTCTTTGATCAAATGTAATAGCTTAAGGGTTTGGATGAAAGCCTTGACAGATAAGAGAGTTCTCATCAACCGTACGAGAGGTTTAAGCCTTTGAGGGCAATGATTAATGTTTTCACATATATTTTGGTTAGGAGCAATTTTGTGTGTGGTTACCTGGGGTTTCTGTTGTTAAGGCTCAGAGCAATTTCATTGACAGCATGGGGATGGGACATAACCATGTTGAAGCCATACTTCAGCCGAATAATGTGTGATATAAAAAAAAAGTAAATGTAAAAAGAGATCATTTTAATGGTCTGTTTTTCAATTCAGATGTTCTTAAAAATGACATTTCATAATATTAATCATAATGCTTACCTGGTAGTTCATAATAGCTCTGAGACACATGATGCAGACATGAACATCATCTTTTTTACACACCAGACGTGAATTCTTCAGAGTTCTGCGACTGGGCAAAGTATTAGACCTGAAAAAAGCACTACAATGTTAAGGGCAGTCTTGCAAAAATATATTCTTATTTTCAGAATGAACACAAATGTGCTCATATCTCTTTCTATGCATCTACCTAATGGAGTGTCGTGTGGATCGTGGTATGCTGCTGCCGCTGACCGGTGATGGTAAATTGCTGTCGCCATGGAGATCTTCTATAGACCTGCTCCAAGGGGTCTCTACAGAAGTCTCACCTGTGGTGCCCTCTGTTACATCTCCATCAAACCTGAAAGAGATAAGAATGTTTAAAGCATAAACAGATAATTGTATTGACTGTGTATTTTGTCAAAAGTACGAGAAAACACTGTGTGGTCCCAACTCCTCCTTGCTGAGAAAGTGTGTTTCAGTCACAAATTAGGCTCCATCACACTTAATAGAGTTCTTTGTTACCTGTCAAGGTAACAAATGACTTTTGTCTTCTAAATTTGGCGTTTCACTGCTAATACTATTAAGACTGGCTTTTACAGAAAATTTTAAAACGAGTTTAAGAATCCTGTTGGCATTCGTGGAAAGATCTGGTTTAGCTCCTACCTGTCAGACTTGTCATACTTGTATGTATGTGTGTGAGTGTACGTAAAAGGACAATGTTCAAAACAACAATAAAATATGGTATGCCACAAGGTTCTGTTTTAGGTCCAGTGTTGTTTTCCTTGTATATACTTCCTGTAAGTGATATTATTAGGACACTTGGTCTTTTGTTTTCATTGTTTTGCATAACACACACACAACTGTTTATTTCCTTCTATATTCATTGGACCAAATAATCCTAAAGATAAGATACTATAGATAAAAATATATTATAGAAACTTTTGTTTGCTCATAAAGTTCTTAATAGTTTATTCCAGTTTTTCTGGGACCCTTAGAAATGTACATTCTGTACATCTCCCTTATATGTCATGCTCATCATTTAACTACATTACAAACTCAGTAAGATCCAGAAACTCTTGTGTTTTGACTGACAATAAAGAAAAACTAAATAAAGAAAAGAGGCGAGCATTTTCTAACATGGCTCTTAGCCTTTGGAATGGAATCTCTAATACTGTTCAGACAAACTTTATTTAAGTCTTAACTTTTAATTCATCTGTTTAGCCAGGCATATAGTAAAATCCCCATAGTCAGCTTCTAATCCTCCTATACTTATTCGGTAGGCTGGCAACTATTGATTCTTTCTTTATTAGAAGCCGTAACATTACTTCCATTTCTTTTCTTCGCCTACAACTTGACACCCATGCAGTTTCATTAGATCATGTTCAATCCCCTGGCTCAGCATCAATTAATACTTGAACTCCTGCAATATTAAATTTAATTGATCTACTAATTTATATTAGGACTGTCAGTCTATTAATATTTTTAATCTAATTAATTACATGGTGCAGAGATTAATTAATTAATTCGCAAACTAAATTTGGGGAAAAGTCGACAGATATTTGTAAAGTAAAGTGGTAAAGTATTCCTCTAAAGAAAAAACTAAAAATGCAGCAGGTCACGTTGAATGTCTTTTTGAGTCATTCATTCTTTTAATTCATTCAAACATATGATTCAGGAATTAAGTAAACGTCTCTCTCTATGAATGGGCTTTTGAATCATTGATTCACACTATTAGTTCAAAACGACAATTCATTCAGAAACTAAACACTGCTACGTTTTTCACAGATGCTCAACAGTTATGCTGTGGCTTTATTGGCAATATTTTCATTGGCAAAACTGAGCCGAAAAAAAAAATATAACAGTATTCATATTTACTGAACTGTTGTACAAAATCACATATGCTATTCAGTATTTCACTATTCCAAAACAACGCTCTCTGCTGGAGTGATTTCACTTATTTTCACTTGTAAGTGAGACAAAAACTTTTTTCTACCCCAATTTAATGAATTATAGGGCATAACTGCAATATATGAAATTTATGATTATATACATGTCTGTGGCAGGGCTAGTGCATTATATACTGCATTATAATATTTTAATAACTACTTAATGCATTAAACTGACAGCACTAGTTTATATAAATATTTAGGTATTTTTAGGCTAAAATGGTGATCACATCTCAAGATGCAAAAAAACTTTTTTCACAGATTTTCAATTCATCGTATTCAATCTTGCTTTGACACTGACCTATATAAATATAAACCTTGCACATTTTAATTCATCAAACCTTCTGTCAAAGCTAAATGAGGCACTTATTTAATTTATCACCCCTATTTCTTTTGTCAAAAGCAACCTAGCAGTGAGGGGTGACTAGATTTCAGTAACAACAGTTGACTGTTGTGACAACCCCTAGCAAAAGTATTTTGAGATGGTAGGTGAAAGCAAAAGACAAAAATTAAGATTGATAAGCAAAAGAACTACTTACGTGACAGCATACTGGGCAAAAGACAGGTACTCCACAAGAACATCAAGCCCTTTATTATCCTCATTGAGAAACTCTCTCACCCACCTAAGACATTTTATAAGACATCAGAACAAAACATTTAATAACCTTTCTCCGACTGAATACCTCAAAAATAACCTTTCACAGTTCTAAAATGAACATGTGACTCACCCAATGTGATTGGTCCTAAGAGATATCTCCAACTCTCTGAGCACCTGAGTTGACTCTTGAACTCGCCTTCTAAATTTCTGTCAAGAAGAAGAGATGTTCACTTCTAAACAAGTAGCCTATGTGCTTTATTTGATTGGCATGTTGCAAATGCCAGTCTTTTATCATCAACTTTTTGATGATGAATGTGAAATACTTTCTGACATGTTGTCAACACACATTTATGAACTGTTTTTTTGTTATTTCTTTTTACATACTTTTTGAGCTTGAAAATGATCTTTTTACCCACCACCAAAGTGCCGTTGCACTCATAATTGAAGGAAATATCAACATGTATCCAAATTTTAGAAAACCTCATTTATATTTACATTTATGAAATGGTTCTCTTGATGCCATCTACAACTCCAGCTTGAGAGGCCCTACATTACAGGATTTTTATTCTAATGATATGTGCTATATGTGACTTGACCAGCCACAGAGACAGCCTGCATACATGAAGGAACTCACCTTCCTGGTGACGGCAGGGTCCAGGAAGCTTCTGAGCTTCTGGATGTACGTATGGGGAGGATTCTTCACTTGGAATCGTTCCTGTTAGACAAGCAAATGATGCTATATTTCTATTATTCAGATTTAACACGCCTTTTGAAGCAAGTTCAAACCCCTCCCCGACTTCAACATAAAACATTAACTAAGCAAACCTTCTTTTCTGTTCAGTTATCCTCTGATCTATTTCCCAATCATTCAACTTCTCAGAGTCTCACTTTTACCCAATCACTTCTAAACCACATTTCAGCTTTGAAAGCATCATGGTAATCACGGAGATATGATCATTCATTATTTAGACAGCAGGCATTTCACACTCTTTCACCTCAACAAACATTTCCACAGTCAGCCATGTTCTTCTTTTCCTACGTCAGTGTAGCCATGGTGACATGATACGGTGGATGTAGAGAGAATGTATTAATAAAGAATGTGTTTACTTAGTGGTGCTGTTATAATAAAGGAACTTTCCCTCTGTGTATACAGTATGCATTATATATCTGTACTCATTTTCAACTCTGATCGATTTTAAGTTTTAAAGGTGTACAGGAAATACAGCAAAAAATTCAAGGTCAGATGTAGTGTCATTTAACCTACTTTTTAAAAAACAATATTGGATAATTAAATATAATTTCTAGGTTAATAACAGATATATATATATATATATACATATGCTTTATTGGAATCATTCTTATACTAAAATATTCTAACAGGAAATAAAACAAATAAAATGAAGTTCTGATGCGGCCATGCAAATATATATCTGTAAAGGAGTGGATAGAAATGAGAGATCTTGAGTGTATTCCATTGGTTATTTAATCAGTTGACCAGATCACAGGAGACTATTGTTTTGTTTTTTTCCCCCAGTGAATAAAAACCCAAGAAACCACAATAGAGCACTTTGTAAAGAGCTCTTGCAACAGAGTTTCTCATGATATCAGTGTCACATTAAATAACAGACATTATCAATATTAAGGGATGTACAAATTCCTTAAAAGCCTGATCTTTCATATTTGATAATGCCATTTTAATATGATTTCTCTACCTTCTCTAAAAACATTGATAATCAAGTTGTTTCAGTCCAGTAAGAAAGTTTTCCTCTGGAAATATCACAAACAATATAAAAGTTATTCTTACTGTTTGTAAAATTATTAAAGATTTCACAGTAAAAAGACACATGTACCATAACCTAAAGGAGGACATTTTAAAAATTATAATAAAATGTCTTTTACTTGCTAAAAAGCATAAACTATTAATAAGAAGAAAAATGCATGTAGTAGAACAGTTTTTTTTTAGCATGCTGATAATATAAAGGCCATGAAACCTGCCTATCAAATAGAATACAGTGGCCTTTTAGATAAAATAAAGACTTAGGTTTTCTCTGAAAAGGAAAAAAGACAGTTGTAACAACCTCAGACTAAGATATGGTTATATAACAGTTCTGTAAAATTGCTTTCTGTCTGAGACTCATTATGCAGAATGCATGTAAACAGGCTCTCTCACCTGATCACATATCAGCTCCCATTTTTTTTCATTGTCATACTGTCTAAGGAGCCTCACTTTATCCGGAGGAAGGTTCATAGAGTTCTGAAAAAGGCAGAAAGAGAGTGTTAACATTCTTTTTTCTCACAAGTTTAAAAGCATTCTGTACATAACATGTTCATCAGAAACACAAGTGATGAAAAGCTAAATAGCTAGTCTCTGAAATTCCTAAGACACCATGGACATTTTTCTTTGCAAGTTGGTCAAAAGCAAAGATGTCACCAGCAGTGTGTAACCAGTTTACTATTTCGATCTCTCAACTATGTTTAAATCTGGATTCAGTCTAAACAGACTAACTACTTTCAGAACAGTCACATTCTTCTCTACAGAAAATAAATATCTGCAATTTTATTCAGAATATCATCAGCTTTTAAAAAAGGGTATAAATTTAATGAAACTTTCATGACAGCTCCCTAATGGAATAGTTCACTCAAAAAATGTAAATCAGCTAAACATCCAACATTTTGAGATGAGTTCTTCATCAGAACAGATTTAGGAGAAATTTAACATTTCATCAAATGCTCACCAAAAAAGTCCAAACAGCGAATAAATACATCATAAAAATCCACACAAGTCCAGACCATTATTTTTTTATTTTGTAATTACTAACAATTATTTTTTGTACTTATTAAGATAAACTTAGGATCATTTAAGTGTACTCTGCTGTTCTATTTTATTTTAAGACACCACGAATATGAACTAAAATGTCTTTTAAAATACTCTGTATTTAAAAATGTATTCAGTTACCACTTGAATTACACAGACTACTAGTGTGTACTAGTGTATGAAAGATGGGTTCAAACATACTACAAATGGTGAGTATGCTACAGAAATAGTATGTTAAAAGCACATTTTAGTTCATATTTGTGATGTCCCAAAATAACACAGTTGAGTACGCTTAGATGATCTTAAGTTTATTTGAAGAAGTACTAAAGAATCATTTTTAGAATATTAAGTACGCAATTAGTGTGTGTGATCTTGTGGATTATTGTGTTTACCAACATTTTTCTGTAACTGTATCAAATATAATGCAACATTTTTCCAAATTTGTTCCAATTAAAAAACTCATCTTCCTCTCGGTTGGTCTGAGGGTGTTCATTTTTTATTGTGAACTACTTCTTTAAGACAAGCAGATTTAAGGAAAGAAACCCAGTATGAAATCTTTTCTTTTATCTATTATGAATTCTAGTGAAATATATCACATTATTTACGGTTGCACATTATTTTACAGTATACGTACTTCCCTTTACTTATAGTGTACCTACCTAGGAAAGTACTGTAATATAAGGTAAGTGCACGGGGTAGGGTTAAATTTAGGCGTTGGTTCTGGGTTAGTACATAGCTATTACATAGTTATTATAATTACTATAATAAGTACATAGTATGTACATCACTGTAAAAACAAAAGTGCTACCAATGTCTCTATAGTGTTTTTTAACTTTGAGCTACACACTTGGTCCATATATGCTTATTTTGTACAAATATTACATATTATAATGGATTGATAGAATCTGTTTAAGTCATTGCATGAATTTAAATGTTATTTAAATTAATTTAACTGGGCCCATCAAAGAAAACTGACTGGAGCATATTGTTAGTCCCTCATGCATTTTTCTGGTTACTTTCTGTTCTTCTATTTGGGCATAATAAGCCAAGCCCAAGTTTGATTAAATGATTAATGAGAGAAAAGCTCTGGAAATCCAACAGTCTGAGCATCAAATGAAAACTCAGCAGCAGTGCCCAACATGTGGAAGAGGGTGAAGAGACTTGGACTGCAAAAGCCAACTCTACTGGGAGAGAATTTGTGATGCAAATCTGAGAAAACGAGGCAGCATTAACCGATTTGCATTCACTCCCCCCGCTCCGTTCTCCTCTCTCGGGCACAAACACAGACACAAACAAACAGACATGCCCACACACATGCACGATGCACACATGGCATGAAGCGGTTATGCTGATTTGCAGACTTTTGATTCTCAATGCACTGATTAGATCACGAGTGCTCCGAGGGCAGGTCTCTAATGTAAGCAAATGACGCGTGTGTGTTTGGAGGACACCCTGAAAATCCAATCAGGGAGATAAGCAACAGATGACCTATTCTAAGTGCATTGATTAAAGACCCTTGAGAACTTCGCATGTAAAGCTTGTCAAAAGAATGTTGTTTTGAATCTGTTACATTAATCAAGGCACTGTAATTACAGACATGAACAGCTAATATCAATAAAAAAACAGGTCTGATCAAAGTCAACGGTACAACACAGACACAGGTAGTTCCACTTTATTGATCTCCGAAGGGAAATTTAGGGTCTCTGGGGAGAAATTTGTTCTGCAAATGTAATTCTAATAGACTGCAAGCTGGATTCTGTTAAGAGAATTAATTCACAGGATAGATGTCATGTATGTCCCTCAAGACATCATCTTGAAGAGCCCTTCCTGACAAACTGTAGCGTTTCAGACCCCATTGCAGACAACAATCAGTCAGGTTGTGCCAATGGCTGAAATACCAACCAGCAAGGCCCCTACTCACATCGCAGCTCTATTTGTATCTAAAAAAGTGCTTTTACTTTTGGTGCCACAGGGGCTATTGCTGACGTTAAAGCACCTATTTAAAAGCAAATGCAGCGAACACAGTGGCCTACAGAGCACGTTGCGAAGACTGGATTAAGGACAGACTCCTTAAATCATACATGAATGCATAATCACCGCAAATAAAAACGCATGCGTGCAAGCTGTGACGCTAAAACAGATGAAAAACCCAAAGGATTCCACAATAAAGGTGCCGCGCGCCTGCAATTAGTAGCTATCATGCTCGCGCAACCAGCATCAAAGCGATGCACACTGCCAACCGCACACAATAGAGGCGTGTGTGCTGGCGTGGGCTGCCAGCTTTCATACTGGTTGTGTGCACATGATACAATTACATCGATATGGCTTTTTAGGATATAAGTGAAAATTACCAGTGCGATTGCAAATCTCTCCTCCAGTTCGGCCGGGTCCGGCATGGGCAGTTTAGGGGGTTTGCTGCCCCTCGCCCTGAAATCTGTGAGCTGAGCATCCATACTTTCAGCGTTCCCCATGTTTTTTGTCTGATGCCCAGCGACGGTAAACGCTTTGGAAAAACGTATTCAGCACCAAAATGTAATCAAGAGGCAAAAAGCAACCAAAAAAGATAGTGCAGACTTTTTATAGGTGACCAGACACCCTCTCCATCGATGCAAACCCGCAGAGCTCTGTATCAGTTGCGAGACTTCGACAATAGCATCCCTACATTGTTAATCCGTATCTGTCGGGCCCTCCGTTCATTTTTGAGCTGTTGAGCATCGTTCACTCAGCGGCAGCGGCTCTGAAGCTGGGCGCATTTATCTGTATCATGCACACTAAATGCACCAATGGAGGTTTGCGGCATGATAACGCGCATGGCTCGGACTCGGGCAGGCCAGTTAATCCGCGCTGTGTGGATGATAACAGACGGACTTCGACAAAACGCAAACTCCCCCATTCAATCCCCGACACAATGAAGCCTTTCAGCACCAATCCCCCGCTGGGGAGTGCCAAAAAGCCATGCTGAGGAGTCGAGGGGGAGGCAATGTTTTGTTCTGTTGCATGCCGGTATTTGTAGTTTGACAACGATATCAGCGACATTACAGATTTACTGCAACGTTTTAAAAACCCGACTCCTGCCCCCAGTTTCACAGACAAGGCTTAAGCTAGTCCCAGACTAAATTGCATCTTTGAGCTGTCTCAGATGAAAATATCT
>JAUMHR010000050.1:4691814-4705295 GCA_032361145.1 Enteromius fasciolatus
AAGGTAAACCTTTGGCCCACTCTGAGGTCCTGAGCACTCTGGAGAAGGTTTTCATCCAGGATATCCCTTTACTTGGCCGCATTCATCTTTCCCTCGATTGCAACCAGTCGTCCTGTCCCTGCAGCTGAAAACACCCCCAATGCATGATGCTGTCACCACCCTGCTTCACTGTTGGGACTATATTGGACAGGTGATAAGCAGTGCCTGGTTTTCTCCACACATAACGCTTAGAATTATGGACAACTGGTGGAGGGCTGCAGTGATGGTTGACTTTATACAACTTTCTCCCATCTCCCGACTGCATCTCTGAAACTCAGTGATCTTTGGGTTCTTATTTACCTCTCTCACCAAGGCTCTTCTGCCCTGATAGCTCAGTTTGGCCGGACGGCCAGCTCTAGGAAGGGTTGTCCCAAATGTCTTCCATTTAAGGATTATGGAGGCCACTGTACTCTTAAAAACCTTAAGTGCAGCAGAAAATTGTAACATTGGCCAGATCTGTGCCTTGCCACAATTCTGTCTCTGAGTTCTTCAGGCAGTTTCTTTGACCTCATGATTCTCATTTGCTTTGACATGCATTGTGAGCTGTAAGGTCTCATATAGACAGATGTGTGGCTTTCCTAATCAAGTCCAATCAGTATAATCAAACACAGCTGGACTCATATGAAGGTGTAGAACTATTTCAAGGGTGATCAGAAGAAATGGACAGCACCTGAGTTAAATATATGAGTGTCACAGCAAAGGGTCTGAATACTTAGGACCATGTGATATTTCAGTTTTTCTTTTTTAATTAATCTGCAAAAATGTCAACAATTCTGTGTTTTTCTATCAATATGGGGTGCATTAATGAGGAAAAAAAAATAACTTAAATGATTTCAGCAAATGGTTGCAATATAACAAAGAGTGAAAAATTTTATTGGGTCTGAATACTTTCCGTACCCACTGTAATTTTGGAGTATATCAACCCTTTGGTTCCCATACACTTAACGAGTAAGAGAGGAGCATGAAAATAATTTAAAATGTCTCCTTCCACTAATGGAAGACAAGTTGAGAATTATTTTTCCAATTTGGAAATGACATGAGGTTGAGTAACAGATTAATGACATGTCATCCCTTTATAAATAAGATATTAACATAACACAAGTAAACAGGCCACAACATGTGTCCTTACTCACTTTCTGTAGTGGGTGTTGCAGAAGAACTCTTCCTGTTTTTCTTATCTGCTGATGGGTCTGATGGATCTAGAGGAATGCAAAAAAAAAAAAAAATCCCCATTTTATTTCACATAAATCTTAATTATGAGTTTAGCAGGAATTTGTCGTTGTTAGTATTGTTACTGGGTTATTGGTAGTACACTCTCACTTAAAATCATATGACATGCATAAGGATAAGTCTAGAAGACAGGACACTTACCATCTACAGTGACCATACAGGAACACTCTGCTTTACCATGTGCATTCTCTGCCTTACATGTGTAGCGTCCTTCATCCTCTGGCAGAGCCTTGTCGATTGTGAGTGAACACTTTTCACCTGATGTAAAATAAGAGTCAGCATTTAATGACAAGTGTATGTGACAACTAAATTGTTTTTAGATGGGTTATAAATTGAAAACTTAATGTTGGGCGTATACATTGTAAAACCTCTTATGCCAGCTATGTTGACAGCCTTAACAGCTATTGAAGCTTGACTCTGATAAATTGGATAGCTGATTTCCAAAAATAGTATAAATAAAAAAAAGTATAAAGGAATGGAATAGTGCAATAGTCTACAGCATTTTTCCGTATTCATCCCAAGGCTTCAAATTCTTCAAGTTTTTAAATACAAAATAAAATACATCACCACAAATACCTGAAAAAAAAGTTAGAAAAGCGCTCAGTCTTTTTTTCTAGTAGTTAGTTTTAATTAATGAATTAAGTTAATAATATTTTGCATTCCCAACACAAGTCGAAGGAATGTTCTTATCTTTTTTCTTAAGATTGTTCTAGAGAAAAAACCTAAGACAAAAAAACTATTTCCTGAAAGGAATTTTCTTAAGAATCAGTATAAATAAGGTAATAAGTAACCATAACATCCAACTTGCCTTAACCCCCAGAAGTAAGATGGTTATTTTAAATATTAAAAATGTATTTGGTTTAATATTAAACCTGTCACCTCTTTCTTACAAATTTCTAAAAAGATAAAATATCTCAGAACTTAAGAATTGCAATTTCACAATTGAACATTTTTACAATCAAAAAGAAGATTTTAATGAATCCATACCCTGCTTTCTAAACATAAAATCAACCAAAACAACCAAGAGCCTCAAGCACTGGATAATGCAGGGGACACCCATCACATCCCTGTTTGATTTAGACTCAAAGGGAATCCTCTACTGCTATTTCAGAACTTTCTAATTGCGTCCCATATCATCATTCTGTCTCATGTCAGTGGAAGGGGTTAGAGAGACCTTAAACCCTCAGATCAAATAACCTAATGTGAATGCGCTCAAGGAATATCAAGATAACACTCGCTGAGTGCTCCAGTTGGCAATGAATCTGCCTCAGCTTTAACGTCAGTACTCTCAGCATGTGATTTACAACACAGCTCATAACACTAAAGTAGGGACTTTAGGAAAAGAGGTTTTAAAGCTGTCCTTATCATTAAATAACTCTACAGACCCAATGTAATCAAACTTCATTAGAGCTGTCTCTCACATTTGTTAATCAAAATACATAAAGAACTGTGTAGAAAATACACCATCAGCAGTATTTTGCATTGTAAATTGTGGTCAAATAAATTTACTCTCATACCTTCCTGTGATAAGACAATGAACTTGGATGCCTTAACAATTTTCCCGTCAAGAATCCAGGTGATGACAGCTTGGGGGTCAGAGGTCACCTGACACTCTAACCTCAGCCTCTCTCCATCCACCACAGCGATGTTACTGAGGGGCTGTTTGAAAATGGGCAACTTTCCCGCATTCTTCTCTCCTCCATTCACAACTTTTGCCTTTTTGTCGTTTATCTCTGTTATCTGTCCATCAGCTGTCTTGTTCTCTGGGCTGGCTTTCTCCTTTTTCTCAGTTGTCCCTGCATCAGTGCTGCTAGCTTTTTTCTCAGTTGTTGCGTTTTCCTTTATGTTGACCTTTTTATCAATTGCACCACCATTTACGCCATTGACATCACTTTGGTTTTCCTTCTGTGGAGTCTTGGGTGCTAACTTTGATGAATTCTGTTCATTCTTCTCTGGTTCTGGTGCTTGCTTCTTATTCAGCATGGACCTGAAGTCTGAAGGTGCGCTGCTTGGAGGTGGAGTGGCAGCAGGTGCTTTGGGTGAACCATCTTTCTTGTTGAGCAATGACCTAAAGTCAACCTTTGCTGGGGTGCTTGTCTTGATCTCAGACCCTGGCTTAGGCCCTGAACGGGGCTTTAGAGCTGCCCTAAAGTCTGTCATCTGGCTTCCTTCGCTAACCTCTAGAAATTAAAACCAAATTTATGACAGCTCCTTTCGTCAGTCCCTCTCAGCTCCTTTGGTAGGTGTTCCTTCAAGCTGTTAATGAATTCGGATGCCCAGTTGTCCGGACGTTCCTTCACGATCCCACTGGTCCAGTGACTTTATGGAGGTCCTGCTCTGTCTGTGGTCACTGTGCAACTCTCTGTTCTCCCCACTCAAACCACTGCTGGGACAACCCCTCTGGTCCAGAATGAAAGAGGGAGGAGAGAATAGAGGCTAGAGAGAGGACATACAGAAGGAAGGAGAGAGATATGTGAGGGTGGGGAGTGGAATTGGATTGTTTAAAAGCTTAGACTCCATTCTATAATAGGTTAATTGGAGACAGGAACACATTTCATATCTGTGTGGCATCAAAGGGGGGAGCACCATTGCCTTATTAGGGAAACACTTCCAGTGCATGGGCATGAGCACAACAGAACAGAGCTAGGAGGTAAACAGAGGGCAAGATAGGATCAGAATCAGAGTCATCAGTGCCGGATTTAGAGTTACTTTTATTGAAAGGCATGATATTTTTAATAATCTGAAAAGAACGAGAATCTCACTGTTCCTTTAGTGCTTGGACAGAAACCATAAAAGAAGTGTTCTTGATTATTCCATGGGTGTTTCTTTGGATGCTTCTAACTTTTTGACCTCTCTATAAATGGGGGCCCCTCATTGCGTCATTTTGAAGATGCATTTGACCAATCAGAGTTGACTTGCATGTCTGCAACAGTTTATATTAAAATGTTACATGGCCAGCCTTATATGGCTATGAACTTCTCTGTAACTCTTCTACTTGTGCGTGTGTGTGGAAGATGGACGCATCACGGGAATGTCTCCTAGATAAAATAGCTTCCTGTGCTGTTTTGCTTCAACACAAGGTGAATTGGTGAGTGAATTTTCCATTGCTGCTGGTATGAAACAGTCAAACTCACATCTTTAAATTAATCTCCCTTATATCCCTCAATGACAATCCCAGGGGTCTTAGAGATAACCATAATGATCAGATGAAATGTGATGTCATGAGTCAACAGGTCTGATCGGATGCAGCTGTTAACATCTGATGATTAGAAATACATTTAAATGGAAGATTTAAAAGCAAAGTCTTGTTCTGTGTTGCAAAAAGCTGAAAATGCATTACTATTGTGTGGGACTAGTCAGCAAAATTCCAGATTCTATTGTTAACAACAAAACAATGGTAAAGGACACATCATGAAAAGTCCATCGCCGCTTTATTCTGGGAATTTATCCTCAACATTGGGGCAGGAACCTTAACCAGACTTTTAAGGAACAAACAAAAAGGGTGAGCATCTCATTTTTAACTGCCATCCATTTCCACAGCTTTACTCAGCATGTTATAAACATCTTTCTTAGCGTGGAATCTATAAGCTCATCTATTTTTTACGCTGTATACAAGCATATACCGTGGAGAAGACAGTTGCAGTATACAACAGGTTTTTTAATTGTGTAAAACAAAGCAAACTATCATAAAGATAGAACATGTAACTTTAGAACATCGCTTTTTTGTTAACCTTAAAGTTCAGCTAATTTATTCACATAAAGTGCTACGTTTAAAGTCAACATTTCACACATATTTGCTAGTATTTATTTGCACAGGCCTCAAACTGGTAAACTGTGACTGTCCACGGGCAGCATTTATTGTAGGAATGAGTTCTGCTAAACATTCAAAAACAGAAACAGTCCAACAATAATTATTTATTCAAAAGCAAGCAAAAGGCCATCGCTTATTCTTTAAAGAACACCCACATTACTAACACGTGACTATATTCAAATTGCTTATCATGCTAATAAAGCCCTACTGTAACAGGTTAAAGATGATGCCTGAAGGGAATTAACAAACTTCGTAAAAATCATGAAGAATACTCTAGAATGAAAAGCATAAGCATGAGTTAGGTGGATGCTCTACCTTGAGAATAGTAGTATATATAAGGATGTGTATTGAAGGTGAGATATCAAATTATTGCACAGTAATCTTAAGCCTAAACAATTCTTATTGCTTGCAAAACATATTATACTTAATGTGCAAATAAACTTTTCATCTGGATCTATGTACTCTTCAATATGATTTAAAAATGTATACATTTGCAAATTCTGTGATCAAAACTAATATCTCAGTCAATGTTTTTGGCTTTTAGAGACTATATAAACTGCATTTTCTCTCAAGGGTTTACAAGATAGCTTGTCTCAGTGACGCCACGGACTACATACAATACAGCAATAAACAAGTCAAGATGGGAGTACACAAGTGAGAAATTTCTTATACCAATAATAAACTCTCATCTCCTCCTCGGATTTAAGTTATGACGATACCCATGACACATTCTGAAATAGTAAAACAACAGTGGGTGTGGGAAAACGGATGGGGCATCCCTTAATATTCATGCAGAGAGTGCTGTGAAAGGAACATTACTATATGCTTTGTGTCGGAGTATGGAGAGGCTCTCATCTGGGGCAGACAAGCAAGGGGACACTGTTTACAGAGCAGCTTGTGTGGTCTTTCTTCTTCTCGGACCAGAACCTTATATGTCCGTAAAGACTTAAACCTCCAGATCAATCAGCACTTCTCATACCAGTTATGAGTCAAGGGTTCTGCATACTGTTCAACAATGGCGCTTTTCAGAGTATGTTGTCGGGTAATATATAAAGTTTTACATTTCACTTTGAAAGATGGATGTTAGTTAAATCATCACTTCATGATTCATTGCTGTTATTACTATACTGCCCTTAATATGGTTTTGGTATATTGACAGTGAGACCACCTCATTTTTTATTTAAATTAATTTTAAGTTATTCAAATATACATCTATGTAATTTTTAACACACTTTTATTTTTAATAACTTCTGTTATTTGTTATTTTCACCTTAATAATATATATAGGCTATATATATAGATTTTTTTTAAAGAAATAAATCTCACTCTCTCTTTGTCACACACTTTCATCACATGCATGCTACCCCCACTCCCACACACTTAAAAAGTCAGTTACATAAAATGGTAGATTTGCCTAATTTAAATCTGAAATGTAAGACTGATTAACACTTTTAGTTAACTGCTAGTTAAGCACAAGCTCACAGTCTTAACATAGTGGCGGTTTATGCAACTGACCCCAGTTCAGTAAACTTTCACAGAAGTTAACAGAAGTAGGAAATTATTAAGTTACTCAATAATTTTATTTTATGTTATATCGTATTATATTTTATGTTAATCTTTTTCGAACTAAAGGAAATGCAAAAAGTGCTGCAACCTCTCCCAAACAAAACAATTTGGTATTTTTTACAATGCATTTTCTTTATTATTTTCTTTATACTTCTTATATTCGTTATTTCGTCATTCTAAACATCATTACGTGTCACTGACATTTGTAAACAAGACTGGGAAAAAGACTAGGTCTGCCATCTTGTGGCAGAAAACTTGAGCCAACTGATCTTATGTGAAATGAGGTGAGAGAGAGAAACGTTAAGAAATATTTTCTGTTATCTGTCTATAATATATGAGAATCATAAGGCTGGCAGAGTGGTCTTTTATTAAATCTTATTTAATGCTTGTTTGACCTAAATTATGGACCCACTGGACCAGACAGACGACCTGATTGGTGAGTCCAACAACAAGCACGTCACAGTGGGCGGGATTAGAGCACACTCACTTCCGCATCACTATACTGACTGGATTTAATAAAACTGGTTGGTTAAGCTAAAGTTAAACAAGTTTTAAAGGCAGTTTAGCGTTGTCAGGAAAAAAAAGAAGACTTATTTCTTAAGCAACACTAATAACTATTTATTTTTCATAAGCAGACTTACATGCAGTAATTAAATAAAACTAACGTTAGACGTGATATAATCAGTATTCATAGTCGTAAAGAGTGAACTGCCTTATAACTGAAACATGTTAAAAGCGATTATCCTAATTGGCGGCCCTCAAAAAGGTGAGATTTTAGTTATTTTTTTAACTCTACGAATGTAAGATGAATGAGACCGCGACAATATTATCACATATGATGATGACGTGGCGCTACGTGACAGCGCCTTATATAATAAACTCGAATTAGCTGTACAAAGTTACCGTCTGAAAACTAGCAAATATGCTGATATGTGGATAGTATAACCTGTTTGAAAACGCATTTCATAAAATTTGCCGTTCGTTTAGGTACCAGGTTCCGCCCCCTGTCATTCGAGGTGCCCAAACCACTGTTCCCAGTGGCAGGAGTTCCCATGCTGCAGCATCACATAGAAGCCTGTGCCCAAGTAAGACACTCTGGATTATGTTTAATGTTTTGATTAATTTCAATGTTATTAATATCTGTGTTTAGAGTTTGCCTTACTTTTTTCTCTTATAGGTTCCTGATATGAAAGAGATCATACTAATAGGTTTTTATCAGCCCAATGATGAGCTAAACCGCTTCATTTCTTCTGCGCAACATGAATTTAAAATCCCAATAAGGTAGATATCAGTTCAGATCAGCAGATATTTCAAATAAGTACAAATATACAATATACTGTGTCATATAAAACAGTTCATTGCTACTATATTGATATTTTGTCTCATCTGACAGCCCTGTAATAAAAAAAATCATGTACATAGGCTTATGCACACAATTGACTTCTTTTTGAATCTGAAGGTACTTGCAGGAGTTTGCTGCCCTTGGTACAGGTGGTGGGATTTATCATTTTCGTGACCAGATCCTGTCTGGCGGTCCGGCTGCATTTTTCCTCATGAATGCTGATGTGTGCTCCGAGTTCCCCTTGCAGGAAATGCTCCGGTTCCACCGTCAGCATGGCGAGAACCACTGTGGAGTCTTACTTGGAACTACAGTAGGTTTACGTTTAGGTTTACATCCATAAATGCAGTTATACTCAAAAATTCAAGATTTTGGGGCAAAAATGTTATTAATGTTAGTCTCATATTTATATAATACGATAAGAGGTATCATTAATTAAAAAACATTCTAGATAGTGGACCCAAAATGCAAATTCTGTCATCAATTATCCTCGTGTCATTTCAAGCCTGTATGACTTTCTTCATTTGCACAACATAAAATATATTTTGAAGAATTGTGGTAATTAAGCTATTTTGGTTACCAGTGGCTTTCATTATATGAACAAAAAGAGTTGTTTCTCAAATTGTCTTCTTTTATATTCCATAGTTTATGTTAGGCCGTTGAAGCCTAATCATTTATGTGTAATAAGCGTTATGTTGATTTAAATAAAAGATTACTTTCTAAAGCTACTATCTGTAATGTCTACTTGATACTTTCTCATTTAACACAAACATGGTTTTAAATTATCTTGTGTGGGTAATTTCACTACCAAATTTGAATAATGAATTAAGGAATTAATCAACACATCATGTAATTACTTAGACTAACATTTTAATTGTCTGACAGCGACTATATTATAAGATAAATGTAATACAAAAAAAAGCCAATATTTCAGAAGCTGTTACTCCAGTCTTCAGTGTCACATGATCTTTCAAAAATCATACTTAATCTTAATTTTTTTTTTTGGCAATGTTGAAAACAGTGGAAAATAGTTTCAGGATATTACTGTATCTCTCTCATTGCAGGCCAATAGAACACAATCTCTGAACTACGGCTGCATTGTGGAAAACCATGAGACAAATGAGGTACTTTAAATATACAAGATCACTTCCTTGTACACTAATTCATATGATCTGATGGACAATCGTTCCACCAATATATGGCATTAAGAAGATTTTTACCTTTTCACATTAAGTTAATTATCACCCATTTCTTTCAGGTGCTCCATTTTGTGGAGAAACCCAGTACTTTTGTAAGTGACATTATCAACTGTGGGATCTACTTGTTCACACCAGATATTTTTGGCCATATTGGGACGGTTTTCCAGAGGAACCAGCAGGAGAGGATCCAGTGAGTGTTCCTGACATAATTCAGCCTCTAAACTGCTTTGCAGCCTTCGCTGGACATATTTACGTGTATAATAATAGGTCAACCTGACCTGTTTGCGCTGAAATGAGTTATTTTTTTCCACAGGGAAGAACTCACTAATGGCAAGCAGATGCCAGAGGTGATTCGACTAGAACAGGACATCTTTACAACCCTAGCAGGACAGAAAAAACTCTTTGTCTACAAAACACAGCATTTCTGGAGTCAGATCAAGTCTGCAGGGTAAATCTGCATTTCTCTCAATTTTCAACTGTAATCTTGCTTTTCTGTCACTTTTTCTTATGCATGATGTTATGTAACGCAACACAGGTCAGCAATATATGCTAGTCGTTTGTACCTCAAACAGTATCATCAGACACATCCTGAAAGACTGGCCACAAACCAACAAGGAACACCCAAAATAATTGGTATGTTGCATTAAGCATTCTCTTTATATGTATATATCTATAGCTATATTTATATTATATGCAGCTACAAGGTCAGTAAACATAGTTTTTCATTTTCAGGGGATGTTTATATCCACCCTACAGCAAACATCGATCCATCTGCTGTGGTAAGTACATGGACAACAAGTTATATACAGTAAATGATATGCTACTGCGTTGTATTCAGTTTCTTTCTCTCCATTCAGTTGGGTCCTAATGTTTCCATTGGCAAAGGGGTGACAATTGGAGGAGGTGTAAGAGTGAGGGAGTCCATTATTTTACATGGAGCCATGTTACAGGTAAAGTGGGTCACTCGTGTTCACATTTGCCACGTCAGACATTGGCAAGAAATGTGACATTGATTATTATTTAATATATGGGTTTCTGTTTCAGGATCACTGTTGTGTGTTGAACAGTATTGTTGGGTGGGACAGTACAGTGGGGAAATGGGCAAGAGTAGAAGGAACTCCGAGTGACCCCAATCCCAATGACCCATATGCCAAGATTGACAGCGAGACTCTGTTCAGGGATGGAGGTCTAACCCCATCCATCACCATTCTTGGTATGAAGATCTTGCCTCTATTATAAGCTACATAGATAACTCAATATAATATAATATAATATAATAATATTAAAATATTCTTAAATGTTATTTTTAAATAATGCTCACCAAGACCACATTTATTAGACATTTATTAGACATATTGTGAAATATTATTACAACTCTTTTTTGTTTTCATTTATTTTAAAGTGTAGTTTATTCTTTTGGCAAATCTGAATTTTCAGCTGCCATTACTGCCATGTAGTAACTGTACCGATAATCTAATGAGCATTTTAAACACATAAATATGTACTGTTTGGTTTCTTCCAGAAGGTGGAGCTGTTCCTTAAGAAGTTATAACAATCATCTTGCTACTGCATGAAAATGTGTATAACAGTTTTTATTTTCCTTCTAGGCTGCAATGTGAATATTCCATCGGAGGTCATCATTCGAAACGCTATCGTCTTGCCTCATAAAGATCTCAACAGGAGCTTCCAAAACCAGATTATCCTATAGAAGACACTTTGCTCTACTGTCTTTCCGAATAAGTACTGTACACTAGTCTAAAGATTGCACAAAGTATTGTTTATTGTTCATCATTGTTTAATGTTTATGTATTTGGTAGGTAAATTCAGAGAAAATGAGCCCACTTATGCGGTCAGTTTATATTGCAGTAATATAGCATGAATAATATGGTTTAATGGGATATTACATTTTGTATTTAATATCTCATTCCACCAACCTGTTACACATACAGTTTTATACACTAGATTTGACTTTTATTTTAGTTTTATTCCAAATAACACATACCTGTATTGCCTTTTCACTACAATTAAGAGTGAGACATTTTTTTTTATTAGAAACTGACAGATATTTTTTGGCAGGAATGGAAAAGATGGTGGTAAGGTTTAGTTTTTTAACAAAAGACAGAAAATGAACAAAAATAGGGTTTTCTTTATTCCTGAATTATTTCTGTTTTCTGTTGCAACCATGTATTTTAAATAATCTAAAAGCAGAAAAATAGAAACAACATAACGTGGAGTTTTATTATGACATTTTTTTTTCTTTAATCTTTATTCTTGATGACCAAAGTGGTAATGCTGCAAAGGTGATATTGGTTGCAACGACATTTTCAAATGAAGTGTTCCTACTGTATGTTCAAAATGTAAGCTTAATTGCAGAAAAGGTTTTCTTACGTTCACACTTTTTTTCAGACATAAAGAAAAGGTCTTCTTATCACACATTGTCTGGCATAATGGTAAAAGTAACTGAGATATATTTTAAATACATATCTTATTTATAAAGTATTACTATTACCTTACTACATACCTATACAGTATCTGCTATAAAATATAACAATGCCATCTAATATTGGTTTAAGATGCATCTGCAGAATATCATGTAGGAAAGTGATGGCAAACAAAGTTCTTAAGTTTTTAAACATAAATTGTTGAATAATAAAAATGATAATAAGTTAATAAAATGGATATAGGGGTTCTAAAATGTGCAGAAAACAAACAAAAAAACAAAAACATCCATTCATTGGGAAATAAATATTTTGTTTCTGGAGAGACAGCATTCATAAAGTGATTGAACAGAAACCTTGTTTACTTCATTTTCATGTTTACATTAATTTTCTATATGGTTGAATGAGGGTTGAGGGTAGGTTGAGGTAAGTGTAGGTGTTTATAAAAGAATCTGAAAGATACAAAATTGAATTGATGGTTATTTTCCGTAGAGGTATGCCTTGCAGCTATAAATAAATTCTAACACTAACTTACAAGAATTTATTGAAAAATTGTTAATCGAAATAAAACACTTCTCTTAAAACCTGCACCTGCATCACTGCAAAGAATACAATAAAGTAAAATACAATTAATAAATAAAGTTCAACAGTGCAATTCCTAGAAAAGAACTATGCTACCCATGATCCTGCAGAAAAATATCCACCAATCACAGAAGTGGGGCAAACTAATGTCACCAAAGGACCTCTGCAGCACAGCCCTTCCCCAAGGGGTAGCCTTCAAGGTTATCAAAAAAGCATAATGCAGCAGTACACTGGCAAGGAGACAAGGCACTTTTTTAACAAATGTCAATGAAGGAGAGGCTTCAATATGTTTAATAAACTGCTTTTGTGAGGAATATATATCATCACTTAAACTGACATACTGTCTGCTAATCGTTTTTTCAAATAAATTTAAATTTAGAATGCAAGAAAAATTACAACAGAAAAATTGACTGTTTGCTTCATATAAAAGTTTTTCTTATATTTTGATTCACCTCAATGTTTGTAGGTTTGATCTTTTACTATTGAGCAAAGTCTCTAAGAAATTCCGTATAGGAAAAGTAAATACAGAAAAAGAATAATACAGAAATATGCACGAATGCACTCTGCTGTTGTCTGACTCATTTTGCAACGCAATGTTGTGCGAAATAGCTCGATAGAATTTGTCAGTAAAAGCTAATAACCCTTTGTCCAGTATATTGCATATTGTGAAAAATATTGCTTGAGTGTGCAATTAATAGACAAACACATACTAAAAATAGAAAGATATAATTAATAAATAATTTTGTGTTTTTGAGAACTGTTGTCAAAACAATCCCACTTCTCAGAGACCCTCAAAAACTACTAAACCCCTGTAATATGCATATCAGACCAGTAGTTGGCGATGTGCACACACACCTTATAAACTTCACTTTTTTGTAGTCTACACAGAAATAACAACAGTCAAATTTCCAAAAACATTTATTTTGACACCTGTTTTCAAAAGTTAGCATTTTTAGGTCCCCAGAATGCTGCTGTCAAATGGATAACAAAGTTTTTCTGGAATATGTATTATTTATATTTATTTTTATATAATTTTATATCCTAGTTTAAGGCTAGTGCAACCCTACTTAGTTGACTGGCTCCAAAATTTTGGCCTAAATATAGCCCTGTACAGAATCTGCACCATCCAAGCAGCGGCCAATGAGATAAATGGAAATGGTGACATGAATATGTTAAGTCAACCCAGTCTCATATAAAAACGTACCCTGACTACGTTGGTCCAAAGCGCAAAACGTAGAGGGGTTACAATAACGGCCCCTAAATTGTATGACTGTTAC
>JAUMHR010000050.1:4712978-4726446 GCA_032361145.1 Enteromius fasciolatus
TGCTTGTCAATGGTCAGTGTGGACGCTTTTAGTGCTATGGTTAGTTATTGCTGTCGTCCTCCCTGGTGAATGAATGTTCATTTACACTGCTATCACGTGGCTATGTCCCTTGAAGTACACTACAAAAACACTATGAAAAATGCTTTTGGATTTGATTTGTTTGTAGATATCTATGTGAATTTTATCTATGACTAAATTCAAATGTTGCTTGCTCTCATGCGCTTCTCTGTTACTTCTTCTTCTGTTGTTTTGTTGCACATTATCAACACATTAGTGCACAGTTGCCCCCCCACTGGTGAATTAATGTCATTATTTTTGTTGTGGCTACCTGAATATACGGAAGTTCTAAGCGGTCATGTATTATAATTTTTTTCCGTCTTGTTTTCTCGTTATCACAACTTAATTTTCTCCTGATCTCGACATAACAAAAGTTGTTTTCTCGTGATCACGTCTTAATTTTCTCGTTATCTCGACATACAGTAAGAGTTGTTTTCTCGTTATTACAACCTAATTTTCTTTGCATGTCCGATATAAGAACACCAGGCAGCATTATCTGCACACTGCTGAAATTATAGAAATATACTATTTAAAAAGTATTTTTTGTTACCTTGTAATGTCTATAGGCAGCCTAAAAGGTCTACTTCAATAAAACAATCGAAAAACAAATTTCTGTTTAGTTAAAACGTATAAATCCAACAAGAGGTAGTGTACAGTCTTCCCCCTCTGAGCTCATTATGCTCACTCCCATGCAGGCCAACCCGGAGCGCAACCTATTCCTAAAGCCTGGAATTCAACCCAGAAGAACAACGCGATGCACAGCTTGAATCAACTAAAGATATCATTTAATAATTAAAAATATGTAATTTAAATACAATCAGTATACTAAAGTATCAAGGCCGCCAAGGCATGTGAAATAAATATGAAAGCAATATTGTAAGCTCATTTGTTTTACGCTTCTCAAACAAAACGAAATAATAATAATAGGCTAAATTATTTGTATTATTATTAAATCTGTTGATTTCTTTCTGTTCGCATTTCGATTTGCTGTTAAATCAAACTTTATTCCTTCAAATGAGTTTTCAGAAAAAAAAAATTAAATCGTGATAACGAGAAAACAACTTTTGTTATGTCGAGATGACGAGAAAATTAAGTCGTGATCATGAGAAAACAAGACGGAATAAAAATTAAAATACATGGCCGCTTAGAACTTCCGTATGAATATTCTTAGTAAAGCTTACTCATAGCAGCAAGTCATTTTACTCGCCAAAAATTACCTGTAACTTAATGAATCCTAGTAAGTATAACAACTAAGTAAAGGTAACTAAGTATATATAAGTAAGGTACACTAATGTTTTTTATCAGTGCAAACAGCACAATACATTTTTTCCCCGCATTCACGTTACTGTTTCAGATAAAACTGAACGGTTTAAGCAACATTTACTGGGCATCATTATGCAAAAATCCTGCCACAGGTGGTTATTTCAAATAAGCTGTAGGTATATAAGCTACAATCAGTGCTATACCAGAACACAGGCATCAGGAAACACTGTAATTTCACACTGACTATGTATTAAATCCTGGATTAATTAAAAAATTCTCCTTCTTACATCTAACAATATTGCTTTCAGCTGTCCTTTGCCAACTCCTTACTGTGAAAGTAAATGCTCTTATACTCACAAGGGTCAAATCCTCAATATCTACTAAAGCACTTTGCCATTGTGCTGCCTTCTTGTGGAATAATTTATATTCTAATGTCTGATATTCACACTGAGCCAAGAGCGTAAACGTTTTAGCCATGCTAGGACTTGTCTTTGTTTTGGAATGGGGCCAGTATCGGAAACATAGTGGTTTGTCCTGACATCTTCTCATTGATTGGCTGTGTTTTGCTTGCAAGTCATGTTGGTGGGACTGCATCTTGCTTACACTAGTAGTGATGGTGATTCCCTATGCAATTTATACCTTGGTTATGCTGCCACGTTGGTCTGAGAGAGTGCAACATTACCCTCATCATTACCTGACTATAATTGTCCTCCATTCAATGCTCCAGAGACTATTACAGTACCTCATTCATCAGACCTACCCTGGCTACCTTTGCCCTGACTGGACACAACTCACCCTGGGATCCTTCTGACCTTTGGTATAATTTGCTCAGCCTATACTCAAGGCCACATGCAGATGCTCCCAACCTAATAGCCTTTCTTCTAGTTTCTCATGAGACCTGACCTTTAACCTCAGTATCATTCAATGTGCAATCATGCTTATACATGCATTTAATATTATTATATTTTTTATGACATTAACGACTGGCTTAGCAGAATTATAGATAGGTTCATCCCTTCCACTTTCTTCTATGAAATGGAAATTGTCTTTTGCATTGTACCTCATTATTGCTGGTTGTGATGCAATACCATTTTTGGTAATCTTGAAGTTATAACACTAAATATTTGTGGGTGTATGTTAACGCATATGGACAGTTTTCAAATAACTTACAGTAGCAGTCTGTTCTTTCTCTCTATTGTTTTAGACTAAAAATAATTAGAGGGATGTTGGCAAAACCCTGCCAGACCTCACAGAGCGGAAAAGGTAGAAATCAATAGTCTCATACCAAATAAAAGCCCCTCTCTGTGAACCCGAATCAATTACAGCTTTTAAGTCTTCTCAGTTTCCTGTGGATTTTATTTATTTATTTTTATTTATTATTATTATTTTTGTAGCACTTTAGAAAATGTTTGGCAAGTAAAATTGTTGTTTGGAGGCGTGAAATAAGTGTCATACAAAAAAGCTGTCTTTGTGCGCAAATTCATATTTAGCTTAAGTATTTTTGTTAGAATTAAGGAAGAATTAAGGGATCTAAAATATGGTCATGCAGAAGAAGACATTAATATGTGCTTTAAATATACTAATATGCAGCTAATATGCTAGTTATTTGCATGTTAATAAGCAACTTGATAACATTTTAACCATGTTGAACATACAGTGAAAATAAAAGTGTCTGCTGTCTTTTTACAGCTGTTCTTTCCAGACATTTTGTCCATTTTGTACTCACTCTTCTATTCTTCTTTTAAACTGCCATAGATGGGGTTGGGTTATCACCAGGTAATGGAGTGTTCTGATAAAATCGACTGAAATCATGTGTCCTAACAATAAGGAACCATCCCAAAAGATGTTCACTCATCTTAAATGTCATAAATTTTTAGCTAAACTTTTATTATTACTATTAACAATTTTGAACAGACCGAATAAAAAGCTTAATTTACCAAAGAAACATTTACCACAGTTGCACTGCAAAATATCCTAACATTTCTTAATAAAGATATTGTTTGAAAACTGACAGGACTGGAAAACAAAGAAAACACATAAAATGGCGAGGATGTTAAAAAGTATCATGAGCATCGGATCTTTGTGATGATCTTTGACCTCTGGTGTTGGGTGACTAGTCAAAAGTCAACTTGAAGAACCACTCTTGAGAGTATTCTGCTATGCATGCAAAGCATATTTTTAAAGATGCATAATGAACCACCACTCAATCAGGGAGAAAAGCTATCCTTTCTGAATGCTGTGTTGGCTGAAAATAATGCTGACGACAAGCAAACTGACCCAAACTATTCAATACCATCCCCAAATACAGTATACAGGAACTCACGTGTAGGCAAAAAGCTAACAGAAATGTTTCTTCATTCTAAAAGAGAAACACTCAGCCGGTTTACACAATGGTCAGTTCTGCCAGAAAAAAAAAAACCTTACAAATTGCTGGATTTCGTTCTTCTGCTTAATCAACACATTATTAATCAAAACCTTATCACTTTTAATTAACATCATTTCTTCTGATCTGCATATTGTGTTTTTTGTTGTTGTTATCTCGTTTTTTTTTTGTGAAACTTGAGCAGTGCTGCAGGGCTTCTTGTGTTTCTCTGTAATTAGCTGCTGGTGTTTGGCCTTCATCCCCCCTGCAATCATAATCACTAATTAAACACCCGTGTTCATTGTGCAATTTGCTGCTTATTGTGGCATGATTAGGTTCTTTTTTTAAATTGAATTCTCAGATTTATCAGGGTTGCAATGCTCCAAGGTCATTTTAAGGTAATTTTCTTTTCACAAACGTTCTAAAGTAGTTGAAAAAGATGTCAGAAGATGTTGCTTGACAAGAATCACTATATTTTTTTTAAGAAGCCTCATTCACTTTGGTGTGATCAGTTATATTTACCTTACTTGCTCAACGACTCAAGAGTTGCAAGATTTTTTTAGCAAACTCACCCAACTGATACTCAAAACTAGCCCTATCGCTTTTTAAAATCACACTCCGGTGGGGTAAAATACAAATTTATGGAAGGGTTCCTCTGTTAAAAGTCAATTTCCAAAGGCTAAATATAACATTATCAGACATGAAAAATATTCAGCGGAAAGAGCGTCAAAGTAGTCCAATTACACGGGAAAACTGTGGACTTGGCAACACTGAACAACTCCCAAACCATTTGTTTAACGATTCCAGAGATAATTTATGTTTAAAAAATAACTCTCCAAAATGGTAGGAGACATATGCCGGTATAAATTTTTCATGTTGTGATTAAGTGATGATGCTTTTCTCATGGTATACAGTAGGCCTATTATCACGATATTGAAATTTAGTGTTTTAAAGCCAGTTTATTTGGACCGGTTTGCGCCTTCTACCTGTAAGTATGATTAATCATTGATGATTGTATTTTCTAGTGATCGTTCAAAATACATATTTGTGTATGTTATGTTGTGTAACAACCCTGCATGTCTTGGTAACCGGCTAACTAGTTTAAGTAATGGTAAATGATGTTTAACGCAGTGTTATGCATTATACAATGTTGAAGTTCACAGGTGTGCCAGATTTGCTTACAAAAGCAAATTGCGAGCACTTTCCACGGTAGCCTGTGCTAACTATATTAGCACATGTATGTTCTCTGAAAGCACCCTAGTAATGTCAGAAAGACGGCGGAAGACCAATCATAAAGGACTGTGCCATCTGACCAATCACAGCAGTGAGGGCTCATGGAGAGGCGGGGTTTAGACAGACTGAGTCTTTCAACTGCTTCACACGAGTCGTTTATGAATCATTTAGAAATGGGGTAAAATTAAATCTATTTTTGGATAAAATTAAAGTGTTTTTTGACCTTGCATACATGTAAACCTCTTTGAAGAGTCTAATAAAACAATATTAGCAACCTTTAAAATGGCATAATAGGGGCACTTTAAAAAATGAAGCCCTAATTGTAACAAGGTGTCGGAGGCCGTAGGATCCATTTGCAGGCGTTTATTTAGAATAGTCAACAGGCGGGGTCAAGACACAGCAAACAGGTAAATCAGAGGAGAGGCAATATCAAGGTCAGTAAACAGGCAGAAAGTTCAGGGCAGGCGGCAGGAATCGTAGACAAGTAAACAGATCAAAGGTAATACACAAGTAGGAAATAAACACAAGAATAAGGCTGCAGGGCAAACGTCTCAGGTTAAGACTGTAACCCCAGTTCCTCGAAGGAACGAGACACTGCGTCCAGCAGACACTATGGGGAACGCCTCCAAGCGTTACGGCTTTAAATGTGTGTGAAATCAGACCAATGGAATGGCCGACCTCATAGTTGGTGACGTCACCAGGCGGGAAGCATATGAGCACATGGGATGCAACCGGCATTAGCATTAGCTCTACGCTGCCTGAAAATGTACTAAGGGAACCAGCCGCTCGAGGCTGGTCTCTGGTTGAGAGAGAGGAACTGCTTGGTTGTAATGCTGTGAACCACCCGCAGGTGGCGCCACAGACAGTTCCGCGCGAGTGCCTGGTGTACTGGCCCTCAGTACCACTAGGATGTTTCTCGAGTCGGGCTGAGACTGAGGCTGGCACTCGCTGGAGACATTCATCCCCTGGACCTCCGGCAGGGTAAATGAAAAGACCTCCTGAGGGCACTGCAGACCAACGGGTGCCGTATGCTGATGCAAGACCTGTGTCTGGTGGGGGGCTGCCTGAAGCACAACTCTCAAATCCTGCTTAGACTGTGAGGACCCCTGTACGGAGCGCCGCCAGTTCTCCCTTTTTCTTCTGGGAGGAGCTCGCTCAACGACACTTTCCGCTTCTGCGTTTCCCGGTACGAGGAGCCAGTACTCAGCTGGGGCTGCTCCCGCCCACCAGCCCTGCGAGTTGGAGATCGGCGAGGGAGGAACCGCTGAAACGCCGTCGCCTGTTTGTATGCCTCTTGGTCCCTGTCGACGAAAGTATTGTCGCCGAACAGGCCCTGAGACACCAGCAGGGCGTCCATCAGGCATGCCCTGTCTTTTTCTTTAACATCAGAAAGGGTTAGCCACAGATGCCTCTCCGTCGCCACCAAAACTGCCATAGACCGGCCAATAGAACACACAGTCTCTTTGGTGGCCCGCAGTGAGAGATCAGCGGTCCTCCTGAGCTCTCAGATGTCATCAGAGCTCCCTGTCTCCTTCTCATCCAACTCGCTAAGCAGGTCAGCCTGGTATGCCTGCAACACTGACATCGTCATCAGCCTGACCTGTTGCTGAGTACCCCTTCCCAACAAGCGCTGAAGATGTTCTGAGCTGCTTGGAGGGAAGGGACGGAGCCTTAAAGGACAATGCCGTGGCGGGAGACAGATCCCCTGTTCAACGCGTGGCACCGACCTGTAGCCTTGCTCTTTCACAGACATTGGATAGACAAATCAGTCGATAAATGAAAGAGCCTGGCTGAATATGGTTTGTTCCACAATCTCGACACCTAGGTGTGGAGATCGGGAAAAAACGGAAGGCTCCTTTTTGAAGGTGGTGGCTGAGCCCGCAGATATCTCTCGTCCAATTTGCTGGTGCGTGGCTCAGCTTTAACCTCATCGGGCCATTCTAACCGCAGTTTAGCAACGGCCCTGGTCACCATCTCCAATAACTCCTCGTACTGGGGTGACGCAGACACTTCTTCAACACTGTGCGCCTCTTCACCCGCAGATGAAGAGAGCAACAGTGCTGAACCACCCTGGCAGCGGGAAGGATCCGCAACGTGTGCTTCCTCGGTCTCACGGGCAGCGCCGGACCTCACTGAGGAGGGTGGAGAGAAGGACTCATCCGTCTGTGAATCCTCCATGCCAGCGAGATCCCGCTGCGATCCCCACGAGCGCTTTATCCGCTCGGCCTCGGCACGAGCGGGTCTGTCGCCACAGGGAGTCGCAGTGAAGGCTCCTTTCTCAAAGAGAGCCTCCCTGGATCTAAGCACGCGCACTGAGAGATTCTCACAGTTAGGGCAATGAGCTCCCTCGAGAGCTGACGCCGCATGCTCTGTACCCAGACAAGCCACACACAGCTCATGTGAGTCACCCGGTGCAATAAAATGCTTGCAGGGGTCTATATAGTGACTCGTTGTCGCTTAGACATTTCTGCTTGGTGAAACGCTGATCCTATTTCTCACACACACAGTCACAGCACGCTTTGCTGAATGGCAAAATGCTAATGTTGGTTGCATCCCATGTTCTCATATGCTTCCCGTTCCGGTGACGTCACCAACTATGACGTCGGCCCATTCCATTGGTCTGATTTCACACACATTCAGAGCCGTAATGCTGGAGGCATTCCCCATAGCGTCTGCTGGACGCGGCTTGAGTTCTTGAAGAGGAACAAGACTTTGCGTCTTACTAGTTCGAATCGGTTTTGTGCATTTAACCAGTTAATATGAGAAAAATGTTCTTAAAATGCATTCAAAATTCTGAATAATTACAAAAAATATTTTTGGTATTTTGCCCACATGCCCTCGATAACAATACTGTGCATAGCCGTGCAATATCTCAGGGAAGAGTTGAGTAAATTGAGTTATTTTTGTTTTCTTAGGGCAAATAAGTATTCTCATAGCATCATAAAACTGAAGTTGAGCCACTGATATCACACGGTGATGACTGTTTTACCTTTGTATTTACTATGGAACTGGGCTCATTTCAGCTGCTGTCTATAGAGGTGATAGCTCACCGATTTCATAAAAAAAATATCTTAATTTGTGTTTCGAAGATGAAGGAAGGTCTTATGAGTTTGGAACAACATGAGGGTGAGTAATTAATGACATACTTTTCATTTTGGGGTGAACTAATTCTGTAACATGAGATTGGGTGAAACTGTGCAGGTACAGTACAATGCCTGATAAAGCAGCGTTTGTGTGCGCAGTGCTATTTTGTGTACAGCTTTACCGAAAAACTGCTTGGCCTATTTTTACCACTCCAAAGTGGTGCCTAGCATTGCCCGCCCACTTGTTGGTCTTTGTTGCTTCTGGATGAAAATGTAAATTCATTATTTGCCACTAGGTGCCACTTTCGGAGCATTAAAAGCTTTTTAAATTAAATTGATCAGTCACTAGAGGTGTTTGGTCAATGAATCACTGAACGAATCGTTTGGGAGTTGTTTAAAAAATAAGATAAAAATATATTTGTAAGTACATTATAAGAAAATGAAAGTGTGTTTTGATCTTGCACACATTTCAATCTGTTGTTTGGGACTCCCAAAACCAAAATATGAACTTTTTATAAGCCATAATAGGGGCACTTTAATTAATTTTCATATGTGTTTTATTTCATAATATTTTACACTTGCACTCGTTTTTTGGCTACTTGAGAGACAAGGATGAAGTTTCTAAGAACAAACTAAATAGCCGATGCTCACTGGTTGTTTTATACTCCATTCTGGGAATTTCTGGGTGAAAATTTTAGTGCAATGGAATAATTTTGACAGTACATTAGAACATTAGAAATGGCTGTCTAGCCAGCACTCTGACTGAACTAGGAAACCCTCAGCCTCTGTGGTATGCCGTTTCAGAGCAGGATTCAAATCCCCAAAGACCTTGTAGCAGATGTTGTTAAAGAAAACACCTGATAGTGAGCTCACTAAGTATTTGCCTTGGGTCTAGTGTACAACTTGTGATTGGATTAGGAGCATTTCCCACCAGTATCTTTACTGGCTTTTTGAATGTTTGTGAAGGCGTGGAGGAACAGCAGCCAAGCAAGGAAAGCAAAATGATGATAAGGGAATTTCGGGTGAGCAAAAGCACTGATGTGAACAAACTTAATATATCTAACACTTGAGAAGTCTCCTCAAATACCACAAATATTCCTGATGTTAAGAAATCTGGCCTTTTGCACAAATTAGCTTTATTCATTAGCAAACTGAAATCAGCCCAGTATCTTAAATATTTTGATCAGGTAACATTTCTTTGTTTTAGCATTAAAAACCTTCAACTTTCTGTCTGGACTTGTAAAAAGGAATACATATTCATATTTGCACACACACACATATTCCTCTTTTATGTCTTAGCATACTGACTTTGCCCATAGGCATAATTTAGGAAGGTAATTGCAAGTTATTAAGTGTTTTAACAACCTCTAATTTGCTTGAAGCTTGAAGCGATGTTTTGTCATCTTGGGTTAAGATCAGTTTTATTCATGAGAAAATTAATTGAATCTACAGTTGCATTGATATGGATGGTCCGGCTGTGCCCATATTTGCGTAACATTTCATGGCAAATGTCAATATAGATCAGTTTGCATCGCAGGCATGAAATGTCAAATTATCATATGTTTGGCGTTTCAGAGGTTTTCAGTAGACAAAAGATTCCTCCTCTAGACACAGTTTGCAGTAACAGAAGAAAATGGTAAATCAGATATCATAATAGTGGGGGCACCAAATGATCGAGAACTATTACACATCCATTTCTGTGTACCCTTGTGTATGTGTACGTCCAGGTGTATATGATTCTGCACACCAGCCTTGGGGCACCCAAGAGTGTCCATCAGTCATCAGGGCGTTGAGATGATGCTGTTTGTGTGTTTCTGTGACAGAAAATCGATGGCTTTCTCCCCACAGTGACTGTTTAACAGTCAGAGCAGCATGCTGTGAAAACTGGGTGTCTGTTTTAGTCAATGACCCAGCACTGAAGCCCAGCAACTGAGTATGGAAACGCAGATAGAGAGAAGAGGTCAAACACGTTAGATCAAGAGTATGTGAATCTATCCTCTCTCTCCTTGCTGTCTTCTCAGACATTTTATTCCATTATTGGCGAAAACACTTCAAGTACTACTTCTCCCAAAACACCTTACTTAAGACGACTTTATGATGTGGAACCCGGACTAAAACTTGCATTATCCATTAAAACATCAATAATGATTGAGACACAAGTGAAGTCCACTAGCTGTGTGTAACAAGGCTTTAGTAGTTTTCTAACGGGAACATATCTGAAAGTTTCACCTTTTAAACGGACAGCCTGACAGTTTTGCTTTAAGTACAAAACGGACCATGAGCGAGTTTAGCTTGTTCTGTTCAATATATCGCAACAGCTTAATGACATCTTCCACGCTTTTCTTTACGCTGTGCTCTCTTCCTTCTTTCAATCTGTCCCCCACTCCTTCTTTTTGATCTTAATAATAGGTCAAGCCTAGAGCTGCGTTTTTCTGAAAAATGATTTTAGGGTACAACAGAGACATGTTTGAGAAGACGTTTAACAGTGACAGATATATTGTTGTTTTGAGCGTTTCAAAACACAGCACTGTGTGCTTGATTTAACATGCGTTTGATTTTCTTGCTTCTTTAACCATCGTAGAACTAGTGGACCAGCACTATAACTGTTTATTGTCTGCACGTTTCACAGCGGCTGTGATTGGTTTGGCTTATAGGTGTTTGACGGAGATGAAGTGCTTGCGCTTGCGTTATGTAATGTCCGCTTTGTGTCTCTGAACCCAATGTGAAAGCCATTACCAGAGAGAACACTGGGAGTATCTGGGGGCTTGCAGCCAGAATCTTTCCCTTAGAGGTCACAGATCTGGAAACAGTCTTTCTGTGCATATGCTAACCCTCATCGTGCCCACAGACTGACTTCCTGTAAAATCAGAGCAGGCAGATGACTCACTTAATAGCTTACAATTTACAGCACAAGGTTCCTGCAGAAGTGCGGAAAGACTGCTAGTGAGAAAGATGTAAGAAGTTGCACCTGGGTGCTTCTTAGTGTGCAGGTGTGTGTCGTCATGTTCTCCATTGCCCTCTATTGCATGAGTCCAGGTAGTGCTAAGAAAAAGCTTTCTTTGAGATATACTGTAGATTTACCAGGAAGCTACTTAGCATTAATGTCAGTTCTACACATATTATACCAGCTTATTGTCATACTACTGTTTGGTTTAAATTAGAGGCTTGCCAACTGCGGTAGTTTGTAGCTAAGAATAAATAGTACAACCAAATATAGTTAAGGCAGAATAGTGAATCATAAGCTATCCATAAAGTAGTGTGCAGTCACATAATGTGTTGTTTTTCCTTAACGATTCAATATTGTGTTGAAATACTGTACATTTTGGCCTGTTTATTCTTTCAGCTTATCCTTCATTTTTTTTACTCATGTAACTCATGGCTATAAAATAATAGCTATTTTATTATGCCATCATCAGAAAAGAGAGTGTGTCTTTTAAAAATTAAGGATTGATAAATAAGTACTGTTGAAAAATCATAATAAATTACACTTATTTACTGCAATTGATGATAATTTAGATTTAGTTATATATAACCATATATAGTTATATGTGTTATATTTTACATGGAACAAGACACAATGTTTAGATCATAATGTTCTCTTTTAAATAAAAACAAGCGAAAATATCAACATTATTATATATGTCTAAATGATTAAAGTTTATTAGTTTTTATTAAAACTTGAAACATAATTCACATCACATTTTAACTAATTTTGAAATATGAAATTCCATCAAAATGTTATTGCGAAACTATGTATTAAACAAAAGAATAAAATAAGCATTAACGATATTAAATATTTAATGTTTGAATATATATATATTATTACCAATGTCTTTCAGGCCTCAAATATGCCTCTAGTATTTGACAGAATTTGTTTTCTAATGGCTATAGTTAAAAACATGCAAAGCTGCAACTGCAGAAATGTGTACAGGGTACATGGTTCTGAAGGAAAGGCCTGATTGTGGTTGACATGTGTATCATGACAGTTTGTAAATAAATTGTCAGGTGAGTTTTGCTGCATGTATTGCAGCAATAAAATAATGTAGCCTACAATTTACGTAAAATCTATCCAATAGTGTTAACAAAAGCAAAAGTGAGGTGAAATGCATTTGCTAAAAAAACATGCCATTTTAGCTTTTTCTTGAAGTTTTTGAGGTCTTTTACTGTTACTTATGTTTCGCGTAACTCCCCCTGCTCAGTATGGCATGTGTAACACTATACCTATTGAGCAAGTTTACTTCAGCAGAAAAGCTGATGCAAATATCAAAATATTTTAGTTTGCAAATAATGCACTAAATGGCAAATTGAGGTCATATTCATAGGAAATAGTGTTTATTAATCTATAATCTGTGTTAAAAGGAATAAAAGTGGTTAGTGTTTTACTGCCTCTAGCATTCTTTTCAACAAGTGCATTTTAGATATAGTTTTCCTGAAACTCTTTATTTGAATTTTATTTATTCTTCTAAGGCTACCTTTTAAATGACAATAATTGTGAGACTTTATTTAAATTATGTCTTAAAAGTGCAGATTAATATCAGATCTCTTCTTGTAGTTTTAAGGTAGAATAAAAAAAAAAGGAGCACACATTTTCTAGGAATGCACAGAGCATAAATTATGCAGTGGACTGTGTGTGCTTGTTGTAATCTGTCTAAAAGGTCATTGCTTAGGTTAATTAAATTTTATTCACTTGTTTTGCATCAACATGATACACTCAAAATTCCAACATTATCAGCAGTGTTATTTAAAAAAAAAAAAAATCATTATTAGAATAAATAAGTCAAATGATTTGCATTAGAGTACAGCATGCCCAAGGCCAGAAAACATTTTAACAGGCCGCTGCAAAATACAGTTTCATCATCAACCTTGTCCAAAGTCAAGTATCCTCTCTCTGCCTGTTGTGTCCACACAAATTAAGTTTGGACTGACTATGAGCAGACTGGAAGAGAAGGTAGATGGAAAGATAGATGGAAAGGGGAATATATTTTAACTGACAGTGCACCCCAGGGAAAAGCTTCAGGCCAGCCCTGCACAGGCTTGTATAAATCAAAATGGTTTTGTGTGGCCAAATCATCTTACTCGTCTTCTTCTGTAACCTAAAGGATGATGTGATGGTCCCCCAAGGTGCAGAAAGATGTAGGCTACAGATGTGGTTGCAAAAAAATAGACCTATTTTGATGAGTGTGAGCAAACATTGTACAATATATACTCATGGCATGTTCAGTCAACTGTCCTCCTGGGTTCTCTCTACCAGAGTATTGCTATTATCAAATAAAAGCAGACAGGAGAATAAATTTCAGCTTTTAACAATTCTAATTATCTCAATGAGAAATGAAGTGAGAAATGATGAGCATAAGATCACAAGCAAGAAAATCTCAAAAACGTTTTGTTGTGATCTGCTCGATTGCTCCTGCCTGCTGAGAGTTTGTAGCGTGTGTAGCGTGTGTTTGTTGCTCCATAGCCTTGTTTTTCT
>JAUMHR010000050.1:4726546-4745449 GCA_032361145.1 Enteromius fasciolatus
CAGTGCTTTGCTACAATCTGTATTGTTAAAAGCGCTATATAAATAAAAGTGACTTGACTTGACTTGACTTGACTTGATTTTTAACCTGTAAAACAATATGATTTTAGTAAAGAAAAGATCTCATCAAATTCCCGAGTGCATTCTCACTCACACAGAGAAAGGCTAGAAGTGTGTTTAGAGCTAAATTGTCCACAAAGATTTTCCTAGTTAATATATTCATGTGTTTTCAGCACCTCTTTATTTTTTCCTGCATTGCGAGCATCAATAATGGCATTCATCTTCTCATTTAGACATGGTGCCTGAGGCAGTCCGATAAACAGAAATCATTTGCATAAATATGAAACACCTTAGTTTTGGAGTGGCATGGGGTGATCTAATGAACCCTTTTTCTCCTGTGTGAGGAAAGAAGGAGATTGATTCCTAAATTAGACAGACAGGTTGTTTTCCATCACTCTGACTGAGGCGGCCGTATAGAATGTTTCTTAAGTGTGTGTAATATATATCTACTTTGCCTGAGTAGAGTTGCATCTTTATCATTTATTTACTCTGGAAGCGTTCCAAACTTGCAGTCAGATTATAAAATGGCTTTAAAATCAAACCTTATTTTAAGATGCAATGCTAGTCTGGTTAACAAACAAACAGAAGCTTTCACTTAACTCAAGATTAATTAACTCCTATCGGTGATAAACATGTTTGTTAAGGGCTCATGCTGTATACCCTTTATTGCGGTACCATGTTCTAGTATTCCGAGAAACCTGCGTGCACTAGGCATCCTTCAGCTCACAGTCTTCGATCTCACACCTAGACAAAATGAGCAGGGAGCAGCTACAGATAACAGGTACATATAAATCCAGAGTTTCAGAAGTAGCTTTGCTCATAGCTGCTTTGTTGTACGTCTCAGGTGTGATTGATAGTAACTGATTTTCTCTCCCAAGAGAAACGAGAATCTTCTTATCCTGGAATTGCACATTCCCTGATCAAAGAATAGGCCAAAGCCTGATGCATTTTTCTATGTGAGCTGTCTGGGTTGATCAAAGTCATTACAACTCACCCAAAATACCCAGATGATGCAAAAAGGAAATCGGGTTCTTTCTTACAGCAAAGACATCTGCGTAACTGCACTAAAGCCTATTTATTATTTGTTTTGTAAATTGCGTTGAATATATAGGGTCACAATTCACTAGAACACTCTGTACACAGCAGGACACATCATTCTGCTTTTCCCCACACTCATTCATTCCTTTCATAATTCACTCCTTTAGTTCCTCTGCCACTCATTTCTTTCTTGTTGCTACTTCCCTTTGAGTCATCTCGCTGTTCTACATGACGGAAGAAGCAAGGAACCAAAACAAGAGCATTGACTGAGATCACATGTCATTCAGATTATTGATAATGATAGGTTGTGGATAAGATGGTTTCAAAGATGCACCTTAAACAAAAACGCTGGAAAAAGTGTTATGAATTTCTAGACCATTAGGTTGCAAAAAAATTGTTCTTGTAAATTAAGCATAATGGAATAAGTGACCTAAATAAATAGTTTTAGTTCATTTTAGAATGTATCCCTGACATGCCTAAAGAGTTACTCCACGCCAAAATGAAAATTTTGTCATTTATCACTTACCCCCATGTCATTTCAAGCTTTGTTTGTCCTCGGAATGTAATTTATGATATTTGTAATGAAAACCGGGAGACTTGTGATTGTCCCATTCACTGCCAAAGGTGCAGAAAAGGATGAAAGACATTGTCTGAATGCTCCATCTGCAATCAATAGGTGAACCGTAATATTATGTAGCTACGAGAATATTGTACTTTTTACAGACAGAAAACAAAAATAAAGTATATTTAATGATTTGGCACCATAAAGTTACCATAGCACCATTTTGTAGGTGGACATAAATCATAAATTTATATCATAAATCGTACATGAATCATAAATTGCGTTCCGAGAATGAACAAAGCTTTTAGGGGTTTGGAATGACATAGGGGGTAAGTGATTAATGACAAAATGTTCATTTTGAAAACTTGTGTAAAATCACTTCTAAGTTTCTACTAGATAGATAACTGCTAATGAGACTGTTAGAACACTATAACTCTTTTACTAATTGTATTTTATGCTGTTGAATTACAAGCAGGAGGAGACCAGTCACTGCATTGGCTTGTGTACAGTTTTTGTGCTTATTTTTAGAGAAATGAAGAGGATTTTCTATCTTATGCATTTGTGCAATGTTAATCTGTGTGAATGACCGAAATACATGAAGTTAATTGGGACACATCTCTGTTGGTGTGCATCTTCAAAACATGCCGGGGGTGTTACTTCAAAATCTTAATTTCAGTGCATCACTTCTGAGACTATTTTAAAGCCATTTATTAAGTTGTTTATTTTCACTATTATAAGCATAAGCACTATCATTTCCAATGCAACATGAAATGTAAATACATGTAATGCGACTATAGATTATAGTACATGTGCATGCATTCATTCATTTCCTTTCCCCATCAGTTTTCATGGAGACCCTGCCCAGTGTCAGTTAATTCTAGAAGAAATTATTAATTTAGTCCTAAAACAATTGGATTAAATAAACTATTTTATTATTATTTTAGAAATGCAAGTAGATTATTAAAATGCAATGAAATTAATTAAATGAAAACAAATTGCTTTAATGGAAATTGAACAAGCAATAAAAATATTTTTGAGTCCTTGATTTATGCACATCCACATGAAACAGCTTATTTAGAATATCCACCATCACTTAACATTCACTCATACCTGTGCATGTCCAAAGGTAACTCTGGGTGATGGTAGTTACAAACGAGTGTGAGAAGTCAAGCTGCTCAATGAAGAAGAGACTCATGAACTACAGTATATTCTGCAATTCATTGCACTCTTGTCAGTTATTGTTAAAGACATGAATGAGCTGGTTAAATTACTGCTCACAATTACTAAACTGTAGCATAATAAATGACAAGAGCATCTCCATTATTTCTAGAAGAAATTAGCAGGAAATATAGAGAAGAGCATGAAAAAAATACGTACATTTAGAGGCATTTAGAGAATTGAGAAATAAAAATGTCCCTGATCATTTGACACTATATTATAAAACATATTCTCATTAGTCCAAAAGCAGCATTTATTAAAACCAAGCTGCCAAAACAAATTGTGGTAACACTTTCCAATAAGGTGTCATTTGTTAACATCAGCTAATGTACTAACTAACATAAACAAACTGTAACACTTTGAGAATAGTAACACTTGTAAACTATTAAATATGAATTTTCCCTCAATAAATTCTTAATTTGCTGCTTATTAATAGTTAGTAAGATAGTTGTTAAGTTAGGTATTGGGTTGGATTAGGGTTGTTGAAAAAGGTTTTTTAGAATAAGGCATTAATATGTGCTTAATTGGTACTAATAAATGGCTAATTGTGACGTTCTTGTCTGTCTTTCTGTCCCTGTCTTGTCTCCCCCGCTGTCTGTGTCATTTTGGTTTTTCCCAATTCAGTTCGATTGTCTCACCTGTTGTTTTACACCTGCCCTCACTTTATTCTTGATTTGTATGTCTTTAAATACCGTTGTTCTTTTGTTGTATTCAGGTCTTGTTAATGTCGGTCGTGTCCATGTAATCCCTGAGTGTTTATTTTCGTGCTGCCTCGCCAGCCTTTGTTTTTGCGCTCTGGTTTTGTTAAATAAATATTTTGTTATTTGAAATCGTTGTGTCCTCTGCTCCTTTGCCTCACAGGAGGTTCAGCAAACACACGCCGCTTTTGTGACACTAATATTCTAGTAATATGCATGCTAATAAGCAATTAATAGGTGTAACCGTAAAATAAAGTGTTACCAAACAATTAGCAGTGCATTTATTACACTATTTATTATTCTTTCTTAATGTTAGTTAATGAAAATACAGTTGTTCATTATAATGCATTAACTAATATTAACAAACACAACCTGCGATTTAATAATGCATTGAAATTAACACTTACTAAGATTAAAAAATGCTGTAGAAGAATTGTTTATTCTTAGTTCATGTTAACTAATTACGAACCTTATTGTAAAGTGTTACGCAAATTGTTGTCTACTCCTGGACTACTACTACAGCACTATTGTTTATAATCACCAGTGCTGTCAATCACAAAGGGTGAGCTCACTGACTTTCGTTGTTCCATTATAATTGATGATACAGACTACGCTGCTCAATTAATCTCTTATTTACATTGTTGGGACATGAAGTATACACACAGCACGCTCCAAATCTGATGTTCGCACTCTGTATTTACCAAATATATTTGAGGACAGCCGTTCAGGGAGAGTCATCGCAAAGTAAATCATGTGTGAGAGGCATTTAAAACTTCTTCTCTGTCAGTCGAAGTGGCTTAAAGTGGCTGATGCGTGGAAAGAAGTCAGAAGTGGGGCGCTATCAGAGCAGCACGAAGGAGAAGCGAAGCAGCACTTACTTTCACCTTAAATCTTTCTCAAGCTGAGTGTGTGTATGATTACGTGTTTGTTGAGGGGGGAGGTGTGGATCACTGTCAGCGTTGCTTCCTGGGGGGAGATTAATAATTCATGAGACGGTTGGTGAGACTCAAAGTTTCGGCTGGTGTGTCAAGTCTTCGTTACACGTCTTTGCGTGTTTGTATGCCGCAGCGCAACACGTAACATTCCCCTCACAGCAAGGATAAATGATGGGACCAGTTCTCTTTTGCTCTCAGATCTCTTCATAAATATAAGATGGACTTTCTGTCTTCAGGTCTGTCACCGCTGAAGCTTTGGAACGCCTCAAGTGTGTTAGACAGGCTGCTGCTCAACCTTTTTTTGAAAGAAAAATCAACGAGAGCTGTGCAAATTTTCAGACTAAACAAAATTGGGACACGGTCAAAATGTCCTCAAAAAATCACCCCCAAGGTTCACCTCAGTGTTTTTCTTTGAATGAAATGCTGTTTGACTAAATTGCTTTATGATTCACAGGACCACTTCTGTTCAAAACCCAGAGCTGCTTTTGAATAGCTGGTCATCAGAAAGCAGACCCCGGTGGCCTCTCATTATCTAATGCTTTCTCTGTTGAGATGGATGCATTTGTTCAATAGAAATCCAGGTAGGCAGTTTTGTTGTAGTGTAGAACTGTATACAATACATATTACACAAAGCATTTTCCTTCAGATGACAGATGACGAGTCAACGTTGTTTGAAAGCACTTTTCTAAGCACAGAAAAATTATATTTTTATATTTCTCTTTGTACATAAAAAAGCATCCTCGGGGTTCTTAACTAATTATCGTACATTTCTATCTCATACTATTCTTTAAAAGACTGTTGATGATTATTGCATTCATTTTTGTGGTATGCTTCTCCAACCTGATCTCACAGCAATTCGTACATGTTTTACGAGGTGGCTAATTCGTACAAATTTGTACGACCTCACTCTGTCATGCAGTGACTGCAAAGCAGGAATCACACCAAAACTTGAATCTTGAAATTGAAGATAGTTTTAATCCAAATCTTAACATGGAACATAGAAGCAGACACCAGGATACACACTTGCAGACACGGGGTTACACTTGACGACTTGACAACTAAGGCTTGAACTCAAAAAAACACATAAATACACAGACACTGACAAGACACAGCTGGACACTAATTAACACAATGAACTAAACTAGGACAGGAATAACCAAATAAGGGCATAGAGACACATGGGGAGCAAAACACAAGGAACACCAAAACACAGAGTCTGACATCACCTCCCCCTCCCGGAAGGTGCGTCCTTCGCACCCAAATCTATCCTCCAGGGGAGGGGAGTGGGGGGTGGACATCCTGGTAAACGGGGTGGAGCTGGAGGAAATGGCAGGAAGCCGAAGAGCCAGGCCGACAGCGAGGATCCAAAGGGCCAAGGGGCCAAGGTGGAATCCATGGTGCCGTCGACCGACACGGATGCGGGGATCCGGAGGGCCACGGTGGATGGAGCCCATGGAGAAGCCGACGGGTCCATGGGACGAGGCGGAGTTCTGGCTTCAATGGCTGGAGGTAAGGTTGTGGGACACCCCAGCCATGTTGGTTTCATTGGGTGGGACGGTGGGACTCCCTGAGACCCCTTTTCTACTGAGGTCTCTGGCTGTGGCTCTGGCAGCTGTGGCTCTGGTAGCGTGATCTTGGGCTGTGGCTCTGGCAGCGTGAACTCGGGCTGTGGCACTAAAACTGGCATGTCGGACCACAAATCTGGCTCAGGACCCGGACCACACGGACTGGAACCCACGGGGATCAGGATTCATTATTGGGCCATACTGTGCCATTCCCGGGAACAGATTCCGCCGAATGGCGAGGCGTGAGCCGGGCAGTGAAGGATGGCCCCCCGACCATTGCTCATGCAGTAGGGGAAGAGGAGTGAGCCCGTTGATTATACGGTGGAGAATTTCCTCGGGCTGAGCATACTCTTCATTTTGGATTTGTTTTAGGTCAAGTCGTTCTGTCACGCGGTGACTGCAAAGCAGAAATCACACCAAAACTTGAATCTTGAAATTGAAGATAGTTTTAATCCAAACCTTAACTTGGAACATAGAAGCAGACACCAGGATACACACTTGCAGACACGGGGTTACACTTGATGACTTGACAACTAAGGCTTGAACTCAGGCACATAAATACACAGACACTGACAAGACACAGCTGGACACTAATTAACACAATGAACTAAACTAGGACAAGAATAACCAAATAAGGGCATAGAGACACATGGGGAGCAAAACACAAGGAACAGCAAAACACGGAGTCTGACACACTCGTACGAATTCATTTGATTTATTCTAAATTGTACGTATTTTATGAGATGCCAATTCATATGAATTTGTACGAATGACCTACAGTAAACATAACCCCGCCCCTAAACCTACCCATCGTGTGGTTTTAGACAAATCGTACGAAATCGTACGAGTGAGGTCGTACGAATTAGTACGAATTAGCACAAAGTTGGCACCTCGTACGAATATGTACAAATTGCTCGTGAGACTGTGTTGGCATATCTAATGTACCTTTTCCAAAGAGACTTAGTGTGTGCAGCTGAGCTTTGGTATGTGTGTGTGTTTGTGTGTGATCACGCTACTCCTTAATCACTTGTTCTCGCATCTATCTAATCAATGGTCTGTCAGTCTCTTTTTTTTCCGGCAGGGAGGGAGATTGATCTTCAGGAGTCGCCTCACACTCGTTACAATGTTCTCAGTCTTCATTAACACCACCATTAGTCTCACATTGTTACTCTCTAACACAACAGCACAAACAACACTTTGGATACAGCACGCATGGGGAGAGCGGAATAGACAACTTGGGAATAGATGTAACTTTGTAAAAGTGACTCATGTGCATGCACGGACATAAATGGACATTTACAAAACAGATAAAACACAGTATAGGTGTATGATTTCATTTGATACATACATTCACATTTGTTCATCTAGCTTGCTTTGAGCAAAAAGCAACTTATAAACATCACAAGCAATTTGTCATGAGAAGCAAAAATATTTATAGTACAGCAGAGTTCTGCAACCGTGACGTCAAAACCCAGAAGTCTTATTCACCCTGGGTTCCCTTATAATTTTCCTATGGGTTTTTATAATGTTTTTTTTTAATTTATGAGTAAAACAAGGTCTGTGGTAACTTGATGGTGCAATGCTCTAGATTAAACAAACTCATACTGAAAACACAAATTTTGACGCAGATATGCTTTTTTTTAGGTTGGTTTGTAATAAGTAACCATATAAATATAACCAATTAGGGTGTGATTGTGTGCTTTTTATATTTTACAAATTGTCCTAGTATAAGTAAAGTTTATTTAACTCATAAACTAAAAAACCTTATTATAAAAGCCCATAGGAAAATCTGGGTTCTGGGTTTTGATGTTTGCACTCTATAAACTAATAGAAATAAATGTGTACACAAGATGAGTTTAACAGAATTGACAGGAATTTTTTTTAACCTCATGATGAAAAGGGATTTAAAAATGGTAAAACAACATCAAAATAATTTTTACAAAAATGTTGTGTAAATGGTATATATGAATGTTGCGAACCATAACAAAACTACAATTTTTTTGTTGACTTCTTTGTATAAATGGTCAGATGTTTTGTTGTTGTAGTTTTTTGCCTCTGGAAAGAATGGATCAAGTCAACTTTTATTAATATTTTCTCAAACCATGTTGTGAGTTTTATTTGTGCAACAAACTTAAATGTGACGCATTTTTTCTAGCGGATTCATGCACCCCACTTAACCTACAGTACAATCGCATTCATACCTGCTGAGTAAAAGAAAGATAAAGAAAGAGACCATAAAGTGGTAGAAAGAGAGCGACGTGGTGGAGACAGTGAGTGACCGCTGTAAGTGGATGTAACAACCTGCTGCTGTGAGAGAAATAAAAGCTCTAGTGTGGGTTGGGACGGCTCTTCTCCACTGAAGGGGAAATAACCCCTGCCTTCTCTGCTCATGTAATATTAAATATCTCTCCTTCCACTTCTCTCTCTTCCCCTCCTCTTTTTTGTAGAGGGCATGTAGAGAGGGCAGTATTTGTACTCTCTGTCTTTCATATCAGCGCTCTCTCCGGTTCCTTTACTCTCTCCATCGCTCTCTCGCTCTCTTTTCCTGAGTGTGCGAGAGGAGTTCGGGCAGTAGCTACGTCAGCCATCAGCGAGCAGCTGAGGAGAGCTGTGGAACTCACATGTGTGTGTGAGTCTCTCTCATCTCTCTCTCATAGTCTCCAGCTCATGCCTCTACTCTCTCTGGAGTCTGCGGCTGTGGCACATCCTGGGGCACTGACACGGCGAACGAAGCACCTCCTCTCACCATCTGCACTCTGCTCCTCAAACAGCACAAACCAAGGAGAAAAGAATGAGAGAGTGGAAGCAAAGGATGGAAGAGAAGAAGAGAGAGATGGGAATCTGAAGGGAAAGTGCGGAGGTAGGAGAGACTGATGGACAGAGTGGAAAAAGTAAGTGAAGAAATAGTATTGGAAGAATGATGTGAGGAACGCGGAGCTGATAAAGGTGAATATTGTTATAAATAGGAGCGTAGCTGAGTTCGGGAGAGACTAACAATCTCAGAGAAAAAAAAAGATTTAAGGGGGAATTTTTTTTTAACAGCCACAGCGTTGTAGAATATAGCTGGTGAAACGAAAAAGAGCAAAGACTCAGGGAGTGATCAGCAGGAGGGATCAGACTCATTTGCAGAGGACAGCCCTGGCCAACCACATGCCTATCGAATTTGTTTGTAAAATCAAGTTTGCTGAGGGCGACGAAGCCAAGGGGGCCTCGACAGAAGGTGGCGGAACCGTTATGCTAGATGAAGGCCTTCGGCGGAAAAAAGGAGGCATGGCTGACCTGGCGTCCTTTGCAAGTTCCTCTTCGCTGCACGGTCTGGCTCGGGTGTTGGGGACCTCCGGGCGCTTGGGCTTCAGACAGACCCTCTGGGGACTGGCGCTGTTGGCCTCGCTTGGTCTCTTCCTGTACCAGGCGACATGGAGCACGGCGACTTATCTAGAGCGACCCCATCTCGCAGCTATGAGGGAAGAGACCCGCCGTGAGCTCACCTTCCCTGCCGTCACGGTCTGCAACGTCAACCGATTCCGCTTCTCAGCCCTCACCGACGCGGACATCTACCACTTGGCTAACCTCACCGGCCTGCCGCCCAAGAGCCGTAAAGGACACCGGCCAAGTGAGCTCCAGTACCCACCCCCTAACATGCTAGACATTTTCCAGAGGACTGGTCACCAGCTGGAAGACATGCTGAAGAGTTGCAACTTCAGCGGGCAGAACTGCTCGAGCGAAGACTTCAGCGTGGTGAGTAGAACAGGCTATGATTGGCTACTGGGATAATTAGTTTGACTTGAATATCTTCTCTTTGCATACCTCTCTTTGTTTTGGGAACACCTCCTTTAGTCCTATCTCTATGAGAGACAGCTAACAGCTAGACGATTTGTTTGGAAAGCGGAAATTAAGCCCCATTCATCTGTGTCTAACCTCCACGCTGGGGCAGCAGACAGTAGAACGATGCAGTACTTGCCATCTCAACTCAAGATCTGCCACATTTCTCTCCCCACTTTCGTCTCCTGTTACATCATATTCTGTCCCATCTGATGCCGAGTCTTATTTTGGCCAGAGAATGGATGAAAAATTCAGGAGAGGGACAAGCGACATGATTCCTGCATTAGCCCAATCAGCCTTGAGGAGACATGCGCTCTACTCTCTGAAGAAAGTTCCTTCACTTACGTTGATGTTTTTGCTTGTCACGATAGTGTAATTCTCTTTAGTTTTGCTGTGTTGTTGTAATTTAGTCAGTAATTTCCTCTTCGGGCTCTTTGCTATCAGTCTAAACAGGATTAGATAGGAGAGATGTCGGTGATACAGACCATGAGACTTCTGTCAAGGATATCAGCTCTCTCTAGAGTTCAAGCCCTCCTCATATAACTAATTTACTCCTTTCCTCTTCTCTGCTGCCTCCTTCACTCAGTTTAGTCTTGGTTTATGCAGAATTGAAATATAATCATTTACTATGTGATTTCATGGGATTCAGCAGTGGCAGTCCATTTACTTTATTATCCTGTTCACAAATTTGTTTGCCAGTATGTATACATTTTAATTGTGTCCCATGACCCAGGAATTACCAGAATTTCTGCTTTTGTCTTTTGGCTTGCAATTGCTGTTTGTCAGTGATTGACATCGTAACATGCGGTTTTCGATGTATTTTCCCATGTGTACATAGAGAGCTATATAGTCAAAAGCCTATCACCCTTTTTTACAGATTTACAGTGTTTTAAATAAGCTTGCATTTAGCAAAATCTTTGGAAGTAGTAACCTTTAAGTGTCTGTCTGGTTGTATGTCTTTGGCTTGATTTACTAATTTAGACACATCAGTACAAAGGTATTGGTCACTGGACTTGGGATTTAACCCCTTTATTATGTTGCAATTGTTAAAACTGCTCCCAGTTGCTGTGTTATCCAATTCCCATTATTTTTACTCACATTTGGTGCTTGTTAGTTCGTTTTCAGTGTTGTGGTATGTTTGTTCTGTTGACATTCTATTTAGTTTAATGTTTCAGGCTTTTCGTTTCATCTAGGAGTCACTAGCAGCTGTGATCTCTCTGATCTCTTCAGATCTTGAACCGTCCTTATTAGGCTTCTTTGTTGCTCGGTTATGATTTCCTGTTTTGTCAACAGGTCATGTAGTAGAGCTGAAACACATTTAATGCAGTACCTGTGAGGTTAACACATCATAGTTCTGACATAAAGCCCTTGTTATGTTCTGACATTGCAGCAGAATGTTATAGTCTGAAAGTCTGCAGAATTTGAGGTTGCTTGATGCAGCAATGCATCTCTAGACATCTCATTGCACAGAGATGATATAGTGCTACTGTTTGTTATTTAAAAATTAGGTCATTACTGCATTCTGTCAAAATTAATTTTAGTGTCTGTAAATTAGTGCTTGTGAGAACTTCCGTGCATGTGAGAAAGAGTGAACATAAAAATCTTCTGTGTCATCAGTACAATCATTTGCTCAGATTGTTGTGCCATTACCGCAATGAGCTATTACAGCCTATCTATTTTAAAATGTACCTGTCATGTACGTATGGAAGGAAGAATGATTGATGGTTTTAATACAGTTTTGGATCACCCTTTTCCTGTGAAATCGAACAGTTCTTGCTGAGAATAATGCTTTTGTCAAAAGTCTGTTCTGTGTTATGGTAAACCACAGCCATGTCTGGTACTAACCAGACATAAGCCAGTTTTAGTGTAAACTATTGTTATCTGGGTAGTTTTTGTGTCTGATTTTATACTGGATGATCTGGGGCAGAATAAATGTGCCTTCATTTTGTTTTCAACTATCTAAGCTTTTTAGATCGATAGAGACGTGAGATAGACTTTCTACAAGCCAAATACTCTGCAAGTTTCAAGTTGATCTATCTGTCCTCCTGTCTTCAGAGACTGTAATAACCCTTTTTATGGCTCTTACACAGAAATTGCGCCTGTCTGGTTGTCCGTCTCTTCAAATGAACCGATTAAAGAGCCTTTAAAATCATTATAAATTTTTTTCAGTACCAAAAATAGACTGCTGTAAATGCAAATTGTGCATGAACTATTTGTTGATATCTCACTGACCAAAAAAGAATATGTGTAATTCAACCTTATGCAGTCCACCTGGCACTACTAAGGTATGACAATCATTTTATTTTGAATCAATGAACACCTTATAACTGTCAGTTTAAACATGAATATTATTATTTGCCACTTAAAGCAAAACAAGTAATTTTTAAGTGCATTCAATAGTAATAAAAATAACAAAAGGATAATAATGCATTACTATTTTTTGATTAAAAATGCATCTTAAATACACATTTATGTTATGTAAATATATGTCTTAAATATTCTAAACAAACAACCAGCCTCTTGTGACACTAATGCGCCTACCCTTACTAAACATAGACGAATATTCTGGAATATATGAAGCTATAGTAAATAATACATTTACATACAGGAAACTAAAGTGCTTATATTTTTAAGTGTACTTCAATATTTGCATGGACCATGTATGTAAATATATCACAATGAAGACAAATCTGAATTACATTTTCCCTCGCTTCAGTGAAGCACTTAAATATTTAACATGTATTTAGATGCAGCTGTAAAGGTACTCATATTAAAATCTTAATATCTTAATAAAATCTTAAATGCTTACATAATTGCACATTTCACACACACACACACACACACACACACACATCATATATACATTTCCCTCGGAATGGTTTGTTATTTTATTTTCAGTATTTCAAATACTGCAGTACTTACTATAGACTATTGTAATATCTAAATAATAAATGATTGCATATATTTTCAATATATATTGTGCAATTTAATACATGGATATCAATATATAAAGACATTTCTTTGCATAAGGGTGAAATATTCTTGCATCATAAAGCGACACCACTGTTTTTTTTTCATGTCTGTCAGAAGCTCTGTACATCTGTAGTTTCCCCTTTAACTAGGAGAGAAATGAAAACTCGTTACATAATTTTCATGCACTCAACAATAATTAAATGCTTTAGAATTATATGATATTATTCATCCAATAGAAACAAAATGCATTCTATGTAAACCAGTTTGTTTATACTGTATAGCGCCACTCCGATTTGCATTTCCATTCTATTTCCATTCAAATCAGACCGGATGAAGTTTTTAAAACAGCCAGTGGTTCAGGTGCGAAGGTTGCAACATCCCGGTTGTCAGAGATAAATGTAATTACTATTTTTGGCATACAAGAAAGTCAGCAGTAATCATTTCTGTAAATAATGACCACACAACGACCTTGGGGGACAAGAATAAACAAGCCCAGTGGAGGTCAATGGATCAGTTCTCCCTTTTCCCTCCTTCCCTTAGCTCGGTAATGATTTTGCATGCTTGATTTTCCACAATAGAGTGGCATAGATTAGTGAAACTCACATGAAACATTCATCAGAGATTCTTGCCACTGAGATGGCAATGGATGGCTCCTTCCTGCCACTTACTGGATTTAGCTAATACTCCACACTAACACTTATGTTTGCTGACCATAAATTTAAAGCAAGATTATCTTGCATTCGACAAAAATCTCATTACAATCATGAACATAATTTTTATTTTTTTCAAAAATAAATAACTTACAGATCTCGGATGTGATATACCATGAAGAGTTACTTCACTTCACACATTCTTTTCTCTCTTTCTCCATTTCCCTTAAATATATGACTTTATCTCTAATATAGTTTTAAGAAAAAAGAAAAGAAAAGAAAACAACAAAATCTCCCAGCAGCAGATATGTCAGCTGTAGTCTCAGACTGCGGATGACTAATGTGTACGCAGTGGGTGATGTTAACAAACTCTTTGGCTTTCACAGAGCTTTTACAGTTCAGTTAGTTCAAACATGAGACATCAAACTGAGATAATGTTTCATTTCCTTCATTTCCCCACCCAGGAAACAGATTTTACTTAAATTCATTTGTTTTATTTCTCATCTCAGAAACAGGTTTTCACATGGAGGAGTAATTGAAGGCTTCTGGTCTAAGTCCAGGGAATGTGAATCATTTCTTCCGATTAACATCACGAAAGTGAACTATTGGACTGCTATTTTTCTCTGATTTTAATGCTCTGTGTTGTTGTTGTTTTTTTTTTTTGGCAGAGGAGGATTATCAAAGTGTTCTGTGATGTTTGGATTTTTTAATAGATATGAGTTTCGCAATGCAAGATTGCCAAACACCCTGCTTCATTTTAGGAAAATAAAAGATAATCTTGATTTAAAAAACACACAAAAAAAAATGGACACCACAAATGCCATTGGAGAGTATTAGTCTAATCTTGAATCACTGGCATCAACACAGACTCACTCCAACTTGTCACATTTTTACGTCGCTTTTTGAAACTGAAGGTACCCCTTTTTAGTCAGTTTTCGTGAAGGGTCCTCTGTTGTTTTAAATAGGAAAGCCTTAGCGCCAATATGCCGATGCAATAATTAAAATATATATTGCATAAAAACAATGGCATCATTGCATAGGGGTGTGAAATTATATAATTTGCACATTTATGAGCATGTAACCCAACCCCTGCCCCTAAACCTACCATCTGTCAATAAAACACAAGATATAGCAGGCAGATACAACTACCGTCATAATTTATTTGAAAGATATTAATATTCCAAGTCTTTTGAGGCAAAACGATTGATTTGTGAGAGGAATAGACGCAGTTGCACTGCTGTAGTCTGTGCGCAATTTAAAAAATGCCGCTACATGAATCCTTACGCCAACGTTGGATGTAAAATGGCATTGGCTCTTGTGTGTCTTGTGACCGACTGTATAATTCTACGGGACAGGAGTATGTTTTCCAAATGAGACATGAGTGCATTAACGGAGCAGGATCGTTTTTAGTGATTAAAACCTTGAGTTTTACTATGTTCTTCACATATAGACTTCGTATGGCTTCGGAAGACTTGGAATGTGACACAACTTTGTAATGTATTAATACTGCTTGTGTATGATTAGTTTGTGCAACAAATACCTGTGACTGCATTTGCCTGTGTGTTGTTATATTGTTCAGAGGTGGCTAGGGTTAGGGTAGGGGTGGGATTTGGTGCTCCAATAAAAGTAAAAAATTATACAATAAATTTATATGTGCATGCAAACCATTACATTAAACCAAACAACTGAAAACAATGGAGGACCCTTCACGTCGAAAAGTGACTAAAAAGGGGTACCTTGAGCTTCAAAAAGCGACGCAAAAGAGTTTTAACCAAGCGTCAAAAAGTGATTAGTATTTTAGAGATTTTAATTAACATGTGATGTACGCAAGAAACTGAAGAAAAAAGAACTAACTGTCTTTAGACTTCATTGTAGATAAAACAGTTGAGAATAAAAATCAGTTGAGTACTCTATCCTGATTGGTGAAAAGATTTCACTTTTCACTGCTTGTATCACAAGTACACCAGTAGGTGGCGACAAGGGACTGTCTTTTTACTGATTTTATGTTCAACTGATTCGTTCAAAACACTGATTCATTAAGGAACAAAACAAGCGATTGCTAATGCAGTTTCATGCATTTTTAAAATGAAATAAAAGACAATAATAATAGTTACAACAGATCTATTAATAAATTTATTATTTATAATAAAAATCAAATATAGTGTTGAAACTGCAAAATATATTGAGAAAATGCTAAAAAAAAAAAAAAAACGTCTTCTGAATTCAGCCTTCGGTGCAGTATTTCATTTTGTTTGACTTTGACCAAAAATTTTTACTGTTCAAATGTGGAGTTTTGCAATTGTACGGTGCAAGCCATTGAAATTAATTCGTTTTTTTTATAGCCCAATATGTTGTGTCTGGGTGACAGAGAGAGAGAGAGAGAGAGAGAGAGAGAGAGAAGGCTACTCACATCACAGTAGATCAATCAAGGCTTGTGTACTACAAATACAAAGTGCTGTGTCTTTCACATGACTCTGTTACTCTTTCAGGTTTGAACTGATGGTTAAACTACTAATGATTTTATTCTTTACATTTTTATGGTAAGGGCTGTTATATTTCCGCCACATACTTGTGGTATTCAGCCAACTACAATGCACTGAGTCAGCTGGCCAATCAGTGCACACTGTGCTTGTTGAAAGGAGGGTCTTTGTAGAAAACTTTTGAGAGAGGCGTGGCAACAATAATGTACTGTATTAGAAAAATAATGTGTGGTTTTTTTTTTTTTACATCAAAGCATGTCAAAATATTTTGTAACCAAATACACCAAAAAGTTATCTTTAAAATAACACCATAAGACCCCTTTAATAGAGAATTTGCTCTCAGGGTTCTGTCACTTTGGTCTTCACATGGTTTTGTGACAGAGCCCTGACACTCCCGTCATGTCTTTGTTTTATGTGAGCGTGCGGCTTTAAGGATGCTGGTGTTTTTCATTGGCTGCGTGCTTTCATGTTGTGATGTCTTGTGTGAACACACGGCTTATGAGTGTGCTTATTAGCTGCGTGTTCATGTCTTTTTTTTTTTGTTTGTTTGGTGTGAGCACATGGCTTTTGTCTTTTTTTCCTGTTTGCAATGTGCTCTCGTGTTAATTGTATCGACCCCATCTTGTTTCCTGATCAATGGTTTATTTGCCCCACCTGTCTTACCTCGTTACCCTCCTCACTTGCTCCCTGCCTTGCCTTGCCTTGTCCTTGCCTCATCCCCTACCCCAACCCTTTTTATTTTCATTTTTTGAAGGATGCTTCAAGTGTATCCTTTGTGTTCTCTAATCAACCCACATTTTTTGCACACATTTAAATTCATGAAAAAGAACTAGTAAAAATTTAGCTTTATTGTGATAGACAGACAGAGATAGAGAGAGCGGGGGATAATATTGGGAAAGGTCCATGAGAAAGGACTCAAACATGGAATGCACAAAGCACAACGGTGGTACTATTGGCTATTGGCTCCAACAAAATTAAAATTAATTAGGATTAAAATTAATCATATCATACTGCCCTTGATGTTAACCTCTGTGCAGTTTTTAGTGACTGTACTGCATTAATAGAAAGTCGTAAGCATGTTTGAATTCAAGTATTTTCCCAAATTAGTTTTTAATAAAATTTGTATCCTGACATTTTCTGACTTTGCATTTGGACTCTCATTCTATTTGGACAGTCTCATTCTAGTGTTTAATGAGGAGGAGTCTAGCCTGAAAACCTTGATACAACCTGTTTTACGATGTGTGATCCGATTTTTTACAAATCCGATATACAAAGCAATTCAATGCAATGGAAACAATATGGTATCCTAAATAATTTGCACTTATTACTTTGGTTCAGACATAAAGCAAATCATAAATTATCTTAAAGGTGTAGTTCACTTCTAGAACATAAATGTACACATATGGACTCACCCTTTTGTCAAGAAGAAAATATTTCAGGATTATTATTTTCAGGAGTTTGAACGTCCAAACCACTGTTTAAATGCAGCTTTAAAGGGCTCTAAATGATCCCAGTAGAAGAAGAAGGGTCTTATTTAGTGAAAATATTGGTTATTTTCTAGAGTAATTTACAATTTATATACTTTTTAACCTCACATGCTCCTGTTGCAGTGTTGCCAACTGCTTTCAACTGAAAGTAGTTAAAACTGGGAGCTACATGTCGCTAGATTACATCACAATGGCAAATTTACTGATCTATATAAAGATGAATATAGATCATTGGGAAGATGAGAACCTAGGTAAAATTGTAGGTTTGTCCAAGAAGTTGCTATATTTGTCCCTAAACTTTGAAAAGAAAAAAAGGCCCAAAAGTGGCAGGGAAGTCACTAATCTATAGCTACAAAATAGCTAAATTCGCAACACTGTCCTGTTATCTAGCTCTGCATGAACTCGGTTTTTTCCTCCTCACGACAGTTAGGGTAGGTCTACAAACTTTCATCTTATTTTCTCCTCCAACTTCAGAAATGCCTACATTGCTGCAGAAGTACTGATCCAGTGTTTACAAGGGGAAATGCAAATAAGGTCAAATGCCTTTTTTAAAAAATTATAAAATCACAATGTGGGATGATTTAAAATGATTTTGAAGTTGAAGGACAAAATAAGTCCTTCTTTTTGCTTAAACATTTTGCTAGATAAGACCCTTCTTCCTTGACTGGGATCATTTAGAGCCCTTTGAAGCTGCATTTAAACTGCATTTTGGAAATTCAAACTATTAATACAAAATAATATATTTTTAATGAAATCAGAGAGCTGTCTGACTGTCTATAGACAGCAACACAACTGAAATCTTCCCAGCTCCTAAAATTGAACATTACTAAATGCATCAGTAAAACAGTCCATGTGACATCAGTGGCTCAACTTCAGTTTTGCGAAGACTATAGCGCATCTTTTAATGATTGCATACTTTAGGCTATGTAAGAACCTATGGTCTGCCTTGACCCAGATTCCACTCCTCAATGTGTTTGAACTTGCTTATCTAAAAGGCTTAATTATTATAGAGAAGAGATAAGTCAACAGTTATGTTGTTTGAAGACCATTTGGGATGACTGAGCAAATGGTCACCAATTGTAGAATGAAAAAGGATGTGGACACCCAAGAACCATCTTAGACAAAGCCATGTAAGACCAATATATAGACCACATCTGTTACAACAGGAGCAACTTCATTTAGACTCTAAATCTGAAGTGCTGTTCGTGCTTTGTCCCTGTTATGCTGAAATAAACAGCCGAGTTGGATGTTATCACGCGATTCGAATGGGCCGTTTTCAGTCGTTATCAGCCCATTCATATGGGTCAGAAGGGACCTGCTGCACCTACTGTTAAAACGTAGAATTAAATGAATTATTCTAGCGATTAAATTGTTTATTTAGCGTCTACACCTACCCCAACCCTAACACCTACCCTTTA
>JAUMHR010000050.1:4788977-4806698 GCA_032361145.1 Enteromius fasciolatus
ATTTGAATGAATCAAAAAAATATATTAGAACCACCACTTTATGGGTAGATGAGGTAAAAAGATGTACCTGGGAGGGTACTGCCCCAGTGACCAGCTAAATGTAATGTAGCATGCATTCATTAAGTACAAATCTACAAAAAGTACAGTTGCTAAAGTAACATATATTGTTGAAAAGAAGTTGAAAATCTAACCTGTAGTTTTTCAATCTCTTCATAGGTCTTCTGCAGTTCTATTTGTGTGAAATGTTTGTGCAGACGATACATAAATTCTGCACTCGTCACAGGATGAACAGTGAGAGCATTCAGGACTTCATCATTCCCCATTCTGGATAGGTCCATATTGTTTTCCATTGGAAAATAATTATAATTCAGGCCCTAAGGTAAAGCAAAATTAATATTAGATCAGAATATATTATTTTACCTAAATATATTTGTGTGTATTGTGTTTTCCACAAGCCTCGACATTTGGCACTGTAACAAGAATGTGGTCATATTTTTATAGACAGCACCTCCAGGTTAATTCTGGTCAGCTTTAGTCAGCAGACCTTTGCAATTTGCAGTAATGCTGTTTAAAGTCTTGTTGTAACCATGCTAATTAACTGCACAAATCGCAGCAGGTCTGCAGCTGGCCTGCCGAGAACAGGAAGTCATTTACTTTGTGGCTCAGCAGCAGAAGAAGTACATCATTCCATTAAAGTAATCTTGGTTTCTGGACGCTTACTTGTTTTAATGCTGGATCCAAACAGCATGTTCAGGTCTGTGTGATTTACTGATGCTTTATGTTCAGGTCACTGCTTTTTACGTCAATGTTCAAAAGGTCCAAATTTGAACAACTAGACTGTCCTAAACACAGTGTAATAACATGTTGCCTCCGCATTACACTGACAGCTCACCTAATGAGAGTTTGTCATGAATTGATCCATCTACAGTATGATTATTCGAAAGTCTGAATTTAAGCCTGAACTTTTCTTGACAGGTGACTGCGTAATTGAGCTGACCAAAGAAAGCTAGAGGTATACTGCGGGTCGGGTTTCTGTTTAATTGGTTTTCTTCCAAAAATCTAAATCCACTAACTGATTTCCACTTTACAGCAAGTCTGCATTTTTTTATTGAATTATTTAATGTCATTTTTAATTAGTCTGAATCTACTGTACAATGATTTTAGCATTAACTTACATTTTACTACAGCTTAAAAAAGCTATTCAGAAATTGTTTCAAATGTTGAAAAGCAAAAACTCTGTATCATTTACAACTGAATTTACAGTAAATCTAAAGTATGGTTGTATTTTTGTGCCCCTGTAACATGAATCCTCTGTCAATGACTTACAGATGTATTTTGTATGAGACATGTGGTTCAGAGTACCTGCACCACCATTTAACAGCGTGGGGCCAGAAACATTTCTTAATGGTTTGGAAACAAGCCTCTTATGCTAGCCGAGTCTGTTTGTATTTGATTAAAATACAGTAAAACAGATTTGAGATAACCGTTTTAAATCAATGAATTACAATAATAATTATTATTATAATTTATTCCTGTGACAGCAAAGATACATTTTTTAGTCATACAATTCTCCTGAAATGCTGATTTACACTGCATTTGTTACTATTACTGATCAATGTCATTCATCCTTGATATATAAATGCATTAATTTCATTTAAAAAAAATTATAAAGTAATTTACTGACCCCAAACTTTTCAACGTTAACCTGAATGAAATCAGATCAGGTGATTAAGAGTAGGTAGGTGTTCCATCACCTCTATGTCAAAGCACTATGCAATCTTCCAAAACACTATGGGTGCAGGATGTACACCAAACAAAAACAAACTTCGGCCAACCAATCAGCAAGAAGAGGTGGGGTTTAACGTGCGCAAACAAAGTTTGTTTTTGTTGTGGTGCCCAAAATGTTTCTTTCGGTATTGCAGCCTCTGTGTTGTCTTTCGAGAGCGGATTTTTTCCCAGTGTATTCAGAGGGCAGACAGCAAGTCGATCAAGGGGTGATGCATACGGTTTGAGATAAAAATAAAATGGAGCATCTTTAAATAAGCCAGCAGCCATTACTCGTGTTTAATCATATTTAACTAACTATAGCTTATCACGCTTACACCATTTGACCAAGCACATATACTATTCTATACAGTCTATGGTGCGGATTACGTGCATTACATGTTTTGAACATATGCAGAACATTTTCCCATCACTGTGAGCTTGTTTGAGTATATCAATGTACTTCCCTTAGATTTTTGTAAATACTGTGAACTATTGATTATTTGGCCTCCCTGAGGCATTGAGTCCCTCAATATATAACAGCACACCCTCTCAATAAAGCATGGACCCTTGGGTTATGTGGTTTCCTGTCGAAACTAGAGACCCTAGGTGAAAAATGTAGTCATTTGTGACCAGCATAAACATTGCCAACTAAGGGAAACCAGTTACATGAAAAGTGCACTTTATCAGCACAGGACTGTTTTTAGAATTTGCCAGGATGATCTGTACATAGTTCGGGCTCTGAGCCAGTTTATTTCGGCACACAGCTCTCTCAGCCGCATTTTCCCTGGGATATTAGCTTGGGCCTAATTGGAATCTCATGATATGAGAAATGTAACTGCTTTAGTGATTACAGGGAATAAGTAGATGCAGTTCTGATCCTGTTGAAAAATCTGTTAATATATATAATATATAAATTGAAATATATTGTAGAAACTTAATTCCCTGTAAAGCTGCTTTGCAATGATTTGTATTATTAAAAGCACTATACAAAACTAGAATTGAATTGAATTTAATTTTTAGCAGCTGACGGCACCCATTTACTGCAGAGGGTCCATTACTGTAATGTAATGCTTAAAAGTTTCAAGAAATCTGTTCCAATGAAGAAACAAACTCCTCTACATCTTGGATAGCCAGAGGGTCAGTAATTCTACGGTGAATTTTCATTTTTTGGGACAGCTATTATTTTTATAAAACTCAATATTGATCAAAAAAATAAACAATTTTGAACAATCCAATTTTGATTGGTTTTCTCTGGATTGTTCTCAAGACTGGATTTAAAGGAGTAGTTCAACCAAAAGGTAAAATTCTGTTATCATTTACTCAGCCTTATGTAATATTAGCATGAGGATAAGTAATGATGACAGAATTTTCCATTCTAAATGCTCATAAAAATATCACATAGATGTCATCAATCAAATTCGGGTCTCAGTTGATTTCTTACCTCATATTCCTCCACACAGCTCATGCCGGCAAAATCAATGATACAACGACCGAGCCACTCGTCAGGTCTGATGCTTACAATGTCAGTCCTGCAATGCTCCAAGAAAGGCTGGAGCTTCAGAAGTAGAGCACGGGACAATAGAAATCCTGGTCCACTGTGACAGTACCTCCCCTGGGTTTCACCTCCAATGAACTCTCCAGGGTGGCCCATGTAAAGCTGCAGGTCCATGCTCAGGTGGCTTACTAAGGTCTTTAGTCTTTCCGGCTGGGTGTAGGTATCATCCTGGACGAAAAAGAACCAATCGTAATCAGCAATGTGATGCTCTAGAAGATATCGGACAGACTGGAACATGTTTGAAACCGGACGCTCTTCACCATGGGCCACCACAAGCATGCCATTAGGGAGTTTACGATTACGAGTGCCTGTAAAGAAGATGAGCCTGCCATCCAGGTGGTGGTTAAGGGTCCGGTTGATGGCCACAGCTAAAGTGCTTATGGTGGTTTTGGAGGTAAATACAGAGACAAAGAGACGTTCATGAATTCCAAGCTCTGTACTGGCATATTTGGCTCTAGAGAGAGAAAGATTGAGGATAAAATAATAATATGAAGAGTAAAGAAATCAAGAAGAAGTAAAGAAAGTTGCATTAGGAAGTCACAAGCACAGCTGGGTTTGATGTGTCAGTGGGTTAAATAAACCAACCCAACCACGTATAACATACCACACACAGAAGTCCAAAATAGGCAGCAGTTGTGTCATTATTTACACGTCATTTAAAACTGTCATTATTTCCCTTGAAACCCAAAATAATTTACATTATGACAGTTCATAGGACATCCAAACTCTAAAACCATGATATATCCCTAGTGACAAATACTTATATACTAAAATGTATTTAAAATACATATACTTTGTGCTATGTACATTTACATATATATATATGTACTTAACATTCAGTTGTACTTTTAATACACTAAACTGGAATATCTAAAGTCTGCTAAATTAGAACAAGTATTTTTGTACTTAATGCACTTTCATTTCGTGGAACTAGTGCTGAAATATATTTGGATTGGGGCTATTGCAAGTATACTTTGTGTACACTTTAAATATCTAGCATTTAAATCGAATAATTCAATATTATTCAAAGATTCATTCATTAATTGATAGAGACATTAAAACACATTTTAGGCTTTATATTAAGAAATGTGCATTGTTCACAAGTAGCCTATAATAAAAAAAATTAATAATTATAATTTTGATAATTGTGCATCTCAAACAAAATGTTCTTTTTTAATAATTTGAAGTATACTTGGTAGTACTTTAGTATCTGGAACTAGAATCTTTTTTTTTACTAGGGAGTAGCTTTGTGTGAAGAAAGTTTAGCCCAAAGTTATTTAAAGAAAATGTCTGGCCACTCTCAAACCTCATTCTCTTTTCTACACATTTGTAGAAAAAAAATATTGGTGTTCATTTGGTGTTCCCTTAAGATACATTACAAAATTGGTTATATGTATATGTACTTAATTTTTTTCTTATTCTCTTGGGATAAATCTTTGAAATATTGTCAAAAACTTTTGTCAGGCAACTAGATGTTTATTCCACATGGAAAGTATTTTTCTGCTGACACTATGTATGTGTGTGTGTGTGTGTGTGTGTATTTGTTTTGTTTCTACATGGATGTAAGGACTGCTGATTTCTTGACTCTCCCTGTAGTTCAGATTACTAAACCGCTGATCCGTGACTGACAGCACGCTTTACGTGACCTGATGACATTATTAGGCCTCAGCTTCTATAGGCCAAGGGGCAAGATCAGAGCCTTTGCTCTTTAAATAGCAATCTCCCTACTAAAATACTCCTTCTTTTGTGCTAAATATAAACCAGGTAACTTTATTTTAGCGGCAGTCCTCTTGCAAAAAGAAATAAAAGGTGCTATTTCTATTATTATTATTCTACTATTGCTATTATTATTATACTTTTTTATTTGTTTTGCAAACTACTCACAACCATCATGCACGCTTTAAATACACCCGACTCGAGAGACTTCAGTCAGGATGCGCATATAGACTCACTGTGGAGCTCCATACACCTACCTGAAAACTTTCTTTGGAGGACCTTCCTGGGCAGGCTTGTTATAAGGTACTACTCTGGGCTCAAAGTCCTCTTCGACATTTCCGTTGTCAGTTGTGCCAGTGGATATCGAACTAGGCTTACGGGCCCCTTTCGAGCTCCCAAGCTGCCCTATGAGCATCTCGTCGGCGGCTCCCATCCAGTCAGAGTCGCAGGACTCATCCACCCAGGTGACGCTGAGCAGGCTCAGAGTGAATCCCAGAGAGATGCCCACGATAATCGGCCCGGTCGGCCTGATTAGAGACACTAACATTGCAATTCTCATGCTTTCAGTCGCTCCTCAGCCCAACGACGGGATGCTTTTAGCAGAACGAGGCAGAGGAATCGCGTCGCTCTCTCTCTTCGCACCTATAAAGACAAACGCGACTGTCTCTGTTGCCTTCTGACGTGTCATCGCTCTGGACTCCGCCCTTTTCTAACCAGACGTCAGTCAATGCAAATTCTAAGAGCTGATTGCTTCCATTCGACAGAGGCTTGGATGGAGGAGGCGCCAGCTGCGAAACCGCAACAAACCTATCATTAACTCCAGCTATAATTTAGGGGTAAAAGCGAATTTGGTCGTTTGCCCTAGATATTTGCGAGGAAACCGCGTTTAACCTGGAAAGTTTATGATCTTTCTTTGTCCCACTGGAGGGCGACCATTCTGTTTGAGACTATAAATGTAATCTTGACATGTGGACGCTTTAGGCAGGGGCACCCACTCACACACACACAATACTTACTTTCTAGTTTTTACCTATTTTAAACATTCAGTTAAAAAGATGAAGTAAGTTATTCTAAATATTTGAAGATAATATTTTAACCAAGAAATTAAATGTTTATTTTTCTGCCTCAAGGTTGCTAAAATAAAAGAAAAAAGAAATTGGTCTATGGTATAATTCACAATATCTCCAAATGCACAATCATGTATTGCACACACACACACACACAGCAATTTTCCCAATAATATAAAATTTTAATCAAGAAATTAAATGTTTATTTTTCTGCCTCAAGATTGCTAAAAAAATAAATAGCCTTTGTTATTAATCACAATATCTCCAAATACACAATCATGTATTGCACACACACACACCAATTTTCCCATAAATATAATATTTTAACCAAGAAATTAAATGTTTATTTTAAATGTTTAAATTAAATGTCTGCTTCAATATTGCGAAATAAATAAATAAATAGCCTTTGGTATCAATCTACAAATACACAATCTTGTATTGCACACACACACACACACACACACACCAATTTTCCCATAAATCAGATATTCACGGACAAATAACTACTACTCATATACTTTAAATGCGCACAAACATGGTGCAATATACAGATAAACACAGCTCAGACCTTGCTTTCTCTTTCATTCAGTCTTCCCCTGGAGCATCACATCTGTTCCTTCTTCTGCACGCCTGCAGATACAACTAAAAAACCCAGAGGACTCCCCAGAGCTGGACTGCGCTATGTTTCTGTCCCACGGTTGTTAGTGAGAAAACATTTTTCTCCTTGTATGTGGTTGTTAAAGCAGTAAATATTCTCACAATGTGTTGGGTTTGTTACGCTTTTACTTTCTGCAGATGAAGTAGAGCTCCCAGGGGTAATAATTTCTTTGGGAGAATAGTAGTAATTGTTTTTAAAGTGCCTTTAATAAGAAACAATGTTACCTTTATGGAAATATTACATTCGATGTGATTGTGTGTGTATTTACCAGCGTTGTCATTTTCGACGCTGCCATAAATATAATAGTGTATGAAGCTCTCAAAAACATATGTGAGCTGAAGCTAACTTCATCAGGTAATATTAAAAACTGACAAATACGAGAGAACCATTGGCTGAAGACCTGAAGTGTGGTCTTTTTATTCTTCCACTAGGTGGCAGTGATTCCCCACTACATTTAGATGTGCTTTATGTGACGCTTCTGTGCTTTGCAATATTGTTTTTAAGCATAATGTGAACGCAGATATATGTTGAGGAAAAAAACTTGAAATAATTTAGAAGAATTGTCATTCATTTTCCATATTTTATACTACACGATAAATAAAATAGGCATGAGATGCCACTGTGAGCTGCAGTGGACCAACTGAAAAACCATATTACACCAAGGATTCATGACACTGTTTTATTCATTTCCCTCCAAATGTCCACTTGTTCAACCAAAAAAACGACAATGAATAAAACCATAGGGATAGATTTGAAGGTCAAAGACCTTTCCGAGTGGATGGAGATGATTGTCCAGGCCCACAGTTCTGGTATTCACAGTAAGCCATCATAGTGTATGGGGCCCTGAGCCAGGCATTGTTCATTCACAGCTTACAGTTTTCATCTGAACACTGAGGCTGTTTACTGTCTCTGGGATAAACGCAAGGAATGTATGGCAGAGTTTACTAAATAATGTCACTATGCCACCACCTCCCTCAGAAAGCCCAGATCACATGATCGCAGAGGCTTCTGCCTCTTCAGCGCACCCAGTGTTTTTTGCAGAACTCTGAAAAGCCATATTGACATAGAGCCTTTTATTAGGGGTTCCATTCTGATCCTTACCAAGAGCAAACTGTGTCTGATTATATATAGTACAGAAGATTACAGGCTGTATTTAATGGATTTGAAGGTGATTTAGTGTAAATGCCTATGAATATTACAAACAAGAAATGTACAAACAAAGGTCAAATAAGTCTTGTGTTTTTATCAGCTGTTTGAAATCTTATTTTGACGGCACCCATTCACTGCAAAGAATCCAATACTGACCAAATCATGTACTGCTAAATTTCTTTAAATCTTATCCGCTGGCCTGAGAACGGGTTTAATTTATTGGATGAACTATTCCTTTATTCAATTTAAAATCCCAGATATGTTTGATTTTCACCCAGAGACACCGTCTCAGCATTTTGGAGAATGCATTTTTTGTTTACCCTTTCTGTGTTTTTGCTTCTAAAACATACTTTATTAATAATATTAAATATGGTTTAGAAATATCATGTCAGGAATTCTAAGAATTACTTTTTTTGTATAACTATTAATTTCTAAAAGTATTAAGTATTCCTTTCCATGTTGTGTCATCATCAAACTAACCCTCTGCCAATTAATGAACTCAAGAACTAATACTTTGCTGTCATGTTAAAAAAAAAAAAAAAAAAGAGGCAGATGCAAGAAAACATCAATGGCCATAAAAGGCCTCCCAGTGCATCCAAAGTTTGCCCTGAGAGAAAGACTCAGGTCTTACAAGTTTTGATATTCTAAACAAGATGATGATAAATCAACAAGTCAATTTAAGTTTTTCTCTGCTCCTGAAATTTGATGAGATGGTTTGGCATGGACATTTAAAATTCATTCTCTTTGGCTTGAAAATGTTCTAACAGACAAATTCTAGCTGATAACGCAGGATACTGATATAGCTGTAGGGCCAAGAGGACTGCCAAGGTCAACACAGGCAAGAGAACACTTTATTAAAAACATATCAAAAACGACAGCTGGACATCATAACACTAATTTAAATTTAAGGCCTGATGAAAACGAGAAATAAAACGAAAACAAAGCGAGACGAGTTTCCTGGCTGACATTAATCCATGGGAATCATTTATGTTTCCAAAACAAACAAGGGCTGTACAGGTTTACATCAACTAAACGAGTGTCATGAAGGGTTTCTGCACCGTTTGTTTACAAACTCCTGAACTTTTTGACTTGACAGGGATTTTTCTGACGCTACGTCAACAGAGGTGGAATGCGCGCGTGCCAATAGATGTTAATAAGATACGATAGACGCGCTGTTCAGAAGTGAGTCGCGCGGCTTTTACTCAGTGCGCGCTTTCGGAAAACATTAGCCTATTTATTGCCAGCTCTTTGGTCTTACTATAGAATTGGAATCTATTTTTTGGGGGGGACTGAGTTAAAAGCAGCGATGATTGATTCGTCTTCTCGCCTCCCTTGTTTTGCGCATCGTAAGGTCTTTGCGCACTTTTAATCGCGTATCGGCAGTGAATTTTCAAAGCGTTTTCATGCTGTTCTTGACTCCTGCTGGATATGATGCCAGCACAAATACTCGCCGACAAAACACAGGCACGGCAGCAGTGGGACAGTTTAAGGTAGATTTGACGCGTTTGTGGATGTAAATCCCTGGATGATGCTCTCAATGCAAAAGAACGTCCTCTTCTTCCTTTTTATCTTCAATACGATCCTCACACCTCTACAACGAAGGTAAGCTGCGGCTGCTAATATTCTTGTTATTGAGCTGCTCAAATATAGTTCTCTGAAAACTACACCTTATTTAGTTCAGTGAATTTTTTTTTTTGAGGCAGTTAGGATTACATCAACAAACGCAGGTATTTATGACTTTGCATTCAGGCTCAACAGGCCTTTTTAAATAACAAGAGGCAATGAAAGATGTGAAAAAACTGGTTTGTTAATGGCAAATAACTTTTTTAAGAGGGAGGGTCAAGACTTAGATGATGAGAGGATGGAAGAGAGAAAAAGGATAATGCAAGCAAGAGTTTTATCACTTTTTGTAGATTTCCTGAAAATTTCCCACTATGAAAATAAAAAGTTTCCAAGCTTCTTATTTAGAGAAAGCAGTGTTGGTGTGTGAGTCTGTCTTGAGTAGTTTTATTTTATTATTTATAAGTGTATTTATTTATTTTTGTACCAGGGTGAATGGCAACCCTTTAGTGATGGATCCCAATAGTATCTGCCGAAGAACTAGAATGGTGGTAGGCAGACATGCCGACATGTGCCAGTCTCAGCCTGAGATAATTCAAGAAGTGGCAAAAGGTGCCCGTTTGGGAATGCGAGAATGTCAACATCAGTTTGTCAATCGTCGATGGAACTGCACCAGTCAGAGCAGAAACCTGGCCAAGATCCTGCAACAAGGTGAGGAACCATACAAAAGCTGCTCATGACTTTTACTTTTACAGTTGATTTTCAAAGAAGACTTCTAACATTTAGAAGAACTTAGATGACTGACTGAATGGTTTTTCATTTTTGGATGAATTATCTTTAATGAAGGCCTTCATTAACACAATGTAGTTAACTGTATGACCATTAGAGGGCATGATTGTATCAATTTGACCCTGAAAATAGTTACCTAAAATAACATAAGTGAAGAAAAAAAAATCAGTAGAGCTTATTATTTCGTTAGTAGGTCAGCTTACCTTGTGCATGTGTCTAAATGAGGCTGAGTTGAGGCATCTTGCCAATGAAACCCATTTCGTTTGTTATGTTTGCACTTTCAAATCCAAACATGACATGTCGATTTCTAAAGTACAGCCATTTATAAGTTAGACTTATGTACATGTTAACCTGATACCAAGATTGAGTGTGTCTTGGAGGAATCCTTTACACTAAGTGGAAAAATGCTCTTTTGGCAGGTCAACATGTATTGAGGCAGGTCTAGACAACGGAGATGTGTGAGGAATGTGAATCTGCTAAATGAGTTATTGTTAATGTGGCAATTCCTTAGATATTTAAGTGATCTTATAAGTAAGGTGGGGGTGTTGTCCTGAAACAAGAGTTTAGATAAAGATCGTAATCAAACACATGCCATGAGATGATCCACATGAAACAATGCACTTTTTCAGATGATCATAAATACAAAGTTTTGTATGTAGACAAACTTTAGTAGATTTTTTTTACCTGTTCTTTAACTGCTCTCTAGATATCCGGGAAACTGCATTTTTGTATGCTATCACAGCTGCAGGGGTGCTGCATGCAGTAACACAAGCCTGCAGCCAGGGAGCGCTGCCACAGTGCGGCTGTGTGACCCTTCAGAGTTCCTCTGAAACTTATCACGACTCCCCGGCAGAGGAGGTACTCATCCAGGCTTCACCTGTCCAAGATGGGCACTGGGAATGGGGGGGCTGTGGAGATGATGTGGACTTTGGCTACGAGAAGTCTCGTCAGTTCATGGACACCAGGCAGAGAAAAGGCAAGAGTGACATCAGGACCCTTATTGACCTGCACAACAACGAGGCAGGAAGACAGGTATGTTTACATTTCTTGGAACACAGAGGGATAGCTTTTTACATGGGACGTTGAACTTTTGCAATATTTTTTTCACTCCTTCAACATCTGAAGTGATTACTCTTTATTCTCTTTTATAGTCTAATCTCTTACCTTAAAGAAATAGTTTACTCACCCTCAAGTGGTTCCAAACCTGAATGAATTTCTTTGTTCTGCTGAACACAAAGGAAGACATTTTTAAGAAAGCTTGCCAAGCTGTTTTGACTTCCATAGTAGGACCCAAAGTGGTGACCCAAAACAGCCTATTGCATGTTATTTATCTAAACAATATTACACAAGCATTAACAGCAAGTGCTGTTATTATTCTGGTATTATTCAGCTATTGGCAGGATGCTGTGGGTAATTTAAACCAAGCAAGTGTAATATTGCTTTTGCATAATGGTTTAGTGCATTGAGTCACTTACATTTTAAGCAAAATATTCCCAGATATTTTTTCTACTTTTGATCCTGCCAGCAAAAAAAGTTCCACAACAAGTCAAAACAGAATCAACAGTGGCGCCTCGCACCGCACATCAACACAGTTTTATTCCTGAACAAATCAGTGCTTTGAATGAATCGAATGAGTCACTGAATGACTCACTTGTCACCACATAATCGTGTATTATGCAACCAGTTTGTCTCAGTTCTTTCAGTACTGTCTGTGTTCGCTAATGTTTGTATATTGTAACTGTTTTTTTTTGTTTTGTTATTTTGCAGTCCTATAGAAAGTAATAGAGCAGATATCCTCTTATTTTCTTAATTCTTTCTTATTTTATGTGCATACAGGCCATACGCATACAAATGCGGACCGAGTGTAAATGTCATGGCCTTTCTGGATCCTGCACTCTTCGCAGCTGCTGGAGGAAGATACCTCTCTTCCGCCAGGTCGGTGACTACCTCATGCAGAGCTTTCATAATGCCATTCGTGTGATGGGTGGGAATGATGGTAAATCGCTTGCCCCCATCGATCCGGATACCCCTCCCCTGGATGCTAATGTCCTTATCTATTCAGCTGAGTCACCTGATTTCTGTCAGGCCAATCAAAGGATGGGTACAGAAGGCACACAGGGTCGTGTGTGTAACAGCTCAGAGACAGGGCATGGAAGCTGTGACAGCCTGTGCTGCAGTAAAGGATTTGCAGATTACACACTGGAATATGAGGAAAACTGTCTGTGTCAGTTTCACTGGTGCTGTGAGGTTCAGTGCCAGAGATGTTCTGTGAGAAAGGATGTCAGCCTTTGCTTGTGAAGTCCAGTCAAGGAGTTAAAAAACAGAACTGCATCTGTAGTAGTTGTGTTTGAGCTAGAAGGGCACGATTGTTTTCCCTACTGTGCATAGGAGTGTTTTCTATGCAGAATGAAGACTTGTGCTTATCATCCTCCTGCTCACATGCATTTTTGATGGTCCACGAGACCAATCAAAGCAATATTAAGGCAGCAAGTCAGGTGGGAGCAGTGTTGCCAGGCTTTGCTAGAAAAACCAGCAACCTGGTCTTAACAAAAACAAGCCGTTTGGAAAAACAAGGCCGAAATAAGCTACTCCTGGTTTCAGGTAAAAAACAAACAAAACAAAAACATGTCCCTTGACTGACTGAAACTATAAGCAACTGCTTGAAAAGGCAAGCCCAAAGTCGTTTAGAGTAAGTAGACTTGGCAACATTGGGTGGGAGTCAGAGTTTTATGGCTGCTTTAGACAATAAACACATCTTACTGCCACCTGCTGGTCCATTGTTAGGAGAAATTAGTGTACATTTACAAAAAACTCAAAATCTGGGAATAAACCATTGACCTTGAGAAAGATAAAGACATTGAATAGCACACTCACAAATTAAAGTAATGTGGTTTATGTATCCGTGGTATCTGAAAACGGTCCAGTGTCAGCACTGTCCAAGGTGCTGAACCCCTGACTGACAGTTGCCTTGCAAACTTAAAGATGTAGTCAGTACCTAACCGATTTAGAACATTTGTTGGTCTAATTATTAAAACATTTGTCCATTGTTTTACATCTTCCAGCAATTTCCTTTTGTACCTTACATGCATTTTATTAACTGCATATATTTGTAGCAAGTAGGCTACACTGAAAAATAGCATCCTGAAAATGTGCTTCATGTGGGAATATTTAATGTTTAAAGTGTATAAAACAACGTGACAGTGGGCTTTCTCACAATGCCTGTCTTTCATCTTATGCTTGTCTACAAATGAATGTCCACAAGGTGGAGCATAAACATCTTTAATGCTGCAGAAGTGTCTGAGGTGACAGTAAGCAATGCACCTGTACCACTATATTTGTGTAATGGTGTATATACCGATTTAAAATGTTTGAATGCTCTAAAGAAACAGTGTGAAATGGAATTACAAATACATAATTAAAAAAGGTTTTTGTTATCATCTATTTGTCCACGAATTGCCCTTATTTTTCTTTTCAGATTTCTACACTAAAATCAGTTGCTGTTTTCACTCAGAAAGTGCTAGTTATTTTCACAATTAATTAACAAACAGCAAGTAACACTGAATTATACATTACAATTTTAATGAGAAAGGCTGATTATTCCCCCCGCAAAACTCTTTGTTTTTAATTTGTTTCATTTGCAACTTTCAAGCAGCTGTGAGACAAATTTGGGGAATCGATTGTTTCTGTTTTTGTCAGAGAGATCTCTTAAGCTACCTTGCTGGCTGACATGTTGAACAGCTGTAATTATGAGATACACTGCTTTCCATTGTTGGGAAAAATCCGCAAACACTCTCTGAACCGCTTGTATAAAAATAGAAATCTGAAAGAGACTGTCTAACCCACATATACGCTCATATAAGATGTGAAACGTGTTTCAAGCTTCCGTGGTTGGTGAAAACAGACATCCGTCGTTTCACGTCGCGTTGGGATTGGCAGACGGAGGAGGCTTATCCCGGTTTACAGGTCTGTACCTTTAGTTTTTTTTGCCCGGCTACACATTACAAGTCCTGCCCATTGCTCCCGCTGTCTGAGGCTGCGCGCGCAGTAGGATGCAGAAGGAGTGGCGGAGCGCGCGCGAGTGACTGAGGCGAGCATCGATTATTACATAGGTACGGTAAACTAATCAACTCAACAGCTGTTTTCCCCACTGTATACCCGGTGGTCACGCGAAACATAAATGGACGTGAACCTGTGACTCTGAAATCGCACCTCCCCGAGGCACCACTGAACGGGACGAAAGGCGAGACAGCGCATTCCGAAGGGCTGGTGGGTGTTGGTCGTCAGTGGAAAAGATGGGCACGGTGCTCTCGATTTCCCCCACGTCCAGAAAAGGAGGGATTCTAGACGAGAAGACGGATGGAGCTAGCGGCAAGACGGAGAAGAGTCTCAAGCGCCATTCGGTGCTGATATCGGCTCTGACGTGGAAGCGGTTAGTCGCTGCCTCGGCCAAGAAGAAGAGTGCCAAGAAAGTGAACCCGAACCCACCCGTTTCTCAGATCACTAACCCCGTTGACCAGCTGAACACCGAGAATCTTAAGAAGTCTCAGTCGGGCTCCGAGCGCAAGACGAAGCCCGGGCCACTCGCAGTGCCCGTCCCTACAGTACCGGATAAAAGCCTTCGATCCGGTCAAACCCAGAATGCATCGCAGAACGGCAAGCAGCTTCTGTCGGTCCAGCGGCAACCGAGCAGCCGCTCCATCATCTCGCCCAGACGAGTCATCGTGCAAGCCTCCACAGGAGAGCTCCTTCGCTGCCTGAGCGAGTTCATGTGCAGAAGGTGCTACAAACTCAAAGAGCTGAGCCCAAATGAGATCATCTTGTGGTTCCGAAACGTCGACCGCTCGCTGCTCATCCAAGGCTGGCAGGACCAGGGTTTCATCACTCCCGCCAACTTGGTGTTCGTCTACCTGCTCTGCCGAGAGGCGGTGACCGAGGATATTTCCAGCGAGTACGAGCTGCAGGCCACCTTTCTCACCTGCCTGTACCTGGCTTACTCTTACATGGGCAACGAGATCTCGTACCCGCTCAAGCCTTTCCTGGTGGAGACCAACAAAGAGGTGTTCTGGGAGCGCTCCCTGCGGATCATTGACAAAATGAGTGCCAAAATGCTGCAGATCAACTCCGACCCGCATTTCTTCACCGAGGTCTTCCAAGACCTGAAGAACGAGGGTGGCTCGAGCGATACGAACGGAAGATGGAATAATAACCTGGACCGCTAAGTTTGGTTCGTGTCAAAGGGAGAGAGAAGCTCTCTGATACCTCTCCACACCCTTCCTTCAAGGGTGAAATGAATGTAAGGCCCGACTGCTGAAGGTGTGAAGAGTGTTTCACTCTATTGCAGGTTTATTTGGAAACGGACAGGGGGATTTCGCCTCACCTCCATGAGAGGGGGTTTACGTTAATACATGTGTAAAATACAACCTTCATGACCCAGTGAATGTTACGAGCGCGATCTGGGGTTTCTTCATAGTTTACTTAATGCATGCTTAAAATATTCTACTCGTATCATCATTGTGGTTTTTGAAGAAGAAGAAGAAGAAAAAATAACGCTATCTGGTGCCGAGCTAAAGTGAAAGATGTAAAATACTAGCTTGTGCGTCAGTGTTGGGGTCTTATTTTTCTATTAGTTTCAGAAACGATGATGTCACCGACGCTGAGCTGTCCAGGGTGCTGGCCTGCAACAGACACTCTCCTTTCGTCTCCTGTGGCGCCTGATGCTATCTATCTGAACGTTGAATGTACTGTTTTACAACAAAACGATTCTCTACAGTCATATGTGCCAATTGTCATAGTATAAAACGTAATGTTTTATATTGTATATTTGAAAATATATGAATACAAATACCCCCAGACTCTCTGCCGCTTCTTTATTTTTTTATGATGAAAAGGGGACAGTCGATGCATCGGTTTGTGATTGAAGTATCCTTTTTGCTGCGTTTTTCATCTATGCATAAATGATCAAGGTTTTGCTGACATTGACTGGCGCTGGCGTAATCCTGCTGCATGCAGATAGAAATCTGGCTACTGGAAATGATTTGCGTTTGCCTTTTTTATATTTTAACAAAACTCGGTCAAATTTGTATTCAAATCATGCATGAGGACAAGCAACAGTGTAGCCTAGGGATGGTGTCTACGTCATTCCTGTGCAGGCAAATGACCGCATATGCTTGGAGATAATCAGTCGGATAAGCGGCGCAGTAGACCGCACCATAAATCCAGTGCATGGATTCACTGGAGGCTTTTCACTTTATGTCTAGCTGCAAAATCCTTTCATGTTAATTCCGGACAACAGACACCTACATTTAATCAATCGTTCGTGACTAAGATCTGGGCATAAATATGTATCGGCTCCTTTTTTACTCATAGCTGGTTGCTAGCCGTGGTGCTGAAACTCGCCTTCAGTTCCTGCGTTTCGTCAATAGGCCCACATAGATATGGGTTATGGAAACTTAATTCGTGACTAAATATGGGGGGACCTTGAACTTGGGTCGATTTTCTTACAAACCTCGACACGACTCTAACATATCACGTTTCAGAGGTTACAGTAAATTAAAAATCAATAATCGATCTTTCAGTTTTAACAAATGGCTTTCAGGTATGATTTGAATAGTCTACATCAGTAATCAAATGATCGGTTTTGTAACAGAGCCGGATACATTTAGCCTATTTATTTAATGCGTATTGAAACATTTTAATATTTTATATATATATATTTATTTAAAACAATCTGTTTATTAAGATGTTATTTTATACGTATTTAACATAAACTATATTTGATAGGCTATAAATATATTTAAAATATTTCAAATATACATATTTTTAGTTTTTAATAATACTTAATTAAAGTGTTTAATATACTTAATATAAAATGTACTTATTATTCTCAATGGGGCTAATACAGAATGTTAGCTTAAATTAAAAAAAAAAAAATGCTGACATCGCTGGACACAGGGCACTGACATGGGCTACTATTCACTTTCTCTTATCGGTACAGGTAGTCCTCAAGAGAAACGTCTTGAGTGTGAAAATTGCCTCAGGGGTGCATGAGTCATTGAGAGAGTAAGAAGCAGCTGGTTTGAAAAGAGAGAACCCCCAGAATTTGTGAATAAAACACGTGGTTCAGGAGCTCGAACATTTGATTGGCTGGATTTTGGTGCAGTCTGATAGAAGTGTCATTGTGACGGAAGGCTGCAGAACCGGGCCATAGGAATTCTGCGGGCGCATTCCGGTCCGTCTCTATGACAACGGCTATATTAGTAAAAGGGTCTGATCCACATTTAACGTGGGCTGAGAAACGCGAATATGGATATATCGTACAACAGCTGTATCTAAATATGAATCCGGACGCCCTTGAGTTAAATTATTAGCTGAATTATAGTGCTTGTAAACGTGTAACATCTCACCAGTCATTATTTATAAATGCCCTTCTTATTCAATCGATGCTCTTGACAGTAAGGCAG
>JAUMHR010000050.1:4809991-4820750 GCA_032361145.1 Enteromius fasciolatus
GTCAGAGCAAATGAGAATCGTGAGGTCAAAGAAACTGCCTGAAGAGCTCAGAGACAGAATTGTGGCAAGGCACAGATATACAAAACATTATATTTATCTAAAATGCAATATTTAATCTGTAAATAAAAACACCAGTAAAAATGGCTCAGTTGCTTACTGTTAATTGGTATTTGACAGAAAAGTAAATGACAGACTGACACAATCATAAAAAGAAATGATTCATTTTGGGTCATCAGTGCTTCTGTCTTCTAGAACACCATTGCCTGAGAGTTGCCATGGTAGCCAGCAGTGGCAGTAACAGCAGAGTGAGAGAAAAAAAAGATACTAGCAGCTGGGAAGGAGCAGGAAAAATAGGGAACGTCTGGTACTGTTCAGAGCACAGAATAGAACAGAATGGAACATGAGAACATGAATGGGGACAGTGCAATAATGGATGTACAGCAGAGAGGATAACAGGCTTTGAAGTATGTTTTTGGGGATGGTGGGTGGTAGGCATGATAGGTTACTGGTAAGAAGGTGATTTGAGTTGTTTACGGCTGATTAAACTCTCCTGATGAAGAGACTTGTGTAATGGCTGGTATAATTAGCATAGCAACAGGTGCAGTGTTAGTTCTTTAAAGTGCAGAGGCCTCATTCTGTCTTAACCAGATCAATGAGTCTGCATTAGCATCCTTGGAAGCTTTTCAGCCATTTAAATCACAGTAGAATGTCTAATACAATTTATTAGAATCAGTAATGAGCTTTTTCTATTACATTTGGGTTTTAAAGGACATGCAGTTGTCAATTTAAAGGAACAGTTTGCTTAATTTGCTGAATATTAACTCAGGCCATCCAAGATGCAGAGCATTTGTTTTTGCATTACATCATTAGCCTACATAATTTGCTCACCAATAGACACCAATAGATTTTTTTTACATTGGTCTGAATGAAAAATGCTAATTCATTCTTTGTCACTATGGAGCGTTAAAAGCTCACAAATGAAATCGACTGAAGGGGTTGGAAAAATTAATCTCTGAATGAATCGTTTGGTCATTGAACAAATAAGGTAAAAATAAATGTATATTATTAGAAAATGAAAGTGTTTTTTAACCTTGCATACAGCCAGCATTTGAAATTATGAAATTATGAAAAAAATATTTTATTTTAGTAACATTTTGTATTATTATTATAACTGATATAACACCAATACAATTGCAGTAGAATAAAATAAATCAGGTATAAAACATGAAACAATGAATAGTCTTGTCACACTGTCATTTGTCCATGTGCCTGTGTTTGTTGTCATTGTGCCATGTGCTTGTCTGTGTTTGGTTTTCATTACCTGTTCCTTCATGTCTTTACCTAATTTGTAACTCCGCCCCTTGCCATTGGTGTTTATCCTCTGCCAGCTGTGTGTTCCATGTGTCTTGTCTTTAGTCTTGATTAGTCTTTGTATTTAAGCCATGCCCCATGTCCTGTATCTTTGTCAGTCTTTAGCTTAGTTGAAAGTATCACTACGTATCAGTGAGTTCGTCTGCGTGTGGTTTATGTCGAGGCTTTGTTCAGTTTAGCTTTTGTTTATTAAATGTTCACATATATTGAACTTTAGCCTCCGAGTCTCCATGTCCACTAAAAGAGCAAATCGACTAAACGCTTCACCACAGCGTACACATCACCACTGTTTACTACCGTGCGTGACAAGTCTAGTCATTTAAATAAATGAGAATCAATTTAGAATCCTATGAATCCATTTTGACATTATTTCTTTATATCACACATTTAAGCCAATCTTTTAAAAAAACATAATGGCATACAGTATCTGCCCTTATAGCGTCAAACATCAATAAATTATTGCTACATAATTTTCATATCTGACAATTCCATATGGATAATTAATTTTGGGATCATTATTTTTGGCAGCAGCTATTTACACTAAGTGCACATAGGATTTTCTGATATTTATATCACTTATTGCAAGTGACAATTATCTGCACCTGTTTTGAAGTGCATTATAAAACAGAATGCAACTTATTGAGTGTAAATGTTAATTTTAATTGACATTATTAAATAGATGCTATGGTTGACACCTTTATTGGGAAAATAAAGCCCTCCCTAACCCTATACCCAATTTGTTTTTTTCAACTTTTTAATAATTTCTTTCATTTTTATTAAAAAGAAATGCTTGTCTTCTCCTGAGCTGGTTGTACTTGAAATTAACTACATGTTTATACCAACATGTGTATACCAAGTCTAAACTTGTAATGAATTTAAAAAAACGTCTTTTCATCTTTCTATCTAAAATGTGCGACATTGACCGCAAAGGTGAGCGTGATTTCACCAAGTACAAGATGTTCCTGGATCAACATCCTTGTTGATCCTGGAACAACATTCCAATCAACCAATCAGATCTGAGAGATATTTTTTTTTCCCCAGGAAATATCTGTTAGGCTTATGATCAGGATTGGGTGCTTCTACACCCTTGTTAATCAGCTATAATTTCCCACTGATTTTAGGCATACAGTTTGGGTCGGAGTATGTTAAGGGGTAGGGATTGGGATAAGTCTAAATTTAAAGACAATAATGTTTATCCAGAATCAACAAAAGATGTTGATCCAGTATCATGTCTTGGCTAAATCACGGTGACCGGTTGCAAACAGCAAGGACGCCATCATGTGGTAACATGGGAGATTTGCAAAAAAAAAAAAAAAGAAAAAAAGAAAAATCTATGAATTTAAAGTATTTCAGTTTCATATAATTAATAATATCATATAATCAGAAATGCAAACTAAGTTATGAAGTGACAATAATAACATTTTTTCATAGCTATACATTTTTATTTTATTTAAAACATTATATTTCTTTGTCTACCTGGTTACCTGTTGTATGAAGTTTTGTATAACATTTTTTTTCTGTATAAATTTTAATAATTGTTAAGTAAATTGTTAAATAAATTAACATTTTACAAACGTTTTTAAATTATTGCGAAACTGTGGTCTGCACCTCTTGTATTTATGAAAACAACCAGCAGATGACGCTTAATGATCATTTTGTGTGCTGCCAACCTTCTCTCTCTTTGTATTTGAATGCGCCTCGCTTATCAAAATACTACATTTACTTTGTAACCGATCATGTTGAGTTGTGCTGTTTTTTAAAGCCTCTGTAGCTGTGCTTCAGTCATGCGTGTTGACTACATTTTCATATTCTCCTTAATTCTTCTTAATTTTCTTAACATAATTCAATGAAAATCAAATGGAAACTTCCGTGGGGTGTAGAAATTAACGACATATCTTTCCAGTACATAGATCTCAAAAACTATGATTGGTTTGTTAATCCTGTCCTCTACATGAGCTACAAGAAGTCAGCACCGCGGACAGCTCTCGATGATTTACTTATATAAAATAACTTCTATGTAGTAGTATTCAAAGAACCAATACTGACTCATCATAAATAACTATTTTACGCAGCAAAACTCAGTTGATCTTGCAACATATATTGCACACAGCAGAAACACTAACAGCCATCATCTCGTGCTTTTGTTTATTGAAAATAAAATACAATCCGACAAGAACAATATACATTTCATGTCTAACATTAAGAAAAAAAAAATCTAATAAAAACAAAATAAATCTAAAATCTAATCTAAAAATGTCTAATCTGAGTTTAAAAGCTCTGTTAACAATACGCTAAATCTTTATACTGTAGATACAAAGGCTTGGATAGCCTTGTAAGCTGTTGTCAATTTGTTATAAAATAATAACACTCCAGTTTTTAACGATCTAACGTTAAATTGTCTGGGAACGGTTTGGATAAATCAAAGGAATGGCGACAAGCACACTCTTGTTTCTGGAGTTTGAAAAAGCGTTTATTGCCTACTTCGTCTCAATATCATGCTATCGCTTGATACACAGTAGCCAATAGGAGAAGAGTGGGGGCGGACTTAGTGCTGAATTCTGCGGATTGATTGGATCTGATTGCTGTGGGCCTGGGTGCCGAATTCATTATAGTTCCTGTATTCTCCCTGACGTCTGTCTCTCTCAAAGATATACTGGTATCCACGGTAACCTGGAAACTGGTATCCCACCCAGCTGCAGTAGGTGAAAGAACAACATATTATTTTTGAGATAAATCTGTATACAGAAATTAGTAATACAAATGTAGCCTACGGGCCTACTCAAACAAATGGAGGATGACTTACGCTCCAGAGTTGACTTTCATAGAAGGAACCTCCTTACTGCACCAGCCCATGCCTTGAAGAGAAGGGTAGTCATCGCACATCTCAAACTTGCGTCCCATCATGTCCTCACACTCATACAGGGTAATTTTACTGTCACTGTGGTTCTGGGGATTAAAGAGGACAAACATTAGGACCAGAAAGCATGTTTTAAGAGAGGTTTATATGTGAGATGCAAGATGGCATTTTAATAAAGTTTAAATTATCTGTACTTTTAATGGGAGCTGGAAGACTGTGGGCTTATTATCACATGTGATAATTTCACAAACAAATCTTACATTTAAAAAATGAAATGTAAATGTATAGAAATGAGACGTTTAAATGTATTAAATGCAAAACTCACGGCACACTTGATGGGTTTGAAGGAAAGCATGTGCTCAGTACGATAGCTGCTGTTTCCGCTCCAGGCCTGATAGCAAGGATAATCTCCCTTCTCCAGGATGAACTGCTGACCCTGATACTCTGGGTACTCATAACCCACCCAGCTGCAAAATTATTAGCAAAAATTATTCATATTATCACCCAGAAAGCATATTTGTAAATATATAAATAAAATATGCTTTATATATAGATAGATAGATAGATAGATAGATAGATAGATAGATAGATAGATAGATAGATGATTTTTTAGAGAGACAGAGAGAGTGCAAAATTTTATAAAAAAAATGGCATGTAAAACACTTGGGGGAAAAAGATCTTCCACACACACACTTACGGGCCATTGTCGACCTTGATAGAGCGAATCTTATGGAAATCCCTGTCAAGAATGTTTGGGCACTCCAGCATGAACTCACAGCGCTTGCCCTGGAAGTTTTCCTCTTCCCACACTGTGATCCTCCACTGCCCCCGCTGCTCCATCTGCTCTCTCTGATTCATGGTGGCCGCCTGTCTGCTCTCTCCAGCTACTGGCAACATAGAGAGAAGGTTAACAATACAACAACACCTGCCCTCACCTGACAGATCACAAACATTACCGTTCAACATTCAGGCCTAACGCTCTGCGCTTTACTTTTAGCGTCAAGTTGTCAACAGGAAGATTACTGATAATGCAAGAGAGACTTTGTTTTAAGTTAGTTAAGAATAAATGCATTTGGTACAGTTAGACCCTATCAGTTTAGCTGTGACACAATGCTTGCTTTGCACTAAAACACTCAGAGAAAATAAGTTTGCCAGCATAGTTAATAGAGCCCCATGAATCCAGCAACGGCTGACTCAGTTCCAACATTTCTTTGAAAATTCATTTAGTAACCCCCATAAATTCCGATCCATGATGACTTTGTCCGGTCAACACAAATAGGCATCAGTTTATCCATTTTCACAGTAAATCCGCTTTCATGAAGTTTATGGTGTTGATTTTGGCAGCATGACGGCGACCCATACTCACATGCAGTTTGTGGGAGAGATTTGGCGTAATTAACGTTGGGGGTCGGTCCAATACAGGGTGTTTATATAGCCGCTGTCACTGCAGTTACTGCAGAATGTGCAGAGGGACTGCCGGCTCAGCAACATGTGTCAAAAGAGAGCTTAAGTCCTTTTATTGTCTAACAGGGGTTTCGGTTTTCTGACTCATCAGAAAAAACAAGGCCCAGCCATACAGTTTAACACAGACACGTTTAAACACTCTAAATGCCCTTGCAATGTCCACTGACTGCAGATTGACAAAAAATAGTAAAACAGTGGGAGAAAATGATTCAAATCACTGATTCTACGGTTTGTAGGGAAGCTTGCTGATTATTCTGCTTCTTGTCAGTTGATGTTGCACAAGTTTAGGAGAAGAAATAATAATCTGCCAGTAAAGATATCAAACAACCAGTCATCAATCTCAGGCTAAAAGGTATTTCCAGCAACTCGTAGTGTAACAAAAATTGTATTCATCTTGTATTAATCCTCTTGTTGTTGTTGTTGTTTTGTTTTTTTTTTTTACAGTGGGGCATCTATCCATGATATGGTATCCTCTCAGAGGTTCAGGAACATGATGCACTATTGTAAGACTCCAAACAAAAGGTATAGTTGTTCAGTGGCCCTCATCTTTTGTAGAGGTACAGTCATTGTACCACCTACAGATGGACTACAGATATTCACATTTGATTTTTCTTCAAGTACATTCTAGCATACTGAATATAAACAAGCTTTTTAAGTGCTTTAAAAAAAGAGTTCTGCAAACTGTTCTGGGTGAACTCCGAGATTCACTCTAAACTGAGAAAATATGCATTAAATGTTTAATATTGTTTGCCCAGTTTGTATGCTGTTTTTCTACACTATATGGGTGTTTTCTTAACTTTTATGTCCCAGGGGTCATAATAAGTAAAAAACAATGTATCACAAAACCTAAATCACATTAAAACCTAAAATTTTGTTTTATTTTTGTCCCAAACCCAGACTTTAAATCTTAAGAAAATATATTACGTGTTCAAAATATGAAAATATAAAAAGAGAAGAAATTTGTTTTGTGAAAATGATATGAATTGTGGCCATCCACAAACACCAAAAAACAGCAGTCAAAAAGTAATATGAACAATATATATATATTTTTCTTGTTAGTATATTTAATTGTGTATCATTTCTAAATAAGCTGTAATTCTGCCAAATGTGTTTAGGCTACATAAAATACAGCTATGAGACAAAATCTGCATGATTTAAAAAGGATCAAAATTATTATGTGATGCATTAATGTTGAACTTTGCTATTGTGAACCGACCACAGAACCGAAAGAAACTCCAATTTATTATTATCAAAAGAAATGCCCAAAAAAAAGGATGTTTCATGGCTAGTTATTTTTGTTTTTAATCAAATAATTATATGTCAAGTGACAGAACAGTAATAAATTAGGTTGTCTTCTAAACAAGTTTTCTATGACCACCAAAAATGCAAGATCTTAGATCACTTATATTGGTCCAACAAATATTGTGTAAATTGGGACAGTGTATCGGCCTGCATTTCCCTTTAGAATTATATTCTTATATCTTTAAATACATTGTGAAGATGAAAACGTCAACTGGATGTTTGATCGTGGACTATATATTTATAGAAACATGTGGGAAGTGATTCTATTCTTCTATGAGTGTAAGACAGAGGAGCTGGCAGACTTAGTCAAGGCCGCAGGCTAATCACATCTTTCCTTGCATCACTACAGAATTCATTTCACAGTAAAATCAGTCCATTTACATCACAGGCCAGCCTACTCTCACACACACACAGATAACCATTCAAAGTGGCTCACCGAGTCAGCCAGGACTTTACGAACCAGATCAAGCCAAAATATTTACTGCTCAGAATGAGGGATAAAATTGGTGAGTTTATTCTCAGTGTTAAAACAGTTGTGCTGCTTAATGTTCTCAGAAACATCGCTGGAATAACTTACATTTCGAAATATATGCAAATAGAAAAGTTACTTTAAAACGGAATAGTATTTCACAATTTAAGAGGATTTTACATTGTGTTCTTTCATCAAAAATGTTGGCTAATTATCAGTGGTATACATAAACACTTCCTTATTACCCTGAGAGTCATTCACTCCACCCACTCTTGGAGAGAATCCCGGGCTGACACATGTAGTCTGAATGTACTATATGGAGCTCAGTGTTCCAGGACCATCACCTGCTTCTCACTTCCCCAGTCATTCAGCCATTACACAGAACAAACAGGTAGTGTTTACACATCTGCCCCCACTCCTGCTGTCTGCGTGCTACACCCTATACCTGTGTGTGTGATGAATGTTTATTAGTGTGTATCTCATTCCGTGTGTGAACGGCAGGGTCAGTTAGTATGCAAGCGCTGTGTGCGTGTATGTGTGTGTGTGTGTCTCTTTCATAAATCCATCTGTTCCATGGTAACACTCTTCGTCTCCTGTTCTTTCTGCGTCTCTATGAGATGGCATTAGCATCCTCATGTTGTCAGGTAGGCTCTGGAAAACAAGAGCTGTCTGAATGACGCACATCTCCAGGGCTGTTAACCAGTCACCTGTCCTTGGAACTATATTCGAAGTTTACACACACCTTGAATATAATATCCACCATACAGACACGCAGCACAACAGTTAGACCAATTTCACTGCCAAATTTCTCATTTGCATTTATTTTAAAGATTCTATCTTTTATGTAAATGCTACAGACAAAGAAGTTGCAGTATAGATATGTTTACTGGAATGGAACAGAAAGAACAAATGTACACAGAAATTAAAAATAACTTTACATGCCTACTAAATAATATTTATATGTATAGCAGATGCTTCCTTCTCCAAAATGTAGTTTTATGGCTGTCATTTAGGGATTTCCTCATAGACTGACAAAACTGGTGCTTTTTTCTGCTTGTAGTACAAAGCCGAGGGCCAAAACCACCTGCCACATGTTCACTGGCACCATGGAAACTAATCCTGCTCTGTGTGTGAAAAACAGGCCCTGACAGCTCAAACTCAGACATCTGCATCACCAACAAATATGCTGTGACTCTCACTCAGGGTCTTTGTTTAAGTGTGTGTGTGTGTGGTAAGTGTGTTTGTTTGCAGTTGTGTGCGTTTCTGTCAAATGCATGTTTCGTTACTCATACATTTATATGTAAAATCCACTACTTTTGGGCTGTGGCTTTTAAAGACATTTATATTGTTGCAAAAATTACCGTTTTGAAGTGTATAATACTCTTTGGAGGGAGGATGTATCACAGTTTTCATAAAAATATTAGTTAGCACAACCATATTCACTCAATTATTTATGAAGGATCATGCGACAGTAAAAACCGTAACAATGGCTGGGGATTTACCATCAGAGAAATAAACAATATTTCCGTTCTCACTGTGTTTCTGATCAAGTAAATGCATGGGATAAAAGACATTTAACACATATATACAATATCAAGTGCACTCATATTCATGCAATATAAGTCACACATTTGTAGCTTAAATGTCCATGTTTTTGAGATGCTGTATATGGCTTGTATGTGTGCATGTCCATGTGTTCAATGCAGGTGTGTTTATGTTTGTTTGCCAGATCAGTCAGTAAACGGTCCGAACAAAAGATTGCTTTGGGCATAATGAATGTGGACCTCAATATTTCGCGGTCTAATTGGTGATATTGAAGATACTCGTATGTCCAATCGCATGCTGTGAGGCAGCCTAAAGGCACTTGCATATTTCATTAGTGGTATTGTAATGGTCTTTAGCTGAAACACATGGCCCCTGGAGCCGCTTTAGTTGCAGTAACCTTCAGGATCATCAGAGCAGAACATGAAATTCTGATCTAATAACAGCCCTCTTATTTCACATCTGCTATAAACGACAATGTTTCGCTTTAAGCCAAACTGCTTTTGTCTTATTAGTACACTTGTATAGTTTGTGAGCTTTGTGGTAGGACTTAATAGAAGCAACAGATGGGGATGAAAACAATGTGCCTCACACTGTAACAATTAACATAATGCATTTGTATGGTAAACACAGCAGAGATGTGCTATAAAGGTGTACTGATAACAGCCACAGATGTTGGATGGCTTTATGTGTGTGTTACCCAGAAGAGTTGGGGTAGTAATGGTAATTTATTTGAATGAATTTGACTTGAGAGATATGACTCAATTGGAGCCTGTGTGAAACAGCCAGGAGCAGATGGTCAGGCTGATGGAGAGAGAAGAGAGAGTGCAGGCTCCTCTAGTTAATGTTTTACCTATTACCTATTAGAGTCGATTACCCATTACCCCCTCTGCACATCAAACTCTCCATTGACTTTCCATAGTAACCATATGCCTCCACAGTTACCAGGCTAGCGTACGTGTGATAACTCAACATACAAACACTGAGGAGTTAAGAAGAACTTTATTTTGCCATTACATCACTGCAGCATGAGAATTTCACCCTCAAACAGCACAGGAGAGAGGAAGTGGATAACTCAACAAACATTATGTCGGATAACAGGTGACACTGTAAATCATGACCATTGCAGAAGACAGTTTATCAGTTGTGGCTCATTCACTTGCTAGCGAAGATCTCACATTGCATTTGTGTGCAAACTAGCATAGCAGTTCCAAAAAAAAAAAAAAAAGAGACACAGAAGTTTGGTACCGAGGAAGTTCTGCACTTGCTTAACGCGAGCCGAACGAACAAAACTGAATCCACATGTATTGTGCGTGTGGCTCAACGTAAAGCAAGTGCAGTTTATCCATTGAAGTCTTAGGGGTGCAGTGATACTCCAACATTACTGTAGAAACAAAATGTCAAAAAAAAGTGACTCCGTAGCTTTTTGTTACATCTCATTTTCCAGGTGTTTTCCCGCCCATAACCTGCAAATAAGTAAAACAGTGAAGATATATTAAATAGGATATTCTAGTATTACTGCATGTTTAATTTTAGATTTTTATGCACTCATATTTGATTAAAATAATGTTTTTTACATCTCTTTTGCTTTCCTGACACAATTTCCACTCAAGTTGAAAAGCTTTTAGAGTTTTGGTAATTACAGCAGAAATTATATTTAACATTTAAACTGGTAAAAAGCACAACGGATTTTTCATTGCAGTATGCAATTTTGCCAATACTTGTCATTTTACTTTATTAAATAGGTTTGATTT
>JAUMHR010000050.1:4880798-4890842 GCA_032361145.1 Enteromius fasciolatus
ATGATGCTTTGTATCACAGGAATAAATTACATTTTAAAATATACTCACACAGAAAACAGTTATTTTAAATTGAAATAATATTTCACAATATTAGAGTTTTTTCTGGATTTTTATTCTAATAAATGCAGCCTTGATGAGCAGAAGAAAATAAAAACATTAAATATCTTACTGTTCTAAAACTTTTGAACGCTAGTGAACGTCAAAAGAGATTTTCTCAATGTTTAGATTTTTTGCAACCTCCGATTTCAAATAATTGTATCATGGCCAAATATTGTAGTATCTCAGTTAAAAAAAAAATACCCTTATGATTGTCTTTGTGATCCAGGGTCAAAATTGTGTTTTAAAAATTAACCAAAGTCTTCTAGGCTCGGAAAGACACAAGGCTGAGTAAATTATTTTTAATGGTGAGCTATTCCTTTAAGGTTATGGAGGTATGTTTTTGAAAACTAACTGTCTGGCAGAACACCACGTCTCGGCGGTACTGCAGGTTGAGGTCCATTGCGATGGTGGGTGCGCTGTCTTGCATGAGCAAGAACACCATTGACTTCTTGGCTTTGTCGCTCATCATGGCCACACACTCCGTTAGAGTCGTCAAGAGGGGATACAGAGCCTCGCTCCACTCACCTGATACACACAAAGAATCTACTGCTAATATCTTTATCAAACATCACATACTTACATTTCTTTTAATTCTCACTTACACTTTCACCTTTGACTTTAAAGACCGCATAAAATCAAAATGTAAATGTAATTGTTGCTTTTAGTCTGTTTATTAGTGCAAATAAAAATGCTGTCATCATCTATTCACCCTCATGTAGCATTATTAGTCTTCCATTTATCTTTGCAGCACAATTGCAGATATTTTTAAATGAAAACGATTTCAACCGCGAGGGAACCACCGGAACACTATTTGTACAGGCGCGGACCTCAATCGTGTGAATAAAAGCCTGCATGAATTATTTTGTTTTTATGAACTCGTTTTATGTGTTAAAAGTTTTGGGGGACAGAAAATCACTGGTTATCTTAATTTATGTTTTGAAGACGAACAAATGTCTTGAGATTGGAAACACATGAGGGTGAATAATTGAGGACTGTATTTAATTTGCATGTATTTGTATATTTTTTTAGGTATGTTGACAAAAATGTATTTTAGGAGATATATGATAATAAAGTTTACAATCCATCTTTTTCAGGAATACAGAGTTAAACAGGTGATGAGAATTTTTTTCTAATTAAATTTCTAGCATTGGAAAGTCTGTTTGCCCCAGAAATTATAAATTCTCTTTTTTATATATTTTTAAGCAACTGGCCATTAAAAAAAATGGACAAACTCTTTGATAAGTCGTGCCCGACTTCCTGTTTTAACAAAACATTTTAACACTTCAGGGGTAACAAGCCAATTCACAGGGACTTTAAAAGTATACATTGAAGGACAGATTTCAGAAAACAGTAGTAGAAAGTTTACAAGTAACACAATTAACAAGGACAACAACAACAACAACAACAGATGTGACATAAAAGTAAACACTAATTCAGCAAAAGCGCATAAGCTTAAGGGAGGGGAAGGGGCTCCTACCTGGGTAACTCTCCTCTCCACTGCTGCTGCTGCCATCTAGAGGATGGAGGTGCAACATGCAACAGTTAACTTAGCGAGTGCAACTAGCATAGCGCACGCAGCTCACATAGACATTGAACGCAACGCAAGACAGCAGAAACTTTAAAACGCAGATTTAACAACTGCTGTTTTTCCACTTAAATCCAAAGTGGAATGCTGCAAAGGTTTGCCTAGATACAATACGCAAGTAAGTAATATTCACAGCAAACTAATGATTTCATAGTCATTATATAAATGGAGAAGACTACTGTAAATCACAGCATGCTGGCACTGCCAAGTGACTAACTGGCACAGACATCCAGCACCAGACAGGCAGCCTGCGAACCAGCCAATCAAACGAGAACACCCGGTCACATGTTCACAGTAGGCAAATATGCTGGGTCAAACAACAGAACGTTTCAGAGACATGGCAACAGAGAGTCACACAGAGTCAACACACATACATAAACTGTGGAGTTCACTTGGATGTTGGTTTTTCCATACATTCGTATCGCTTTGTTTTGGCAAAAAGTAAACAAATTTACACATACTACTAGACTTCGGACACATAATGATGCGCTACATATACCTGGGTGAAGAGTAGAGATGATGAAATGGATTAGAAACAATGGGAGTAGAATTTAAAGCACCAACCAGTCAAATAATATAAATGCTAGTTGCTATGGCAGCATGCAAACCTGTTCGAACATGAACAGGTGACAGGGATTGTGAAAAAACGAAAAGACTGAAAACCCAATAACTAGAAATGAAAGAGTATGTACGTGTGTTACTTGGACAAGCAGCAGGGAATGTGAAGCAGAGCATTTGAAATAGATGAGACTCTGCCTACTAGACCTGATGCTGTTCTTAAAATTATAACAGAGAGAGGGAAAGAGAAGGTGTGAACTAGAGAGTGAAAGGCACCTACAGGCATGCGTTTCAGCATTAACAGGGCATGCAGGGTTCAGATCTGGTGATGAAGATGAAGGTGTTGATGGTGAAGGTGACGGTTGTTGCGGTTCAGGGACCGAGGAAGGCTCCTCCATGCAGACAGGGTTGATCCAGAAGGCTTTTGTTTTCCCATTACCTTTCTTACTTGTGCCACTTTGCTGGTCAGCCTGGAACATGTCCTCACTGCTGCTGCTGTGCAGACGGTCCCTCTGGAGCAGTTTGTCCACTCGCTGGATGATACACTCCAGACTTTTGTCAACATTCCCCCACACCTTTTCCTGCAATGAAGAAACTTTGTACTAAGTGCAGTTCTTGCGCAGAAAAACAGGCATTAAAATGGTTTTAAACAAACTCTACTCATTCAGAGATTTCGGTCCACTTAAATGTTAACAAAATTATATCAACACAGTAAAAGTAATCCATCAAGAGACACAATCACGTTATACAATTTAATTTAGGCTTTTATTTACATTGTTAAATCCTATTTTTGCTAATAATCCTAAATTAATGTTTAAGGATTTTTGGTGAGTATTTCAATTTTCTGGATTTCAATTAAAAAAAAAAAAAAATTGCAGATCTGAATTTAGATCAACCTCTATCCAAACCAAAACCTGATCAAATTAATCAAATGTGACAGTAACACTTTTACATTGTCACTAAATAAAAAAACAAAACAAAAAAACATTTGAAATAATATTATTTTGAATGATTTATTCATTAAACAATTCTGATAAAATGTAACATATCATCCACAAAATCAGTACAACTCATTTCAACATTGATAATAATAACATCATATTAGAACTTTAATACACTAAAATAGAAAATAGTTATTTAGAATAGAAATAATAATTCTATTGTATGATAAGAAAAAAAAATACTGTTGGTAAATATTTTACACTTTTAAAAGGATATTTTATAGTTTACTTTGAATGTTAAATTACTGCTGTGCAACAATTCCATCCAAAGTTTCTGTTTATATAACATATAACATATTTATTATGTATATGCATATCCAGTATATATATTTGGGAAATATTTACACGTGTATTTATATTTGCATCATTTATTTTATATATAAATAAATTTTATATAAAAACATAACATACATTTCGTAAATATATCCATGTATGTATGTGCATTTACATACCCATAATACACACAATGCACACACATATGTACACAAAACCTTTATTTTGAATGTAATTAATTACGATTAGTCATTGCCCAGCGTTACAATACATTTGTTGTTAACATGCCTCTAAATCTTCTTACCCACTCTTCCTCATGCCAATCAACTTGGAGGGATGAACGACTGTTTCTGCCACTCCATTTGGCGAGTAGTGTGTCCTGATCATTCCTCAGCACCACCTGCTCTGAGTCAGCAGATGGTGAGTTTTTAGAGGCGATGTACTCAGGTCTAGCTGCGTTCAGGGCCTGCACTGCAGACGCCAGCAGTTTACAGTCACACACCATCACTAGCTGCCGTGTCTGAAGGTGAGAAAAAGAGGATATAGTGTCAGCCTCAGATCTAACCGGGTCCAAGTTGGAAAAATTAAATATGTTCATTTGTATCAAGTGTACAAGCACTTCTACACAAGTACCTTATCTGCTAGGATGGCGAGGGTTCTCTCCATGCCGTTAGCAGAGCGTTCTTTAGCGGCACGAGACAGGCGCTCTGCGTAATAGCTGACCTGAGTCTTGAGAGTGTTGATATGGGAGATGATCTCTTTGGCACGGATAATATCCTGAGGGATGTAGACGATGGACTGGGAGCTGGACAGAGCACTGCTGCTAGACCAGAGAGAGCTTGGTTACTTAAACACACCACACAAGCAATAATGGCACTTGCACTTGACTACATTAGTACACTAAAACAGACAGATAATGATTGCGCATTTCATTCAGACAGTGATGCTCCAGAGACTTTGACAGGCACCAAAACACTTCAGGTCCTCAATCCTACTTTTTCAGAGCAAAGAGAACAAGGTGCTCAGGGATGAAGAAATGGGGTCATTTGTGCTGTAGGAGAATTGTGCCATCAGTCCTTTAAATGGCAGATCCGTTTCACTAAGTGCTTCTATACAATACAAAGGTGCAGTGGACTGTGTTTATATGTCTTCCATGAACAGACAGTATAATTTCTGGAAACACATATGGCTGAGTAAACCTGTAAAGAACCAGGTCATATTTCACCTCTGTTTTAAATGTGTATGCAAGACACTGCATTCTGCATGAAAATTTTTTTTTTATTCTTTTTTTATTATATATATATATATATATATATATATATACTATTTTTATTATCTGTTAATTTTAGGCCATTTTTTTTTAAATCTGTGATTTTGTCACAGCGAAAAAAACAAACACAAATTTATATTTTTATATTTTATATATAAAATTATTTATTATTATTATTATTTATTATTATAAACTGACTGCTAGAGACGATTCATTTAGAGATAGAACACAGTTACTATTATTTAAATGGTAAAATAAAGTGTTGCTAATTAAATAAAATGTTATTGTACTTAATTTATGCTGACAATTAGATTTTTCTAAATTAAATTAAGGAGAAGCTTAAAAAAGAAAATGTTAAATATGTGCATAATTGTGACCCTGAAGCACAAAACCAGTCTTAAGTCGCTAGGGTATATTTGTAGAAATAGCCAAAAATACATTGTATGGGTCAAAATGATTGATTTTAATTTTTTCCCCAAAAATCCTTAGGATAGTAAGTAAAGATCATGTTTCATAAAGGTAGTCAATTTCTTACCAAAAATATATTAAAACTTAATTTTTGATTCGTAATATGCATTGATGAGATCTTTATTTTGACAATTTTAAAGGTGATTTTCTCAGCATTTAGATTTTTCTGTACCCTCAGATTCCAGATTTTCATTTAGTTGTATCTCGGTCAAATACATCAATGGAAAGCTTATTTATTCAGCCTTAAGATCATGTATAAAACTTAATTTCAGAAAATTATCACTTACGACTATCACTTTGTTGTCCAGGGTCACAATTGTCTTTATGAATAATAATATATGTTTTAGGGACTAAATACTGTACAACCCAGATATTTATACATGAGATTCCCACAGGAATTGTGGTACAACAGCCTAGAAATGTAACATTTAAGGTTATAAAGGACTAAAAAAAATGATTAAACAAGAAGCACAGATGTGTGTGCTCAGCAAAAGACAATTATATGATTTTTTATTGAAAGACACTGACTCCTATTACTCTTTTGTAGCGACTACAGAAAAGGGATGATCAAATCACAGAATTATGAAAATCGTTCTGTTCTAAAACGTAGTGAGGCAGTGTAGGCATCATATGCACTCATCCGGGGCAAAGCGCGTTTCAGAACATAGGCAAACTATTTATGTTGCCTCCAAACTTTAAGAAAACATTGAAGGCAACCCCAAAACGCATAAAATAAGCTCTGGTTAGAATGCCGCAGCTCACTATGTTTTAAATCAGAGCTGTCATGCAGTAAATGGCACAAAAAACAAACAAACAAAAAATAAGTTCAAACTAACTCACCATTCCTCCTCATAAATGCTGATTAGAAAGCAAAAATGCAATTAAAACGTATGAAAAATAAACTAAGTGTATATTGAAAGGGAAACTATTACTGATGTAACACTTGCAAACCAACACATGACCAAAAGCAGCCAAGAAGGTGACAAACACTAATGAGAGCAATGATTTTGAAAGTAGAATATACATTCTACATTATCAACAGGCAAAAAGTACAACACAGTTATAAATTCAATAGTTATTAGAAAACCGCTATTGTGTAATTAAATGTTCCTAAAGATTTTTTGAAAAGATTTATCATTAATTAATGAACTTTCACACATTTCTTTCCTGTTAACATATTCCAGTAAAAAGGAAATAGATCAAATTTACTTAAGTGAAACTACCAGACAGCTGTTTAACAGAACAGATCTAAACTAGCATCTGTGCCTGGTCATTACCACAAACATAATCCACATGATAGCTCTTCCTTCACATGTAACACATGCATGAACATGTGAACAAATATATACAAGTACGTTCAGTTCATACCTTGCATAGTTTCAAAATGAGTCTCAAACATGACTTACACTTTTTTTGCCTCCTCAAATTTCTGTAGTAGTTTCCGTAAACCACCATTTTTGAAACCCTGGCAGTGCGCTGCAGGGGCCCCGATCGTAACCACATCATAGGTGTGATCTAGACACGCAAACACAAATGTCACAAAATTAACAACTTAGCTCTAAATATGTAATCATTGTCAGTTTTTGAAAATAATTTAATAATAGTGACCCTACACATGTATCTCGCACAACTTTTTTTTTAATTATAAATGAGTTTAAGTTGTGAAATATAAAGCCATATTACAAGATATAAAGTCAAAACTGGGAGACATAAAGTTGCACTCCAAGATATAAATTTTGAATAACAAGAAATAAAGATGCATTCTGAAATAAGTTACAATTACATGGAGAAAAAAAGACATGAGAAGACGATGATGATATATGAAGTCAGAATTGGGAGACGTAAAGTGGTAGTACAAGATATACATTTGCAAATATGCAAAATAGTTGCATTGTGAAATACAAAGTAAAGGATGGGTACCAAAACTGCATTTGACAGAAGTGTCAACGACTTTCATGCATGTCTTTTAAAATTAAAATCTTGCATAAAAAACATTTATAAATCGTATGCTAGCAGTCTTCAAAAATAACCTCATGAACATTACATAAGGTCTTCATAAATTAATATGTTATAATGATGTTAATAATTTACTAAACACACATTTTGGTTATATAAAAATACATTTTAAACATTAAAAATGTCTTTACAGTACTGCATTTACAAATAGATGGATAATAATAAACTATGCTTATTAAGAAATAAATCAGAGATAATAGAAAACATTAAGATATAAAGCAAAGCTTACCTAAAAATTAATTTGTATGATGATACTATCGCTTTATTTAGTGTATATTGCAAGCGGTTCCAAACTTTTATTACTTTTAATCCCAAACACAGTAAACTAATTTATGTGAATTCTTTTACAAGAAAATTGTTTTTTTAATATCATTTGTTTGTTTGTGTAATATTTTACCGTTAAAGTACCGGATCGATACACTACGAAATAAGAAGTCACAAATACATGAAAAAAGTCCCAAAACAATGAATTTAAGATATTAAGTCACAAGTATGAGATACAGTAATGAGAAACTGCACTGTAACATCTACAAAGTTCTGAAAGAATCAATCACTGGTTAGTAAAGTCATTGTACATGCCCATTGGATGATCTAACCTGAAAAATAAGCTTTTTAAAATACTATTTGAGTGTAAAAAACAAAATTCAAGAACAACATTCATTTCAGATTTTGGTGCCAATTTAAAAAATGTTATTTATTTGCAAGTTCAACAAGCAGTTTTGAAAATTCAGCATTCATCTAGATAGGACTTGATCTTGTATGAGCTGCCCGCAGAAGTGAAAAGACTTGAAAGGGACACTGTCAACATTACTTGAGCAAATACTTGGTTAGTGCTTGTTGTAGCAGTTGCGTCATGGTTAAAAAAAATCCTCCACCATCCCCAGCTCCGCCTGTATTGCTCTGCTACAGTGAAATGTCATGTTATATATGGGGATTGTTTCATGTACGTTATGTGTGCAGCCGCAGCAGAAATGTTTCATATAGCACTATAGTTTGGGAAGTGTAACTGCAAAACTGAGGGGGCAAAACTGAAAGAACATCAGTGATTGTCTGAGTGTGTGTTTGTGCTGAGTGCATGATCTGTATGAGCGACTATTTACATGTGCTAAGTGCTCTGAATACCTTCTACTGCCTGCTGAGATTGACTTAGTAAAGAGCACATACACCGAAGTGCCCAACAAGAATATAGAGCCGTGAAAAAAACACTTCAAACTGAGGAAAATAATGAAAAGGGCAACAGGATGACTAATGAAATAAGAACACAGACTGAATGAAAGATCTCTAACCGAAGGCAGACTCATCCTGAACCCTCATTCTCTGCACATGAAGGTTGGTAGGCATAAATTCCAATTTCCTCTCTGCTTTCAGATTACTGGCTTTAAATGATGGGCCTGTAAAACACAGAGAGACAGAGAGAAAGAAATCTCTTGATACTCCTTTATCATTCTAACAGGGTAGACATGTCTACTATTCTTAGTCTTTTAGGTCACTGGAGAATCTTTCATAGAATTCTAGGTCATCTGAAAGCATTTTTCTGCCAGTTTAACCTTGTAAAGTAAACTCATAATAATATTTGACATGCAAATTACAAAAAATTATCACATTTAAAACTTTACTGAAAAACATTTGTATCCCAAGTTATCCAATTTCGTGTTATTAATTATGTTAATTATTTTATTATATACATATAAATAGTGAATAATTTTTTTTGCAATACATTTTTTTCTTCATTTTCTGTAATTTTATAAAATGTCCAAATGCTAGTTTATTTCCAAATTTTAAATTAGATCTTGAATCCAGCACCATAAGCGTTATCTCACATCTTTGGATCCTATTCTATGATCATGTTTTTTTACACGTGCTGAAGAACAGAACATCTTAGTGTTTGGAACAACTCTTGCAATCTCCAAATGCAGACTGACCTTTGTAGTCCTGCAGGTCTGTGAGTGTATCCTGATAGGTCTGAAGGATGCTCTGGTACTGCGTCACAATTTGCCGTCTGAGATTCTCCCAGCACGGCGATAACTCCCCTAACTCCTCCAGCTCAGATACTCTATAAACATCAAAACACATGATCATGTTAAGGAATGTGCTCTGTATATATTCATGCCACCATAACTGTCAATGTGTGCATGTGACTTGTGAACATGTCTGATAAACACCTGGAGGAATCCTCTTCCAGTAAGAGTTTGACGAACTGTCGTGGGATGTTAAGTGAAAGGACGCTCTCAGCCATTTGTTCCAGGATCCGTAAATGATTCCCATCAGTGGTTGGAAAACGGTACATACGCGACATGGTGCCACCAAACACTGAGACACAGAAATAGAATGAGACCATAAAGAGAAATCAATTGTGCCAGGCTGTAGCATTAAAACTGTATTTGCGTGCATTTATGATATTTTGACCAAGTCCTGGATTTTACTTGTCAATAAAAATGGAATTTAGCTTGGGAAAAGCATTATTACAACAATAAAACACAATTAGCATTAGTTATTCTTAGTGCCAGACATATTTCTGTCAATATTTTCCAAGGAGACATTACGCAACATGTATCAAGCAGTGCTCTGTGCTTTTCAACTGAGAAAGCATATAAATAAATCACTTATGACTTAGCAAGATCTGAATATTTTCTGCAACGTTATTACAAAAAGCTGCTTCTTAAACAACTACTATGTTAATTTCTTTTTTTTTCTTTTTTTTTTTTTTTAAATTGCCAATATATATAATGTAATACAGATGTCGCAGATGTCATACTTACCCTGTAACTACATAG
>JAUMHR010000050.1:4922635-4934064 GCA_032361145.1 Enteromius fasciolatus
GATCCCCAAATCCAGGTGTGAAAAACTTGTTGCATCTTTCCCAAAAAGACTCATGGCTGTATTAGATCAAAAGGGTGATTCTACTAAATACTGAGCAAAGGGTTTGAATACTTAGGATCGTGTGATATTACAGTTTTTTTTTTTTTTTTTTTTTTTAAATAAATCTGCAAAAATGTAAACAATTCCGTTTTTCTGTCAGTATGGGGTGCTGCGTGTACAGGAAGTGTGCTGTGTGAAGAAAAAAATGAACTTAAATGATAATATAACAGAAACAACAAAAATGTATGCGGGTCTGAATACTTTCCACTGTACAGTGGGTACCACTGTAGTTTTCTGCTCTGAAAATACCTCAAAAGAAGATTTAAGAGAATATTTTACAAGATAGTATAATTAAAAAATCTAATTTTGATCAAATTGTCATTAAATAAATAATTACATGTACCAATGGGCCACAAGGAGGTGCCAGAGGATTTACAGAAAAGATTGTAGAAATATCAGTGAAAATTTCATCAGACGTGTTAAATTTGTTTCTATTACTATTTCAAATAACTTTTAAGAGTGGGAAATTTCCACTTTTTTTATTCTTCTGACAGCCACAGCTCCAGGCAAGTTACCATTCACTTTCAAAAAAAAGAAACCCCAAACATTCTGCTAAACTTTTACTTTTGTGGAAAAAAAAAAAAAGGGTAACACTTCAGAATAGGGGGTCAGAATAATGCATTAGTAAAGCATTAATTAATGGTTAATTTGTTCACAATTAAGCATTAGTTGAGCAAAAACACACTAGTAATTAATGATTAAAATGTTAAGATAATCAATTACTAGTGTGTTTTTGCTCAACTAATGCTTAATTTTGAACAAATTATTGTTATAAAATTGGGTTTTATTTTTTAACAATTTCTCTGAGACCTAAAATGTCACAGTTTTAAGTTTGGATGTCCCTTACAGGACTTTTTATAGATACCAAATGTTTGGAAATTTCAACAAGACTACTCCCTCTGCCTGGTCTTTAGTGATCAAAGATAAAAAAAAAATAAAAAATACAAATTTATTTGTGATTAAAAAAACCAACCAACCAACAACAAAAAAAACAGTTTTGCATTTTCATGTCTTTAAACTTTTCAAAAAAATTAAAAACAGGACTTTACATACATAACATAGGAATAAAATATAATTAAAAATAGTTTTAACATTTTATTCTTATGCTTTAAACAACGTAATTACATAAGAAAAAAAACAACAAAAAAAAACTTTTTCCACCTAGTGATGTGGTAACATCTATGTATATATGTATGTATGTATGTATGTATGTATGTATGCATGTATGCATGCATTTTTCAGGACGAACAGGAAATTTGGTTCTACTTTGTTTTAAATTTGTGTAAAATATATCTATTATTTGGTTAATGTCTCTAATCTGGCCTCAGTTTTATAGAAGGTAGCCACTAGAGAGCAGTGTTGCCTCAGATCTTGAAAGCTGTCACATCATGGAAAAAGCGCTCACCCCAGGGAACTGTGGGACTTATCCAAGAGCTGATCCCAGATAGCTGAAACAACAGCGCCGAGATTGAAAAATAAATCACTGTTTTATGAATAAGACACGGGAGCTCAGATAATAACTGTACATTTGAAATAAACATGAATCAAATTGGCACATTTTGATCAAACCACAGTGTTCTTCATATTCCTCTACAGTCATTCTTGCATGAAAGAATTACAATACTTTCGTTGAGTCTATTGTCACACCTTTATAATTGGAAAAGGCAAACAGACCCCTGAGATGTTCCGAGAGATGGTGGAGTTTGACTTAGATGAAGTGAAGCGCCTCATCAGCGCAGATCTGTCTTTAATGTTTGACGCAACCCGCCGCACTGTTAATCTGAGTCGCGAGTTTGGCGCGTATAATTACACCTGGACCTGTCAAATCCGCTTCCGCCGCCGAGACCAACTTAAACATCTCTGTCAGTCCCGACCCTCGTCAAACCACCGCAATGAATTGATGTTTTAAGGTAGGTTTTAATGAATAAGGGGGAGTCGGATTCGGTCATATCACCTCAGATTCAATTTTTTTCTTTCTTCCACGGCGTCTGTTGGCAGATTCATTACCGGTGCTTGCCCACAACCCCCCGCACGATATTTTTCCGCGGCTCGACTGTCACCCGCACGGCTCGCGCAGTTGTTCGTCCCCCTCATCACCCAGGGTCTTTGTCCCAGAGAGATAGAACTGTCCAAAACAATTACCTCAGGAGCTTTAACGACAAGCGGTGAAGCATTTTAATCTCTTCGCACTTTCTCTTGGAGGTACGGTTAAAAGAGGCTGCAGATACTTGACATTAAATTCGCACGCACAAATAAATAAATAAAATAGATAAAACTGCATACCAAAGTTTACTGCAAAGCAAGCTAAAAGGCCTCTTCAAGTTGGCGTCTCTCTCATTTTTGGCATGATAATTTGGTAACATGTTAAGGTGTCCTTGTTACATGTTACACTTACTATTATAACAATATGCATAACTGTATGCAAGTAACCCTAATCTTAACCCTAACCATGTAGTTAATACTCTGCGTTTAAATGTATTATTACACATAAATGAATAAAGTGTAACCAAAAATTTAAATCAGGCTAACAGAAAATCCTTTTTTTTATTGTTTCAGTATGATTTTATTAATTGCAGCCAACATACATTAATAATAAAAAATAAGAGTTCTCTCTAATCGAGACCGAGGGTCAATAAATCTCGACAATACATTTTTTTTTATAAAGAAAATGTTGATTTAGGTTGGAAAACATAATATTTATGTAGCCTAATAATTCAATGTATTAGTAAAAAACCTTTAAAAATTCATTTTTAAAAAATTATTAAGGTGCATATACTTACATATATTGAAAGTGTAAGAAAATATGCCATTATGTTATTCTTCAATATGACATTTTATTGTGACAATTAACTTTAAACTCCGTGTGATTTTATTTAATTCAGGCCAAAGTCCAAAGACAGCTTGTATACATGGCTCTCATTTTTTGGATCAGACTATTCATCTAGAGGACACACCCAGGGGGTACAATTACCTTCTACACATGCTAGCCAAGAAGAGAAAATGACTGTTTCTGAATTCAAGACCTCTCAACCAGGGGACCTGGTGTTGGACCACTGTCCCCTCCACAATTATGCTCCCTTCTTCCTTTGAGCGCTACCTGTTTATGAGTGGGCCCTCCGGAGGTCATATTCTGAGATGATGCTTTGTCTGGGCTTTGCTCAAAGGGCCTGAGGCCTGGCATGTTGTCTCTGGAGAGGGCATTGGATGACTGCTTTTATATTATCAGGGAGGAAAACAGACAGTTGATTTGAATCAAATTCTCGCTCCACAATTGGCAGTGCCGTGAACGTCTTCTGCATTGTGTGAATCCCACTTATAGCTCATTTACAGAGAACTCTTCAGCAAAAGGCTGTTCTTTAATTTTCCAAAGATGCCAGCCAGCGCTCCCATTCCTTTGGCTATTCTCGGTTTCTCTCCCTCTCTTTTTTGCACACTCGCTCTGGCCAACTCTTTTAGGGTCCATAATGAGTTCTGTGATTGCTGTGCGCCCCTGTGCCCCGTGCTTCCCCTCTCTGCTCTGCGGCAGGTTAATGAGGATCGGAGAGATCAGCATGCTGCTGTTAGACATGTCACACACGCTGAGGTGTTGACAAACCCCTGTCCATCTTTGGCACTAAGCCTGGCAGACCCTCCTCTCTTTCACTCTGCCAGTGATGCCCGCTATCTTTTTAGGAGAGATAATATTTACATACTGTTTGTAGTGCATCATATTGAACTTTCTTTGTTTCCTTTTTCCTTATCTGTTGATTTACATGTTTGTCTTTTAATCATTTCAATTTGAAAACTCTGCCCTATTATTTCCTATTATATCTCACTTGGTTATTAACATCAGGCCTCTATTACTAAAATTTGTTTCCTAACATTTTAAAAATGTTGAAGTTTAGAAATAAATATGAATGCAACAGCTGTAATGGTGCTGATGGCTTATTGTCAGTTTGTAAGAGTCTTAATCTATTCAAAAATGAATAAATGATGCAATTCATAGATACAAAGACTTTAATAGACCTTTTATGTATTAAAATTAATTTTTTTTTGAAGGACAAAATGAAAAACTGTACTTCTATTGAAGAGAAAGCCTAATATAAAGAAACCTTTTTCCTATGATTATTTTCAAATTGTATTTTATTTATTTTTTTGTTGGTATTTTCACATTTTATTTTAATAGGACAGCATAGCAGTGACAGGAGAAAAAACAACAAAACAGGAAATGATATCATTAGAATCACTCCTGATGACCCATATGAATGTTTGTCAAGGCCACTAAGTCTCTCAAAATAACAAATAATATGACCATTTTGCAGCAAGGTACGACTCCACCAGAATGTTATGTTTATGCATTAATAATTCAAGATACAGTAAAAATAATAGGCTACTTAAATCTAAATAAGTAACATGTACACTCACAAGGTCTAAGCAAACATATAATTACTTTTGTTTCTTAACGGTTGCACCACGTGACATTTTAGTCACTGAATGTAAACTTTTCAAAGCTTTTCAAAATCAAACGAAACCAACATGAATTCAAATAGTACATTTTAAAGAAGTCTTTCCTTTCATTATCACAGAAACTCTTATTTGTCACCATACACATTAAGGCTAGAAAGTTCTTTCTTCTCACTAATGATCAGAATGAGTTTGCACCCATTCTCTCTTTTCTTCTGTCCTCCCGCTTTCGCATCCCAGCCTCTCCACACTCTTCCTGAGAAAAATGATCGACACAGTGTACTGGAAGTGTGAGCGAGAGAAAGATTAAATCCAAGTTTCTTTCATCCATGAGTGCTTTCATGTCTTTTTTCAAGCAGAGAATTATCAGCGCTGGTACTCGTGCAGCAGGGACTGATGGGAGGAGGAGGTGTGAAGAATGAGGAGGTAAGGTGCCTGATGAAGAGGGATTTTACTGAGCATCCGCCTCTTTTGTCTGGAATTGTTTTGGTCACGAGATGAATAAAGAAAGTGAGGCGACAGTCTAATCAAATATGTCATTGATCATTGAATCGGAGACTGACATGAAGAATGGCAAACTCGCAGTAGAAAAGACCAGTTCAGCTTCAAGATTTAAGGATCTTAGAAGGAGGGATTTACGTCTGACCTCAATACACACAAGGTTTTAATGAAACAACCGAATACAGAGGCAGCATGGAAATGTTATTAAACCACCTCTGATGGGGGAAAAAAATAGAAAAACAACCCTTTCTATAGAAAGGAATTTTTCTGATATTCCTGGCCCGTCTTCTAATCTCCTGTGTTTGGAGAAATTTTTTTCATTAAATTTGTGTCAGGACTAATTTTGAGGCGAATGAATACAGATGTCAGGGTGCCATCGGATCCCATGGCAGGGCTCTTAATGAGATAACAGGCTTTAGTCAAAGAATTAACACTATTGAAAAAATGAGATTAGCTGAATGGATGCAGATCCGGCTGGAATGGGGGGCTTGGCTTGTGCCGTATCAGACTGAGAGACCTTCGCTGCCAAATCACAAATCTATTTCCAACGTCGGTATTAATTATCAAACTAAAGCTGCTGTTGCATGTTGATTCATCAGGGTACGCTCCTGTATTATCTCCCATTAAGCGGAAAAAAGGAGAGATTATGTGGGCCTTCAGGGGCATTTTATAAATTCTATGAGACTGTTAAACCATGTCATGGACTTTGGAGGATAACACCACCACGGTCCTATGTGCATGCTTCCTTTGCGTGTGCTCAAATGCACCTTTAAGCCTTAAATTTGATTATTTATTTTAGTTTTCAATTAAATTTGTGCATCTTGGCCCAGTGTGGAGGAGTCGACTTTCAGAGGAGATGTGCTTTGTGCGCATGTAGACAGCATATACAAGAGTGCTCGATGGCATCTGGCCTCTTGTTTGAGCTGTTCGCTATATTATACTCCACATTCTAGGACTGAAAAGCCATACAATAGCTTTCTATTCTTGCGTGCCTGGCATCCGACATAATGATTAACGTAAATGCACATCTTTTATTGTGCAAGCAACGGATGCTGGCAATGCAGTTTGCATGTAAGACAGTATGCCAACTTACCCAGATCTAGATGCAACACCCATGTGATTAGGGGAAGGAGTTGAGTTGATTCAGTGGCGCATTGATTGGCAGCCTTGTCTGCGGCGGTGGCTTGCTGATTATCCCAAGCACACAGGGAGCCTATCACAATCACACAGGTAATAATCTCCCAGTTGCACGCTGCTATTTCACACATGGATGCGGCCTGTGATGAGAAAAGTATGTCACAGTATCGATAAATAATTATGAGCGATGAGACTCTCTTCCTGTATTGGAAGTTGGCTGAAATGACTTCATAAAGCTGGAGGATTGTGGGAGAGGTGATGTCGTGACAGCATCTTTCTGCCGGCTCACAATCGCACCATGATTATGCAGTGTGAGCACATCTCACTGTCCAGCGCGCATGTGAGCATCTCGGCTTTCGACTGATGCTCTGATGTTTTATGCATTTCCCATCTGATGAGTCTTGATACGCTGATCAGAATGGTATTCTTCACCCTATTGACAATGACAACTCTGACGCCTTTGCTGATGTGTTCTGGTGGACTCATTGTTTAAAAATGAAAACAAGGAAGGTGACACCTGATGGAAAGCAAAGGGTACGTGGAAGAAGGAGATTCAAAGAATGACAGGCAAACACAACAATCATAAAAATACAAAAAGGTGACAGGATAAAAACAGAAATGTACAGAAGCAAAAGAGAAGGTATGAATGGGAGAGTAAACATTCGTAAGAGCAAAATTCAAAAAGAGAGCAGGGAAATGAAAGAGAGCGAGAGAGAGAGAGAGAGTGTTGCAAAAAAGGGGGTGAGGGTTCAGCGGTAGATGGGAGGGGGACAAAATGAGACCAAATTTTCTTTGGCAATCTCGTCTCTCCTGCTGCAGGTGTGGGGCTATTTCACTAAAGCAGGCCAGACGCGAATGTCATTAGTTCCTAAGCCCCAGGTGAATTTGCCACTGTTCCACATGATTAACCCAGATAATTGTGTGTTGATAGCGAGCATGGTCGATGGAATACAATTTTCAGGCCAAGATTCCTAAACAAACAGCTCAGCAGAGGGCTGGGAGGTGAGGGTGTGTTGTGCGTGTGTGTGAGTCTGTGTGCATGGTTTAGGTGGCGTGGTGAGCGGTGAATGGTGTTTGGTGTAACCTGCAACACCTTGCAAAACAAAAATAGTTTGGTGTTGTAAAACGCTGGGTAGCTTATGGAAGAAGAATGTATCAATGCATTGTAGTAAACTTGTGGGAAGTTCAATTTTAGCTCAAATGCCTCAAATATAGACAAGCGGTGTGATAGAAACTAGAATTTATACAAAATATGATAAAATTATGTTGCAAAGTGCATTATTTTTAAGTCTATTGTCTAATTTAAATATTGATCATTTTACATAAAGAGTTCAGAGTACATAGTGAATTTGTTGCAGAACCGTCACTTGTAATAGTTCTCACATTAGAATTTTCTATTATGACTCTTGATGGCCTTTTTTCAGATTTGCTGTCTCTGTTGATTGCTGACTTTTCACAATGTCCCTAAACCCTAGGTTAACAATTTTATTTTGTCATGTCAGTGTCAAAGAATGCATTTCGGACTATAAGGCAAGAAGGAAACTCTTCTCCATTGAAAACCTTTTACATGCTTTCTGTTACTATTTTACGACGGCGTTTTAGTGCCACCAACAACAAAAAAAACTCTGAAACTACGAGATTGAAGTCGAAATACTACGAGAATAAAAGTAAAAATATTACGAAAATAAAAGCCAAAATGTTACGAGAATAAAAGCCGAAATGTTATGAGAATAAAAGTTAAAATCTTACGAGAATAAAAGCCGAAATGTTATGAGAATAAAAGTAAAAATATTACGAGAATAAAAGCCGAAATGTTACGAGAATAAAAGTCGAAATGTTAAGAGAATAAAAGTCGAGAATAAAGTTGGCCTAGAGCACCAGGAGATATTCTCAGCTTTCAAAATCTGCCAGTTTTTTTGTAAAATACAAACAATATGTATATAATAACATGACATATACCTGAATTCGCTTTAGTTTAAGCGACAGTGTAAGTCAATAGTTTTCCCGATTACAATGAGACCTCATTAGTCTACAGCTTGTTTTCCCATGCCTTCTGACGTTCCTTCACTTTTATATCTTGCTGTACACTTGAAACAAATAGAAATTTTAGCAAAAGCAACAAAGCAGAGCATTATTGTGATTGCTGGGTGTCTGACATGCTACAAATACTGAATATATATATTTATTTATCGCTATAAAACTGAAAGCTGAGACTTGTTTTAAAAGTACTAAAGGGATGAATCTTATTGATATTGGGTGGCGCACTTTAACGAATCCAATGGAAGACATGAAATATTTCCAAGCATAAGTCCCCGCGAATATTACACATATAATTTCTGTTAATAATCCCACACAAATGCCTTTGTAGTTTATTAAAAGGGTTAAATAAGAGAGCTACAGCACCTCTCAAAGGAATGTCAACTGAGTGTGTGAGCTGATGTTAGGATAAAAAGTTGTTCCTGTTCAGGCTTTTAATTAATATCATATCCTTGATATTAAGCAGTTTCCGCGAGTTCTTAGATCTCATCCCAGTAAGATGAAGCAGCCAATTGGATGCAACAATATTCAAATATGCCTAAATTACGGTGGCCTTCTCTCAGTCCGGGTCATTTACAAGTGCATATGCTAAAATATAAATATAATACTAAATATTATATTTTGACTTTAATCTCGTAATATTACAACTTTATTCTCGTAGTTTCAACTCTTAACTTTTTGGTGGCACTAAAATGCCGTCGTACTATTTAACCCCCAAACACTTTTTTTTTTTTTTTTAAAAACATGCAATTGGATGTCTATTGCTAAGGATCTAGCCATAAAACTGCACTCTTTCACACTGTACATGTTTGGCATTGCAGTGCAGGGTTGTAAATGCAGAGAAAAACCGATGCAAACACTGCTTCAAAATTAGAAGTGTGAAATATTTTACTTCCAGGGGTTCAGTGTAGCATGCAAACCCCTGCTGATGTGATGCAAATGCAAATACACATTTACTCTGTCCCACAATGAATCACCCATGAAACAGAATGCGATATTGCGTCGCATGTCAGAGATCTAAGGCTCTGTGTATTAACTGGCGCTCCATTTGAAAACAGAGATTTACCTCTAATCAAAGAACCAGCTTTACCGACGAGATGCGCATAATGTATTGATATATATATATATATATATACACACGCTGTATATATATATATATTAGTGGTGGGCCGTTAACTCTTGAAACTCTTCTCGTTATTAAGTTGGGTTGGAAGCTGGGTATATACTACGCAAGCTATGATGACTTTCGCCGATTTACACAGCACACGTAAACAGCGTGAAACAACGTACGCTGGCAATGACATAAATCAAAACACATGGTACACAGTGTTCGGAGAAGAACGCTGGAAAATACGACAGGAATAAGTTGCTTGTCTATAGCCTAGCGCAGTACTAGCCGCTATTCAGCTACGCGTGACAAACGCTGCCAGTGTGAATGAACAATACGTGCGCACTGCTCCTGCTTCGCATACACCCTGCTGACGCGTGCAGTGTGAAACCGGCGTTACACCTTGACATTTTAGTGCAGATGTATACCTAGCCGAATTGCACTGTAGTTCTATTCGGACAGAACTTTTCTAAACTACTGTACCTGTGAGCTTCGATTCTTATCACCTGTCGTCCGTGATTTATATGTACCATTTCTGTTTTGTACATCTGGGCGTCACAGAGACATGGCAGATTCGGATGGGATTAAAATCACCAAGTACGTCTGTGAAACAAAACATTCTCTAACGACCCCCTGTAAAACTAGTCCTGTCCGAATAGGGCTTTACTTTTAGCCATGGTTTAGGCAGCACACATATTCTGAATGCCTTTGGCAGAATTTTAATCTAGATTAATCTAATGGTTGGTAATGGTTAATTTAAAATTCCAGCCCTAAAGGAAAGTTTTGAAATAACAGAAATCATTTGGGGAAGTGGTATGGACATGTGATGCAGTCAAGAGATGCCTGGAATCAATGTCCTTTTAAAAGAAGTCATGTTACTCGGTAGCCATCTTTGAATCTGGCATGCAAGTGAAGCTCTTATCTCTTTGAACAGTGAAACATTACATAAAACAGTTCAAAGCCTATATGATTAAATATCATATTTGAGAACACCTATGAAATCTGACAACAACTATATCATAAATTTTGTTTATTTTGCATTAAAAAGAAAAGTTATTTCTCAGGCTAGACCAACTACTGCGTATGTGCAATTCTATGTGCACGTCTCAGAGCATTGACTGTTTCTATAGCAATGGGACTTCTAATGGCAGCTGCAATGATGTGCTGACTTTACGGATTAGTGATTGGCTTTTCTGCTCAGAAGGTGGGGCTTCATTTGATAGAGCAGCCATATTAAGCATTGCATTTCAATCCTCCATTCTTCATTTCCACATTCAAAATTATACAAGTGACATGTCTTAGATATTCTATAGTCTTAGCTGAAACTATGTTCTCTGTGCATTTCCCTGAAAATAATTCCACGCCTTGGAACGTTCTTTTTCTGATTTGTACGGAACAGGATTAGGGCCAAGCAATAATAAAAATTTAAATCATTTAGAGATTAAACTTGTTAAATAACTAGAAAAAAAAATCTAAATAAATGATTAGAATAACCCCATTAAATTACAAGATTAAAGTTGTTAAATTTAGAGAAAAAATAAAATACCCCTCATATTTCGAGAAGTAAAAGTGCAGAACAAAAGACTTGTTTTGCAAAAGATCTGCTACTTTTACATAATGTAAATGAAATGGCTATTTTTATTTAGTGACATCTATAAAAATGGGCTGATTTCATTTATACTGTAAATAGCATCTATGGCAGGGGCGTCCAAAGACCAGCCGCTGGCCAAATACAGCAGTGGATGAATTTGAAATTCCCGGCTTGTCTACTGAAATATTTTGATATACACGGTCATTTCTTTACCGCATGAGAATTACTGAATACAGCAAACGCGAAAGAGCGAAAGTGCTGCACGCACCGCTCAGGCAAGTGCTGAACAACGCTGTGAGAACAATTCTCTGCCATAGATCCTATTCACAGTGTAAATGAAATCAGCCCATTTTTATAGATGCCATTTTATTTACGTTATGTAAAAGTAGCAGATCTTTTCAAATGGTAAATAGTAGCTAGCTAATTAGATTTATAACCTACTTATAAATGGTGACAGATACCAGTATTGTTGTATATTAACAGGATGTGATAATAACATAGAATGTAAATTAG
>JAUMHR010000050.1:4940337-4966615 GCA_032361145.1 Enteromius fasciolatus
TGTATTTAAACAATATGAATGATGTTAAATTTTTTTACTACTATCTATATCTATAATAGCAGCCAGTTGAAAAATGTAAAATTATTTGTAGGCTATTTATAGGGACATGTACATCATTAATCATCATTTTTTTGTTGTTGTTGTTTTTAAACATGAGCTATAGTGCTAGAAAGACATTAAATATGCTAGCCTAATTTTAGGCAGCAGATAATCACGCCAACAGTGTGTGATTATGCGCTGTAAAAATCCAAAATCATCATCACTGAAAAGAACAGCAATATATTTAATAATACAGAAATAAGTATCAACATCTGAGCATAAATAATTGCAGAAATTAACAATAAGTGTCACAGAAGAAAAATACATTGATATCATTTGCCTTAGAGACAATGAATTTATTTGAATAATATTATGTGCAAATGATATTGCTTGTTTCTCTTCCACTGACATTTTGTTTTTCAAAAATCTTAGTAAAAAAGGCTAAATGATAATGAATATCCAACAGATAAGATGCCTAAATATCACAATTTACATTATGGGTTATCGCAGTATATGGCAGGTTTGTGTGATATTACCCTAGTGGAGTTCTGATGAACTCAATTCAATTACACTAAAAGTGATTTTAATAGAATTATTTTCATACAACATTTGAATAAAATACTTGTTAAATCTATATTACAAAATAAGAAATCTTTCTTACTTCTAGTATGGGGGCAGTGCAATTGTGGTGTAACTTTAATTTCGTATTTGCTCCCTTCAAAACAGCAGAATTGAATGAGCACAGAAAACACGAGATGAAACTCCTGTTATTTATAACGTTATGTAACCTTGGTTGACAGTTAGAAAAAAACACAATTTAAACTCCACAAACACATAACTGTTTTATTATTATAAATAATGACTTATGAAATCCCAAGCAGGAGTTGAAGACACAAGTAACACATTCTGAATTTATCTCCAGCACCGACGGCAGGCTGGATCTACAGAACGCAGAAGAACATCAAGGCAGATAATTGAACTCCGTATTAAACTGCGCACCATTGTTTTAAAAGGCCTGTCTGAATGTTCTTTTACCTGCTGCCAAATGACTTACATTTGCATGTCATTGGCCGCCCCTACTTTCATCTAAAATAACACTCATTGCGTAATAACAAGATGAACTGTGTCAGAAATATCTACTGATGCTGTAGTGTGGAGGTACATCTGCCTGCCTCTCTTCTCCCGCTGTATGCTGTTTAGAGCTGCACAAAGGGTGATGGGCAGTCGTTAGGTGGACACTCGGGCTTTTGATTTTTAATTGTAATTGTAATCCTCTCCACTTGAGGGCTGAAAATGTGCCGTTTGAAATCTGGACGGAAGATGGAGGGGGAGAGGCGATGTTCAGAGAGGCCCTCTTCACGTTGGCGATACATTAAAAGGTTTAATCCAACTGAAATGTAAATCACAGTTCTTGAAAACAAATTAAGGGGAAAGATAACAGAGCCGCACACCATCAATACACCATCAGCCCAGTCTCCGGCATGGCCTACTCTGTGCCTGAAATTACGCCAGGCTTGTTACCATGGGTAATGGTACACTGTCAGGTGGGCTGATTGCAAGGTTATGGTAAACAGAGCAGTTAGACGGCGCAGGATGAATTGAGGAGAAGAACAGACAGGGCATCACAATCACCCGGCGGTTCAGACAGACTGCACTCACTCGCGGTTACGGTGATCCCTCATAATTGTGTATTCAACTTCAGTGATTTAGCGGAGCCCCCGCACGTTGTGCACTTCTTTCTGACATTACGAAGAGAGTAATTGTAGAGTAACACAACTGTGCTGTCTACCTTGACCCTTCGTTGGGCTGAATGTTGCGTGACAGATGCGACCCTCTTAGTGTTGCGTTTTTATGGCGTTTCCCAAGAAATACCTTCATCTTTCAAATGTATCTCAAACCTTCCGAAACAATGCAGGACTTCAGGGATAAAGGTTAAGAGTTAAGATTTGAGCCTTAACATTGTTCCACGCATCTGTGGCGTTAAGGAGTTCTGGATGTTGTCAATAAGAGAGGGACAGGTCAGCCCGTTGGCCAGTTTCTTTTTCTTGCGCTTCTCTTTTATCCCCTGTGGCATCATTATCCACCTCAATCAGTCCCTTGTTTGGGCCTCTTTGACTCAATTAAGGAGAGTTGAAGTTACAAATTTGTTACAAATTAAGCTTGTTGAGATCCTGAAAAGTTGAGCGGGGCCACAGAAATGCTTGAAGTAGTTTGGATGAGTGTAGCCGAGCTTGCCCCTCATCCCTGGCCTGGGGCCCCGATGCTAGTGATACCCTGAGGTCTGGAGAAGAGGCTATCCTTCTGGAGCTCCCTCTCCATTAGGGAACAATCACCTCCATTGTTAGCCGTGGAAGTGATGAGATTGCAAATGGAATCCTGCTGGAGGAAACAAAGATGGTGGGATCGTTTTAGTGCAACCGGAGCTCTAGGCAGGTGCCCCTCTCTGAGTCTTTAATTGATCTCATTTGTTACTTATACCTCCCGATCAGACCGTTATCACCGCGGCCCCGTCACGGATGGTCCCGCCGTGTCAGTGTGACGACAAGGTGATGGGTTGCTTGGGGGGTGCACGACCAGGGCGAGTAACCAAGGCGAGCTGCCCCTCTACTCTTACCGGCTTCATTTCAGGAGCGCCTACCATTGCCCTGAAACAGGACGCTCCCAAATATCCCAATTACACCGGCACTTCATGTCCTTTTGTAACAGGATTTCTCTTACTTTCCTCTCTGTACCACAAAGGGGCTGATTGTACTTCAAGCAGCAGCCCAAATAGGTATGTCTGTTTTACAGGAAGTCGTGGGATCGCATGTGTGGATAATTGCCCAAAGCTTTCAATGGCCCCCAGTAGAGTCCTGTAATAGGCCCGGAGTTATGTAAACTGTCATTTTTACAGCTGCCTCTTTGCACCCCTTTCTTGGCTCCCATTTAAACTCATATTAACAACTCTGCTATGATGGTAGCATATGCAGAAAGCTCATTATCTCTGTGAGATTCAAACTTAGGCTGCCACCTGACTGGATTTAATTTGTTGTTTTATTTGGAAGTTAATGCGCTTGAGAGGCCACTAAAGTAAATCCTTCTTCTTAGGCCTTTCACAGTTAGCTACTGACATAAAAAATGGCATCTGGTTGATGACGATGAACTTTTCTTCACTTAAAGTGTTCCTGTAAGGTCAATGTGAGTGCGGCGACTCAGCTGCATAGACTATGTCTGTCTTAGTTCAATGAACAAATAAGCACGTGAGCTTAATGGTCCCTTAGGTGCAGCGGATGGTCAGTCAGTCTTTCGTCAGATTTTGTTCCATCTCTGTCTTTTTTTTAACCATGTCACTGTCTTCAAAGTTGGCGTGATGCTGTAGACCTCGCCTGGAGCCCAGCGTGCAGTTGAGTTGGCTGTCAGAATATGATGGTGGCTTTACAAACCCAATTAGCAAAATTCTATCTGATTTCAAAAACGAATCACATTTTTACTTCACCCCCATCCGTCATCTGCCAATTTCCCTGGAAGTTAAAGTGCCACCAATTACTGCCCAGCGGCACTAGCTCTGGCACAGGCGCAGCATGTTTCAGGCGTCGGGTGGCATCTTGTGTGGCTTGGTCTTTGTCAGCGGGAATGAGAATGAAATTAGACTAATAGGAGGCTTGTTTCCAGCCACTGATTAAAAGGCCTAGGAGTTCCTCGGGCATTGCCTAGATCCAGGTCTACACGTCCTCGGAGAGAGCGAGAGGAAAGAACGAAGGCGAGAGGTGGCTCCTGTAATGTCATTTCGGACATCAGCACGTCTGTCTCCTCAGGGTCATTCTTCCTCAGACTTACTTTTTTGTCCACGGAACACGGGCGAGGAAACACACTCTTCCTTTGGGGTGCTAATTAAGGGGAGCATCCAAAATTAATCAGCAAATTCACTAGGGCGAAGGCGATCTGTTTGAAGGCCTGGAAACAAAGTGCGCTCGAACCAGGCACAAAGAAGCCCTCGGCTATGGACTCAGAGGAAAACAAGTGCACAGACGGCGATCTGACACAAAAATTCATATAAGTATAAAATTTTACACTCATTTTTCTTGTCAGCTTGTCACATTGAATTATAAAGGTTGATTCGCTTATCTGGCTAAGCGAGATCATACGAGCCCGGTCATCTGAATATCATTGCATGGTCAACGTCTTCTGAGAGAGCGAAGAGCGCATCAAAAGACACTTCAGAGCTAGTTGAGCATTGCAGAAGGCGCTGTTGAACAGACGCTGTGAAATGAACCCCCCACCCCCCCAAAAAACAACCGAAAAAATCTGTAAAATCTGGGGATGTTTCACAGCCTGACTTGGCCTTGTGTTAACGTCACACGCTCGCCCAAACCCTGCCATTCTGTTCGGCGCCTTACCACCCCCTCAGAAGAACATGACACATTCTCCCTCCAAAGAAAGCCATGCTTCTTTATCAGCTGCAGATGAAATGTCTTATATAACTGCTTCTTTTTTCTTTTTTGTCTTTCTCATTCTCTCTCTTTTTTAAAAGCTGTCTCTAATTAACGGTGGGCCTGGAGGCTATTTGTGACCTTTTGCTATGTAAATATGAGCAGACCCTGGCATGGAGACTGTCAAGAAGAGCTCGGAGACAGAGGCAAACCCTGCGTTGCAGCACTCTGGGCATCTTTGGCACTTTGCTAGTGATACGATGGGGTGAGGTGTTTGTTTGATAATGGCAGTTGACTGATTTTTTGACAGGTGCTTTTGACACTACAGTCTGCTGCAGCATGCATGCAGTGACTGTCTGCTGTCACTCATCTACATGTCTATTAGAGTCTCCTCTGTGAAGGTGCTCTGGGTGACTCAAATGTGCCGGAGAGGTCAAAGTGCATGGTGTTTTCATATATGCTGCTTCGGTCTTTCTAGATTTGCATAATCTCAGTCAGCGATAACAAAATATATCCTGAAATTATGTACGTTTAAAAGCTTAGTGCAAGTGACAAATTGTGTGGTTTTGTAGAATGTATATTCTTTTTTGTAGCATGTAAACCTTTAAACTCACTGGATTGCATAGTACAAACTTTACATTTAATATGGTTAGAATATCATTTTTATGAATAAGTGTTTTTATTTTGTTTGTTTTACAAAGTACTTTGCCGTTATGTGTTATCAGTATTTTTACAGTTATTTTAGCTCACATTCGTTGTAAACAACTGGTGGTCTTTAGTGCAAATTGTGTTATGCATGTTATTTTAACAAAACTTTTTTATTTTTTTAATGTATGACCTCATTAATTATCAGACATGGAATATTTGCACTTTTAAATTGCAAAACTATTTAAATGGACAAAATATTAAAGAAATGGTGATTTGTCAGATCACCCGAAATAGATATTTTTTCACTGTACATTTATATATATATATATATATTAACCTTATATTAATTAAAAAAGCTCACAGACATGTTTTCAGTCAAATACCCAATAAGGAATAAAGAGGTTCCCTTGAAAACACAGTCTGCTTACATATACATTCATTCAAGTAAACATGACCCAATAGAGTTTATATTTCTTTGCCAATTATTGAAATTTAATTTAGAGAACCCTTGAGACAGTAAGAAGATACAGAATAATCAAATATATTCTAAAAGGCAATTAGTCAGCAACATTCAGTAATATATCCCTTATTTTAGATAAAACAGTGTAATCGACAACATAATTCAATTTAATGATAGCACAGATTTTTCTCAGTATCTGCCTTCACATTTGCAAGCAAATTACATTTTTAAATTATATTATTTCTGGAATTAATTTAATACTATAGCATTCTCCTTTTATTCTCCCTCTAAAAAAAAAAAGAATAAATAAAAAAATCAGTAACTTTTACTCATCAAATAAATTCTTGTTGTGTTGGTCCTTTGAGTTTATGCAGGCGAGATGTTCTAGGCAGGTCTTCTGATTGCATGCTGTTTTGAAGTGAATTATTTTGAAGGTTGGCGATTCTTGATTTTCCTGCCTTTTTTTTGACCTGTTCTCTGTCCACAGAGCCATTTACAGAGTTTTTGCCCACATTAATATACATTTTTAAAAAGCAGTAAATTAGCACATCACTAAAAGAGATGAATAGCAATTTGCATATTTTGAACTGTGGAGTGGTCTCATAATTAGCTAAAATCTAATGTGCTTTAATTTGGCAGAATAATCAACACAGTGTGCCAAAATAAGTAGCAGAAATTGGTTGACCTCTACTCAGGTGAAGACAGGAGAAACTTGCACATTTTCACATACAAAAAGTACAGCCCTGGAGTGAAAGACACATTTTTAAAAACAGGTTCCAATGACCTAAAGAGTCAGTCGGATGGCAAGCTTTAATGCTGCTACGTGGCATGTAATTGTTTGACTTGTATTTAATGTATGACTAATGTGCATTAATGGCTTGACTCAGTTCCAGTTCATACAGAGGGAAGTGTTTTCCTACACTGTTACAGCTCTCAAGAGAATTAGTTCCTCTCTGCCGTGTGTGAGATCTCATAAGTGCATAATTGCTGATCAGGGTGCTTAGGATGTTTGCCATGTGAGAGACCTCCGTCAGAAAGAAAGAATAAAAGTCACACTCATTCTGTACTTCCAGAGAGGATTTACTTCTCTGTTTGGTTTGTTTTCGTGCCCAGTTATTGTAACGTTGTTTTTGTTGGCTGCAGCAGTTAACTCTCCTTCGCATGGCATCACATCCTTTTCTGACCTCTAGGATGGGCAGCCCACAGGCCTTTTGTGTCCACTGGGCACAGGGGTAAAGGTGGCACTCTGCCCTTATTAGACGGACCACCTCCACCTTCTATCTGACTGTCTGCGACTGGGGTAAACATTCCTCTTGATTGCTGATGCATAGTGACCGCTGCGTCCAGAGCCTCCGGCTCAGAACTGTAAATTACTTTGGTTACAGAAATCTGTAATAGTCTCTATTCAGATGATTCTTTTAAGTGCTTTAATAGATGCTTTTACACAATGACATTATAAGTATCATACCTGACTTTTGACACTCGCCTGATGCTCATTTTTAAACCTCACATATATCACAGGTATGTGACACCACTGAGCAGCTATTTCTTGTTAATTAGGTGAAACCAATTTGATTTTAAATAAAATGTTCTCACATTTTCGAAAGAAAAAAAAAAGAAGGATAAAAAGCCTTCAGCAGTTTGGATGTAATATTATTCTTTGTAAAGTAAAACTCAATAAATGTGTCTTGCATGGTGATTTTTAAATTAGTTGAAAGCAGTAAAATGCTGAACAGCTTTGCATAATAATTTACAAAAGTGACTGTTCGTCATTGTTCATGAAATTTTGATTTCTGCCAGAATAAATCACAAAGTCGCACAATTATGACTGCCGTGTTTGTCATACGCTTTAAATGAACTGAACAAAAAGCTATTCAGTTGTGATGCATCAGTGGCATTAATGAACATGATAATAATGTGATAATATGATAATCATAGACATATTTTGATGAAACGATGGCAAAAACATAAATTATAATATAGTTTTGATTCCATTATACGTATAAAGTAATAATCATCATTTAAAATAAATTAAATAAAATTAAAAAAAGCTATTATTAACAGCTTTGCCTATTAATGTGCACAAGTAACTGTTCATCATTGTTCATGAATTTTAGATTTCTTCTAAAAAAAATATCAATATCAAGTCACAAACTTTTGACTGCTGTGTCTGTCATAAGCTTAAAAATGCAACAAACAAAAAAGCTATTCAGTTGTGATTCATCAGTGACATGAATGAATGTGATAATATGATAATCATGGACATTAATTTTATGACACAATGACAAGAAAAACAAAATTAGAATATATTCTCTATTCCGATTTCTCATTTAAAAAAATCAAATAAAACAAAACGTTAAAATATATTATTCTAAATTAATAAACATGCGAGACTGGGACAGTGGGACAAATGGCCACCGAAATGATATGCATTGTTGTACAATTACATACAAATTCACCGAGCACAAACCCTGTCACCCTGGAAAAATATTTCACTCCTTTGCAAAACATGAAGAAAGACTTGTGTTTGCTAAAAAGTGATAATTAATGAAAGACGAGCTTTCCCTAATTAAGTGCAGATTTCCCCCCGTCTTCTCCTCGTTAATCAGCGGTGAAACTGAGTTCATTGTGTGGCAGTTTGCTGTTGCTTGGGGTTTCGAATGAAAGAATAAAGAAGAGATGGGAGATTGAAATAATTTGTTTAATTTGGAGCTGCTTAGTGTCTCAGCAGGTGAGACCGGTCTGTATGAGAGCTCTGGGGCCCGGCTGGACCGCGGGGCCGGGGTCAGGCTGCCATGGCTGACTGTGTCACACTTCACTTTCCCCCACAGCTGCAGAAGCCCTAACACCCCCTTCACGACCCTGCTACACAAAACCAGCCACTAATTATCTCTGAATAGCAATTTTATTGAACCCTAATTTGTGGTAATGGATTGTGAAAGGGTGTAAGGGGATAGGTAGAGAGAAATAAAGAGAAAGAGAGCGTGTGTGCGCAAGAGAGAGAGAGAAACGGTTGTCTTTTATTTAAACGAAACAATAGCTTTTCAGTTTAAGACGTTTGTAGCATGATATTTGACCTGAAGGAAGTTTTACAGATGATACATGTTTAGGCGAAGGACAGCTGAAGAACAAAAAGATTGTTCCTCTTAAAACTTCAAAGTTTAAATTGTTCTAAAGCTAGAGATTATTCTGAAAATCCAAGAGAAAAGTGTACGCTGCGAGAATAGGAAAAGTATCACAGGACTTTTCCTGAAAAGCGGAATCTTCTCTCCTGGAATGGTGTTGTGGGGGAGGAAGCACTTTTAATGGACACGGGGCAACAGCAGATGCTGTAGGTCACCTGGGTCAACACAAACACAGACAAACCCACACACACAAACACTCGCTTCTTTTCTTTATCGCCTGGATTAAGGACAAGACTGCTCGGAAGCCTTCTTTGTAATACTTCTTATTCTGTAAGTATAAAAAATAATCAAATTTAAATGAAAATGTCATATGTTTTCTTTGCCTTAATACCCAAAATAAACACCACAGATGCAGGTAGTCGGGCTCTCCACTCAGCGGTCGGTCCGGCATTTGGTGTTTACTGTGGATTTTGGCTTCGTGGACTCACATCACAATACGCAGATTTAGAGATTTTAAAGGAAGTTGTGGGGCTTGCAGCAGGAGAATAGAGACATTCCCCTCACCCTCTCTCCACACATGCATATACAAACCCACACACACACACACCGTCACACACTCTGCCTCTGTCAACCCGTCTACCCAAACCAGATGGCTGATGCCTAGGTTGAGCTTGACTAAGCTAAAATACCTGATTACAATTCACCGATACAATTCAAATATCGTACCCTGGCTTAAGGCTAATGCCACGGTAACAGTATCATTTATTTTCTGCCTGTAGTCTTTATCCATGTCTTACTGGGCTCTGAGCTCCTAAACCCTTTCACCAAACAGAAACAGATCAAATAACGCCATTGCATTGTTTCTTAGTTTTACAGCTGAGACAACAGACATGCGTTATTATTATCATATATATATATATATATATATAATATATAAATATATATACATTTTAAGGTGTATATTTAACACCAGCACTTTACATTTTTTTTTAAATGTAAATAAAAGGTAATTTGTTAAAAATGCATTTTAGAGTTTTTTTTTTTCTTTTGTAATATGTAAATACTTAGTAATTTGATAAATGCACGTACATTAAAATACAAGAATAAATCAGTTTAGTTTTCCCGACCATTTTCCTCATGACATGAGGTACGGATAAATCATGGAAAATTTTACGCATTTATGTATAAATTATATTTAAATGTTACTAATACATTTTGAAATATCTAAGAAAAAACTTTTAGGTTTTGAATATGCATTGAACACAACTAATGAATAATATTCCATATTAATGGTGTTACATTTTAATTAACGCTTAAAGGCAAACACAATATTTCAGAAAGGTTAAAGACATCCTTGCTCTATGATAATAATAATACAAAATGTAACAGTATTATAAATATGTTGTTTTGATAATAATACCACTACTACTAATAGTAATACATTATTAATATTATGGCATAGTAATTTCTTAGTGAGTGACTGCTTTTTAGAGATGTATTTACGTGCTGTGTAATTTTGAGAAGGAAGTCAAATACAAAAGTGCTAAATTTAACATTGACAGCAGAAATGTTAAACTCTGTTTATTGCTAACAGTTATGGATATGTTTTTTGAATTACAAGACAAAATTACATGTGTGTTTTTTTCTATTATAGTGCAAAAATAACTAAAGAAAAATCATTTGATTTTAAAGATAATTTTAAATATGCAAATTTGTCTTAAGCGAAGGATATTTTACTCTGAGGGTATGTTCGGGTTACTAAAACAATAATAATAGTTTGTGCTGGAGAGAGGGTGACTGGAGAACTCTTGAACTCTAGATGCAGGATCTTACCCATATCCAAATAATATTCATTAGCAATTCAGCTACTTATTTTGTTTGGTTTCCCCCCTGGCTGCTAATTAATGCTTAATCAAAACTGCTGAACTGAACATCACAGAAAATGTAATGAATATTGAAATAAGCCTGAACAAATTTAGAGAATTCTGACAGCACTTATTTTCAGCAAATGTCATAGCACATGTCCTTTTAATGTGCTTTATTTATTTATTTACTTACCGATAATTCCATATTATCAATGCTTTTAAACAGATATTCTTCTTCGATAATCGTTCATTTAGAATGCACTAGAATTTTAGTTTAGCAAGATAAAATGATGGCAAGATCCAAAAGGATTGCACTGTCAAATAGTGACTTTTTTAGTCCAAAGTGATATTTTAATGATTTATCTAGCTGAAAATGTCTGTTTGTGCATGTCAGGTTCGTTTCAACCTGTGATAATCTGGAATATAACACATTTCTCAAGGAATCTGAGAGAAGAGAGAGAATAAACTCTTTCATTTTGACACTGCATTGTGTTCTGCCTTGCTTAGTGACTTTTAATGGAACATGATTATTAATGTTCCCTTGCAGGAGGAGCTGTCATGTTTCTCAATGCTGAACACGTGAGGAGGTGGAAAATGATTTTAAAATATACAGTAAATTGAGCTCTTTACCATATTTTATTACAAATAGTTGAATTGAAATGCATTTATTCAAATTCCAAACGTTCCTCTGTTTAATTATTCACGTGTGTCCACACAACAACCTTTCCCATTTAAATAGATTTATGATTTTTATTTTATTTTTTTGGAAAAATAAACATATGTCTATTTTTATTTTTGATGAAATCGAGACTGGCATGAAAGGACACCCACTTTCAAATCTTGGTGACAATTCCTGTAAAGTTACTCAAATGCAATCTGACTTGTGACAAGGGGATGTAATTCCTAAAACAGAATATGCCCATCAGTGGAGCCCCAATTTGCATAATGAGGAGACTTCCATTTCTGCTAGCAATATTTTTGACATCTCCAACTTGGAGCTGTGCTCGAGCAAAGTGAAAAACGTCGATAGGGATGAGAAGAGAAAGGAGTGAAAGCAGCGGGCACTGTCTTTGTGTGAGGAGGGCACACAGAGCTGAACAAACAGACACACACACACACACAACTTTGTCTCTCAGAAACACAGAGGCTCATTCGACTTTGGCAGTAGAGCTCAAAGCAGTACAAAAAGCGAACACCACCACAGGAAAAGCTTTTTTGGACTTTAAGTGACAGCCTGACAAAAATGACCATGCTGACATTAATTCCATGTAGCTCTTTTGCTCTAATTGTTGATTCAATTTGCTAATTACTAATTTGATTTAAGTGGCAGCCAAGACTCCATGTGTTGGGGACATAAGCAATAGAAAGGAGAATGTACTGAGGCTTTTGTGACGGCTTGTCATACAGGGCTAACAGAGGAGTTATGAATATTCTATGAGTTCAGTCTTAATAGTTTCTGATCTGTTTATTTTTGAAAACAGTGCTCCACAAAACACGCCACCGGTCCTGCACTTGACATTTACAACAACACAAACCCGCTCATTCAAACACTAGTGGTACTGAATTGCTTTTCTACTGAAGGAATCTATAAAAACTTCAATGGTACATTAACAAGAATGTTGCTTCCCAGATTTACATATCTTCAGCAAAGTATTAATGGGCGAGTTGGATAGAATAAATAGATATTTTAAGAAAACGTTCTCGCATAGAGAGAGAAAATGTTTCAGAATAAAAAACAAATATATATATGTATACATATTAAAATAGAAAATTCTGTAACAACGCTTTGTAATGCCACAAAAAATTATAATTTTTTTTTTTAAACATTAATTTTAATGTCATAACTTTACGGAATCTTTAAACAAAACTTACCTCATTTTGGCTGCTTAGATCTTTTAGCAGTAAGTAAACAGCAAAGAATCTTTGAGTCTTTGTTCATAGAGCTGAGAGGATCATTGTCCAGGGATACTCACGAACAGTAGGCTTACTTTCTCCATCCAGACAAGCAGATACATCAAGTCATCAAGTTTCTTGTGGTGCCTGGTGACGGTATCTTTGGTCCTGTACAGTTTCCTCTGGTCTTCAGATTATTCAACCTTTTAATGGATGAAAGTTTGAAAACACCAGAAAAGCACTGCTTTTGCTCTTATATTCAGTGTGATTTTGTTGGACTTGCAAATGATGTGTTGATCTTGAACGGCATTGGCGTTTTTAGATGGAAATACATAAATATATTGCATGTTACGATGCACAGTTTCTCTAATTAGAATCACAGAATAATCTCTTGGATAATTTTGGGTTGCTATGGTGACAGTGAATAAATATGGCCAAGTAATTTATAGTTCATACATTTGAATAGATTTTTTTTTGCTATTGATTTAATAATTTGTGTTATTTTGAGGGGGGTTGTAAGTACTTAAGGTTTGAGTGGGTGTTCATGTAGCTGTACAACATCATAATTTTGCATTAACAGAGATATATTTTAAATGTATATTTTATTGCTATATATATATATTAATTTATATATTTCAATTTACAGGGACACGAGAAGTATAGAAATATAGCTACTGTTTAATTTGAGACATCGAAAAACATATCTTTTATATGCAACTTATGTATTTTATATATATACCCACAAAATATGCTTTTGCTGCATATTTTCTTGCCCTATAGGAGTTATACTACACACACTTTTTTTTTACTTCAACAATGAAAATATTTATCTTGTGGGTGGATGGAGCATGTGGAGTTTCAGTTTTAGGCGTTTTATATTTGTATTGATAAATAAACATTATTTAAAACATCTGTCAAGCCCTGTTAAATATCGTTGGCATGGTTCAGTGGCTTTCGGAACCCTGGGCATGGAATATTTAATTATCGTACTAACTGAATAATCAAAAAGTCAATTTCCAAACCGCTGCCTGCCCGTGTTCTGGAGACAATTGCATTTGTAATATTTGTATGCGTAATCTATGTCTCGCTCCTGTGTCCCCACCCACAGTCTTATGGGGGGAAACGGAGGGTATTTACACTATAGAGAGACCTCCTTCAGCTCTTATTAATGACTTTACTGTAGCTGTAGAGCTTGTCTTTTACTATCATCTAGACAGACACTGTTGATACTGATATGCTAATATAGAATTTAATCTATAAAGGATATCAATAATAATAATAATAAAATAATACAGTATGCTAACACAATAATTAAAATATAATACACTTATATTGAAACTATATTATTAATATAACACAACAACAGCAATTCAAAATAAAATAATTTAGACAAATGATATAGACAACAATAAACATACAACATACAAATTTAATTTTGTATATTAAAACCATATTATTAATATAACAAAAAAACATTCAAAATAAAAATATTTTTATGTTTTATTTAGCAGGCTGGCTCCCCTGTGCTGGTGTGTGTACGTGTATTCGTGTGAGTTTGGCAGGCAGTACCAGACTGGGTCAAACCAGCTTAGTTCCGAGCCGCTGGGTGACCTGGCTCGGTGGCATGCTTGCCTTCTCCCGATGACCCGTATGATTTCATTACTGAGAGGTGAGGGACACACACACATACATGAGCGAGCTACTGTGCTGTAAGCCTCATCTGCCATGTGGAAGGGGTCACACAGACACGCATGACCCACAAACACAAACAGACAGTTACAAACACAAATATGCCTCACTTTACGCACGGGCACGTACAAATGCACATAAACACACACCACCTAGACACACAGACACATGCATGCCTATGTAACTTAAGTCAACAGGCACTTTTATCACTTAAACCTGTAGAACCTCGAAAATCCTGAATTTTGTATTGCACACAATATTATGCCGATGCCTTTTGCATTTTTTATTTAGAAACACAGCAGTTACGCTCATCACTCTGGTTTTTAATTTAAGCACTTTGCACTCATAATATCAGTATTTGAGTTTTGGAGGGCGTAAAGGTCAGGAAAAAAGAAACTAGCTTCAATGAATCCACTAGATGGCGGTGTAGGTTTGTGCTGGCCATCGTTTCTGCTGGGGTGGAGATAGAAGTTGTTCTCTTTGGCATTGAGCGCAGCGACACAGGACAAGGCCTCGGAGACAAAACAAGGACATGTGCTTTGATTTGCCATTATTTGCATATACTATTAAGCAACCCGAAGCATTCAAATCAATTTATAGATCTCTCTTTTGAGAGTTTTAAGCACTCTGTGTCAATATCCGCATTAGCTTAAATTCCTTGTTTAATTGTGAAGTCTTTTGTCTAGGCATCGAGTTTCTCTTCAACACATGCTGTGTCCAGTCCGGTGTTTCAGAGATGTGTGTCTGACAGCCCTCGCTGGAAGAAGTGAGTCTTGATTACAGTAATCATCCCAATGTCAGAATGAATGAGTGCAGAGGAGGAGTGTACAGTGCAGCTGCCCACTTCAGCAGCACCTGACACAAAGCCCCTGCTCTCTTTCACCCTCTCTCTTTATCCGTCTCTTTCTCTCCCTTTTACCTCTCCAAGAACCGTCCAGACTAAAGAGGCAGAGGAGGCCTGAGGAAGACAACTTACACTGGCCTGCTAGCATGAGTTGACACACAAATGTTTTAACGGATAGGAAAATTAATTCAACCCAGTGTTGTTCCAAACCTGCATAGCCATTCTTTCCCTCAGAGGAAATTCATTTGTGAAGAATTTACAGATGTTTTCCTGAGAAGAAGTTTTTAAGCTTCAAAAAAGCACCATAAAAGTAGGATTCTGTGTTTCCAAGCCTCCTGGATTCATACATCTCTGTTTGAGGAACAGACTGAAAATACTGACATCTACTCCAGCCTTAACGTACCATGTTTTAGAGACTCGTGAGGTAAACTATTAATTATTTTTGAATATGTGGTAAGAAGGATTGATTCGTGATATTCGCTGGAGAGAAAAACTAAATTATGACATAATTTTGGTGACTGCTTGTATTCCTTGTCTCTGGAGCATTTTAAGCCCGAAAGCTTTAATCTACATGCATTCACTGTAATTCCGTGGAAAGATAGTCTTTCATTCTTCAGAACTTCTCCTCCAGTGTTTCACAGATGCAAAAAAAGTCCTTCAGGTTTGATATAGCATGAGGGTGAGTAAATGATGACAGAATTGTCATTTTGGCTGCACTATTCCTTTAAGCCCTACTAATAAACAAATAGAAACAAATTTCTATTTTGAAGTGCTCCCCAGTTCACTTATGTATTCAACTCATCCTCTCTAAGCCTTTCTTCCTCTTTCCTCTCCTTTCTTCTTGTTTCCCTTGCTCCCCTCATCCCTTTCTAATGTTCTGATGCTCCATTCTCTGTTTGCAAGATCGGAGCATAAAATGCACGGAGAGGAGAGACTGGGGGGAAATTGACTCTAACAAATAGCTTGAAAGGAATGCACGGCATATCAAACTAAAGCCCGCAAAGACAGACAAAAACACCATCATTTCCTCCCAACTTCTGATGTCGATGCACAACAAACTAGCATGCCAATGCCAGCAGAATGAAAATAGAGACAGAATCAGTCTGTGTTTTGTTGCGCTGTCACTTTGACGTGACTGGGAAGTTGCCTCGACGTGTTTGGCTAGGAGAGGAGAAGAGAGGAGCTTGTTTGATTAGCATCATCTCAGCGGTGTCAGTTACCGGCTTCCTCTTCACGGTTTAAAGGGCCAACTGAATCTGCCTCAGAGCATTCAGAAAGAGTAAATTCTTTTTTTGTTCTTCTGTTCGATCACAAACACTAAAAAAGCAATGTCTACATGTATGCAGAGACTTTTACTTTCAGGAAAAACGGGCACTTTTCATATCTGCCAATGAGCGCCTGTTCTTTTTGTTTGCTTTGATAATGTAAGAGGCAGGTATTTCTCAATAGCGTAAAAAGGCCCGTCAAAGCTTCTACCGCCATTTTCTTTATTAAACAAGGCTTGGGCTGAACATCCATCTCTGGATATATGTGTCCATCACTGGTATTCAGCAGGTAAAGTAGTAACCTTTCCACACACAGATCAGGAGAATACTAATGTCCTGTCGCTCTGTTGTTTTAAAACAACTAAATTACCTCGACCATCAGAGGCTACTGTGAAAATCACATAACGTGCTCACAACCGCTCTCTTCAAAGTCTGAACGCAGGGGACAGAAGCACGCAGCGAGAGAGGTGGTAATGACAGACCATTATACACACACATTTCAGGAGAGAAAGGAGAAAACACAACTGAGGTATAACAATGAGCTTTCAGCATACATCTGTGACACAAGGAAATGACTCTACTCCTTTTATTAAAGTGCTGGTTATTTTCCTGTTGAGATACACATGTTAAGAATATTTACTTTTTATGTCAGCACTCTCGCCGACGTGCCTGACGGATGAAAATTCTCATTGTTTTTGCATTAATGCATGCGTATTTAAAGAGACCGCGTCTCTGTTCTGCCCGCAAAATGTTTTGATCTTCCAGTTTTCATAACATACGCAGAACATTCCATTGCTGCAGAACGGTACTGATGCTTGTCGTCGAGGTGTATAAGCTAAACCTAAATGGATATAATCTGCAATCACTTTTTTTTATCCTGTTATTTTTTGAAAGCATTAATAATTTCTCTTTTTCACAACAGGCCTGTCAAGCGTGCACTACGGCACCTTTTTGCTATTTGATTTCCCATGGTGCTGAATCAGTCTATCATTATCTCTGCTTTAGGTGAGCCTCGCTCCATGAAACAGGCTTTTTACAGGTAGTTACGTTAAAATATGCTCCCCCTGTGACTGTAGCCAAATCTGTTTTAGCCGTGCTAATGTGTTGGGTTTCGTGCATAAAGGCTACCGTTAGTGAACGGCGTGAAAGCGACACAGACTGCTAATGCTGCCTCATCAATTGGTGTGTGCCAGACCTCTGCTAAAACAGAACTATTTTGGCCCATTACTGCATTCCGGAATGGTTTTGGCAAAATATCTCCATGACTCTCAGAATTAGCCGGAAGGGCATGTGGATGGTGGCCTAGTTACACAGGTTATGGTTCTGTTGAGCAACCTCCGGCTATAAAACAAGCGAGCTGTTTGACGAGGAATGATCTGCGGTTTTAATAGTCATTATCAGGTTTAAATTCACACAATAGATGGCTTGTGTCCAGTTTGCAAACACTGTTCATTTTTCCGCCTTCTCGCATACCTGCTTGGGTCTTCAGAAGAATGCATTTTGCTGTGTGCTGCACCACATGCTGTATACCCTGAATGCCATATAAGTTGCTTTGGATAAAAGCGTCTACGAAATGCATGAATGGAAAAGCACCCTTCAATTCCATCTTCTTCACGTAGCTAAAACCCCAACCTTTCTAACACAAGCCTTTCAGCCTTCTCCAAGCATTTATCACTGATCTTTTGCGTTGTATATGCAGCAGGAGGTAAAATGATGAGCAACTGATCCTCAGACCTCTTGGCCCTTTCTCCCCACAACAGAATGCATTCTGGGTAATGAATTGCCCCGCTCCTGCTTATTAACCTCTCCTAATGAAATCGCTAGGACACCATTGTTCCTCTAATGAACCTTCAATGACAGGACACAGCCCCATCTTTGTCCTTCGACACCACTGCTAAATTAGAATTCCTTTCTTTCCTCCTTCCCTCCCTCTCACTGTTTCTGGAGGGCAGTGGGGAGACGAGCTTGCCATAGCAGCTTTACCGTTGCCCAAGCTACGCCGAGGAAAGGACAGCGAACGGATTCCCTGGTCTACGAGTTGGCCGTTGCTGCGAGCACCCTTACATTAGCTCTGATTAGCACCTCCAGTATGGATCTGCGGTGCTAATTACTTGTGCTGTCGTGGTTCACTGAGATTTAAGTACCAGCACCATCCCATTATCCCCAATCCCTGAAGTCTAGCCCTGCCAACCTACACTGTAGAGCACGCGTACCTCACTGCAGGGTTATCGATACAGGCTCTGCGCGCTGTAGCTTAACCCTTTTGGTGTGAGTGCCGTGCAGACTCTATCTGGCCTAGTTCTGGACTGGCCCAGTTTTGGCCTGAGCAAGCTGAGAAACAAAAGGGAGGGGGTCCATTGGGGAAGGGTGTTTTTCACACAGGGTCTGGGGAGGGAAATCACCACAGGGTGGGGCCCGCCGGATAGCACAGTGCTTCTGGAGACGGGCCCAAGCCTCTTGGAGTTTGCATCTAGCCCCCCAGAGTGTGGAGGGCTCGCTCTTTGCTCACCCCACAGATACTAATTACAATTCACATGTCACACTCGCAGGATAATGGGAGTCAGGAAGCAGAATTATAATATTTCAGAAGCCTGCGGGGGTGTTAGAGCAGGAGAGGAAAGTGTGTCTGTTTCTCTGAGACTTGGGGGTGGGGGTAACTTACACAGGGGTGGTGAAAATTGTCGCTATATTTGGCATCTCGGTGTGTGCTTCTGCCCCTTGTATCTGGCCCTGCTACCCCTTCTTCGCACGCCGGGTGTGTGCTGGCACGGTGATGGCTGTCTGTTAGACTAGATTGAGTGGCATCTGCTGGGTAAAGGGAAAGGGCCGGCCTGGCTGTTGGCAAGAGGTTGGCACGAGGTTGGCACACATGGCGCACAGGGTACAGAGGGGGCGGCGGTGCCAGCAGCAGACTCAGGCTGGCCTGACAGCATGACATCTTCTGGAATGAAACCGCTCCTTTTGCCTCTCTCTCTCAGCTTCATTCCTTTTCTCTCAGCACCTTCTCTCGTGGGTCTCACTCGGTTGCTCGTCCTGCTCGCTCAGTCATTTTTTCTATCTCTCACTTGTTCTGCCACCTTTTATGACAGTCACTTGCTCCTCTCTTTCCTCTAGCTCTGCACCTCTCCCCCTCATCCCCATTTTATCCTCTTACCAAGACCACGTATTTAAAATGTTTCTTGCTTGTGTTTTCTTCTACGTGGTCATTTTCATCCACCTTTGGATAGTGCTAACCGATTCTCTGCTGAATTCCATCTATAGTCAATTTGCATGCATGTTTGCATGTGCGTGTATGTTTGTGTGTGTGTTGAAGTTTTCTGATAAAACAAACACTGTTAATGAACCACTGTGCTGACATCTGCAGGAACCCAACGACTAAATTAATGCGTGCACCACATATCAAACAGGAGCCTTCCTACTGTCAGCCACTGCATCTCAAAGAGAATACATAACAAGGAGAGACAGTTCAGAGAGAGAGAAAGAGAGAAAAAGAGAGAGAGCACTGTAGCTCCAGTACTGCCCAAGCCACAGAGAAATACTTCTCTGCAGAATCCTCACGAAATTGATGCCTTACAGGATTAGTTCACTTATATTCACTATAATTTACTCATCTTCATGTAGTTTCAAACCTTATATGAGTTTCTTTTTGGTATGAATCACTAACGGGGATTTTTTGTGCAGTAATGGAGACTGGAACCTTAAACCTTCAAAAGATGCAGAAACATAAAGGATCATAAAAGTAACCCATAAAACGTTATTTCAAGTCTTCTAGAGGTTTTTATGTGATGTACAGGCCATCAGTTATTTATAAATCAGCTTTGTCTTAGAGAGTTGAACTGGATCAATCAAATTCACAATTTGTGAACAATTCATTTCTAAGCAATGATCTGGCTACTGCTCTTATGAACTCTTGTGAATGTACCAAAGAGAGCCAAGGCAAATTTTAAGATTTTCAATTGATTATATCTTTAGTTTTGGTTGGTCCTTCACACCAGACTATATGGTAATTCGCCAGAAGAAGAAAGACATACAGGTTTGGATAGACGTGTAAGTAATTTAAATGGCAATTCAAATTTTTGCGTGTAGCTGTTCTTTTAACTCCAAGAAAGCACTTTCTGAAGTCATGATATTCAGTTCTGTTTCTAAAGAGCCTTGCAAAGTCTTTTAGTATCAACCATTGTGACTTCTTCTCTGCATAAACCCAGCATAAAAAAACAACAACATTTTATTGCACTTCTAAAGAGACTCTTTGTTCTTCGTCTACTAAATCATTTTTCACTAATCAGTGTGACCGTTTTCTGGGAAGAACGAACCTGTTCTATTGTAAATGATACAGGGAAATATAGTGATGGATGATGGGGACACAAGCGTCATGTTTCACCCTGCTGCTGTCATGCAATGATTGCTTCTGTGCCAATTCACAGTTGATTGACAGGCCCCCAGACAAGTCACGACTGCTGTGATGCCATCACTCACCTGAACTGATCCAGTCTCTGTGTAAGTACCATTCTAATATAGCATGGAGGTGGACAAACAAAATGTTAAGAAAATAATGAAATGAAAATAATGTATGCAGGAACAGATTAATGACAGAATTGAATAGCAATAAATTGTCCTTGAAAGATACGGTAGTCCACGTTTTTCAAAACTACTCTACCATCATGTCAAATTTTTGTGACTTTGTAACGCAAAACATTTGGAAAATACATTTTTCAACGACAGCCTTTCATGTTGATTTTTTTGTCCTTAGATACAAAATTGCAACACTTATTATTTAGCATTAATATAAATATTATAAACGTATATATAACATAAGAAGAGCATCTGTGGAAAGAGCTACTTCAGCCATACCAAGCAGTCTTTCTCATCTTTTAAATATTTTTCTCACATTTATCTCACTTCAAATGCTTATAAGCATCCTGCACTGAATATTTATTTTCTTATCTAGTAGAATAACAAATTATTGTAAATAATAATGTACTATTTTTAATTTCAATAAATTATATAGGTACGTGTGATTGGATCACATTGAAGATTTACTGGTTTATAAAAAGCAAACTGGATATGAAATGCATGTTAAAGCCAGATGTAAAATGATCTAACTTGTTTATTGATTGTAATAAATGCTGCATGTTAAGAAACTGAGGAAACATGGTAAGGAAAGGAATCAAAGGGACATTTTGGCACTTCATTTGTCCTCCCACTTTCGTGAGTTGACCTTTATGATCACCGTCACAGTCTTGTGTAATCTACTAATGTGTACAGTAAATTTGTCACTAACCAGTTTTGTAAGCATTCATTCTTTTTTCCCACCAGCAGCATTTAGATCTGAGTGATAGAGACACGGTTGTTTGTCTTTGTGATTAAAAGGCGAGGAGACTGTCCTTTTAATCAGAGAGCGTGCATTATTACAACCTTGATTAAAGCTGCCAAATCTTTACGTTGTCATCTCTCATCAAGGCAAACAGGTAGGATGCGGTTTTGATTAATTCCACCCTGTGAGTGCGTGAAAGAGTGTGTGTGAGTGTATGATTGCCCAAAGGACAAATCATGACAACCATCAAAGGAATGCAAAAATCACAATTGCACATCGAGTCTACAGATCACCATACTCTGTCGCCACAATATTTGAGCAGCTCAAGCATTCCCCTGTAAAAACGAAGTCACCTCTTTTCCTTACTTTTCTCTCTCGTTCTGTACCTGAGCCAGTGATTAATGAGAAGATGCGGATGATTCAAGCGCTCAATGGCCCCTCGTGATGTGATGGTGTCACCAGCAGTGACAGCTGGATGCTGGCAGAGGCCAGAATCTTCTCTGTTGTACAGTAACTATTGTCAGTCATAAAGTCTTTGAATACATCTAATAAAAATGAATACCAAGCTCAAGTGATCTATGCTTTTTAAACCCGTTGTGACCCATCAAATGCAAAGCTACCATTTTATTACTGATGATGTTACCACCAGGCACGGAAGGAATCTGCATATTCCTTTGGCACGTTCTATACTGATTTTAAAGGCAGAATTTACTGAAATAAATCAGTAAAATGTTTTAAAAATAACTTGTTGTTAAACCTCTTGCTCTAAATTTTGTATTCTTTTAATGCCAAACATTTATTTCCATTTATTGGTGAAGTTTAGGAGGCAAATTGTTGAATAAAGTTGTTATTTTTGTTTCCTTAAGCACACAAAAAGAATTCCAATAGCTTTGAAAAATTACGTTTGAACCCCTTAAGTCACATGGATTGTTTTATATCCTTACTACGTTTCTGGACCTTGATCGTGGTTGATCAAGTGAGTTAACATTTGTCTTCTAAAGCAAATTGATGGGTTTTGTAACCAAATTATTAATTTTTTATTTAAAATGACTCAAATCACTGATGTCTGGCAACGGCTGTATGCACGTTCACGAGAGAGTCGAGTTCCGGCTTCTTGGCTGACCTCTGACTCAACGTATGACGTAGCTGCATTCATTCTTATAGTGAAATCCTCCTATTATTTTTTATAGAATATGAAAATGCTCTTAAATGCTCTTTTTATAGAAGAAACTTTCTTGCAAAAGCGTATGCAGGCGTTGTGGGAAGTCTGTGATTTAAGTTAGACATTTAAAAATATAAATATTCATGTGTTAACCCATCGGAGGTGTATGGGTTAGTTTTACGAAGGATAAATACGATTTATAGAGCTTTAAAATAGGGGCCACTGTCAACCAGAATTGCAAGAGTCAGGATACATTTTTAAAAAACTCTAACTGTGTTCATCTGTAGTTTGGGGTCATTTACATTTTTGGTTGAACTATTCCTTTAACTTGTGTTCCGAAGATAAATGAAGGTTATGGAACGAGTTTGTGTTACTGTGTAAATATCATTTGTTTCCATTCTGTGGAGCTTTTTGTGCAGATATTGTGCGGGCTTGGTTATCACTCAAAAATTTGAGGTGCTTGAGATATGGTCTTATAGACATTTAAGTTCAGTAAAGGCCTTTTTAGTGCAACCGATCCTGTGCACACTTGAGCTGTTTTTTAAAAGAAGCCTTTTCTTTTTGTTCTTTGCTTTCACTCTGCCTTTCTTTTTCAATTCATTTTCTTTGTTTGTCTCTGTCTCACGGCGTATGACCTCTCAGTTCTAGCTACCACAGTGCTCACATTAAAACAGCTGCAATATCTCGTCATGTCTCTGGTCCCTGAATGCAGGGTTTGTGTTTGGTGAAGCGGAAGTTGAAAGCCTTTATTTAAGGGCTCGTGTTTAAGGGTTCACTGGCCCTGACCTCTCCTCTAATGTCCCACACTACTGACTCTGGTTGCACATAATTCATGCCATCAACCGAACACACACACGCATTTTTCTTTCTCTCTATCTTGTGCCCTGTTTTGGCTCCTGAGCTTTTGCCCCATACTGCGGATCGCTGACCCCTGTCGCTCTGCAGGGAGCCGTCCCATCACACCTGGCATCAGTTCAGACCCCCATCAGCCCAGTTCAGCCCAGGGGAGTGGGTCAGCTCAGCTCCACTGCACCTGTAGACACACACACTTGCCCACTTTATTCAGTCTTAAGGCTTCAACAGGAGGATTTGCTGACTGATTTACTTTAGAGGACGTTGAGGGCATCCTTCACTTTGCTTCACACTCTTCCCTGTGGCTTTTAGACACAAACTCAACACTGAAACAAAGACAGACTGAAGACTGAACTGATCTATGACATAAAGACAAGGTTAAAGGCCTGTTCACAACATATGCAAGTTTTGGCACGTGCAACAAGATTTTGAAACGTAGCTACTGTATGCATATAAACTCACACCAAGGCTGAAATATCGACACTTTTGAAAGCTTCTGATTTTGATTACGAAGTAGTTCCAGGTTTGTTGACCACATTAAAGTTTTGTAGCACTTCAACAAATTATTCAAACTTCAAAGAGCCGTATAGCTCTTTGAAGCCAAGTAAACCTAATAAAATGAGATTTTTTCCCCAGTTATTTTAATGCCGGGTGACATCTGAATGAGGCAACTTCCCAATTAGCCCACTGTTAAATCATAAAAAGGAGTTTTGTTTCTGAATAGAAAAAGAGTGTTTCTATACCGTTTATTTGCTTAGAAATTATTAAACAGTTTCACTTTTTGTAACAATTTCAAACAGTGAACACAATGCCATTTCAGACAATTTTTTATTTGTTCAAATGATATTATATTATATTATATCACAATCTAGAGGAGAAAGAAAGTCATTCAAGTTTTGTATGAAATGATGAGGGTGAGAAAATAACACTGATTTTTCAGGCATTAAAATAACCCTATTCAAGTCATTCTGAGCAATAAGACAAACATGGACCGTTCTATATCAATATAAATGTTTATTCTTTAAAAAAAACATTTATTCTCCATTATATATGTAAGCATAATTTGCATGTTGTGACTATAACTTCAACAATTTGCAAAATATGAAGCTTGTGCACACACTGTGCCATTTCGCGTTAACACCTCTCACAAACCTCTGTGGTCCCTTCCTCCTCCAGACATGACATCATATGCGATAATCCTGACTCAGCACTTCGGCCTCGCCGCCACAGAGGCTGATTACATGCTCATTATGTGTATAACGTCGTGTTAGGAGGTGTCTAATGCAATTACTTTACGTACGTACCGCATTTCAATAGCACTCCCACACAGACACACGCAAGAGCCAACCAGTGACACAAAATCAATGGGCATATATTCCCGCCTCTGTGTGTGCCTTTTTTTCCCTACTGTGTGTATCCGTATCCTCATGCTTGTGTGCTCAGAATGACCTCTGTTTCAGAAGCTTTCAAATGAGCCTGGTGTGGGTAATTAATTATTTCATGGTATAGTGTCTAAATTACAGCTATTTGACAGTTAGGTTTGACGCAGGCGGTGTCAATGTGTGTTTGTGTGCGTAGTCGTGCTGTGTGTTTATATGTGTACTGTAGCATAAGAACGTGTCAGAGGAATACTGAACGTGTCACACCAGATGTGGCTAAATTACCTCAGAGCGTCAGGTGACATGAAACTGGAAACAATCACAGTAACAGCGATCTCAGAGTGGGAAGAACATAATATAAAACCCAAAGAGTGACAGACTGACAGATGGAAAGATGGGTGGAGGAAGAGGAATGAGGTATGTGTGTGTGTGTGTAAAGATAAAGATATAGGAAAGACTGACATGGCTGAGATGTAGAATGTGTGTGCAAGTATAAATGTGTGTGATACAGACAGAGACTGTGTGTGTGCTGAGTGCATCTAGGAACCGGTAATACCAAAAATGAACTTTTTGTAACACCAGCCAATCGCAGGAAAAATTAGATCGCAAAAGTAGTTATCATGAAACTTGTTCCTATAAAAAAAAATTATTTAGATGTTGTTTTTTTAGCTTAAAGGTAGGCAGTTCTATAAAAAGTTCAAAACGTGTATATATTCCTCTCTGACCTGCTTGACTTTATACATCTTTCAGAAGTCAGAGTGCCAAGGTTCTTCCAAGGTCCACCTGAAAAAGTTTATAAGGTACCAGGTTCCTACATTGGCTGCTTCTCATAGAGATCCAGTTACTTAATTTGCCGTTAGACGTTTGTAAGTGGAATCAAATCTTTGACAGATATTCAGAATGTAGTTTGAGGCACCCAGCATTAAGGTGAGCGTGATTTCACTAAGTACAAGATGTTCCTGCATCAACATCCTTGTTGATCCTGGGACAACATTCTAATCAACCAATCAGAATTGAGGAATAACTTTTCTGGAAATAACTGTTTTAGGCTTGTAAGGATTGGGATAAGTTTATAATTTTGGACAGTAATGTTGATCCAGGATCATGTCTTACTAGCCAAAATCACAGCGACCCAGCATTAAGTAGTGGCAAGCATTTGTACAGTATATTCTATTTTTTTGATGTTTACATGGATGTGGTTCCCTTGTCTGTCGTACACTACGACGTTATGTCGTATCGACAGACTGGGTCATGTAATTCAGGAGCCCTGATTCGCTCTAAGATTGAGAAAACGCCAATCAGAATTTCTTCTGACTGGCAAGTGGTAATTGCAT
>JAUMHR010000050.1:4972502-4989131 GCA_032361145.1 Enteromius fasciolatus
ATCTTTCTTTATATAGACTCTTAAGCCTTTTCTGTCAAGTGGTTCGCCAGCTGATGTGCTTTAGGATAGTAATTAAACTTAAGAACGACGTAGCGTTAAGGTGGTTTCGGAGAATGCAGCCCAGAGCCATCTTGTGCCTCAAGCCCATATTGCAGCTGGTCCGTCACTTTTTTGGGTCACCTTGAAACATTTCCATTGTGGTCCACATGTTTCTTAGTTTGCATGTGTTGTGATCGTTTGCAGTGCGTTTCTTATTTGCATGTGTTGTGAGCTTGACAGAACTTGTGTTGTCAACTTAATAAAAATGCTTTCTTAATGTGCTGATGTTTTCTATATTTGCATGTGTTTTCTTAAGTTGCAGCACGTTGAGCTCTCTCAGCAATGGATTAATTAATACACATCAGACTCAGCAAAGTTATGTGCGTGACACATTTTTAGGATGATGAATACGAAAAAACACATACAGTAAAGTACGAAAATTTCAAACTTAAACATTTCAAACAGATTAATGCGAATGGTTTTTGCGCACATAACGCAAGTTCAGACAGGAAATGTTCGGTAAGTGGTGCTAAAATATTTAGCTTCTATTAGATTCAAAATAATATACCACTTTTACTAAACTGTCATTAAAAACATAAAACAGTTAAAACATCATTAGCTGAAGCAGACATGCCACTTAAGCTTACTTTTACAAGTCTCTCAAGTTATAACTATTTCATCTTAAATTATGGTTCACTAGACTTAAATTCAAGAGATTTGCGTCATAAGTGCAGTACTGTACCAGGTGAGCCACCGAGCAAGTTTACCACACACGAAAAGCCATGTATCAAGCAGGTTATGTGATACAAATGTAAAAATCATGTGTTATGATTTTTTTTATAGCTCATAACAGTATGCTTCAAGTTATTAATCAATTATCTTACCCATATAATTATAACTTGTTTGAAAAGAAATGAAAGTCATTTTAGATTTAGAATTTCTTTTACCTGGAAGCTAAAGTGAACTGTATATGTTCTTGCAAAAATGTAAATGTATGTTTTTCCAGTCAGTCTAGGTTGTCTTTTTTGTGGATGAATATAAATGTGCAATTTTTCTATGCAATGAAAGCCTAATGTTGTTTTGAACCCTGTTGACTTTGGCACAATAACAGCTAAAACACTTCTGAAATATCTTTTCTCTCTTATGCAAGAGAAAGAACAATAAAAAACAATTACAGAATTATTATTTTTAATTAACTCTAGCACTTGAAATAAAATCAAACCTGGAGAGTAAATCTTGCCCATAGGGGTCAGTAGTACCTCATCAAACGGTAAAATATTTACATAGCAGGACAATTTGTGGACAAGGAGATGCACAAATACACACATACATCACACCAAAAAATGTTTAGTTAACTGTAATATAAAATAAGATCCTTATTTGTATCTTAAAAACTGCATGTTGGCTCACTTGGTTATGTGTGGGGAAACGACTGATTAGTGGTGTTTTGTGAATATGACTCGTCCTCTCTGGTAAATCACCTACCCCAGCACCCCCTCCGGTGTCCCTCATGCTCAGCCCCGGCAGGAGACACAGGCCTCCAGCCAAATCACTGCCACATGCAAATGAGCCCTGTCCATTCAGGCTGAAATTCAGAGACAGAGGAGCGTATGGCCGACCAGCGGGACCACCCCTCCCCCGCCAATGTCACCCGCTCGGCAAACACTCATGAGCACATGCATGCAAAAACACACATAGTACAGTGCTACTACCCCGGCTTCTTTGCTAACAAACACACACCATACACATTATGGAAAGAGACATTCAAAACCCCTATAAGATTTCACATAATACAAAACCTTGATTATTAACGTATTTCCTCACTGGGAAAAATACATGAGAAATTATCTTAATAAAGGAATGAATATGAAAATAAATATATAATTTAAAGAAATATAAAAAATAAAAATATTTCTATTCGTTTAAATTCCTCAGTTGAGGAGGAAATGGCATAACATTTTATTATTATATTTTGATTAATAAACCTTTATTTCTGCGTAAAGCCATTTCTCAGTTTGTTGAGTCTTTGTAGAAATGCTCAGTATTGGTTGCATCGCTTTGTTCTCATTTTGAGAGGTGAATTAAATATCCCTCCCGCAGACAGAAATAAAAACAAAAAGCTATTCCTGCCTAAGAAGGTTTCACTCCAAACATTCAATTATCTCTGTTTAAATGTTTAAAAAGCAGCTATCCTCATTATTATGATGCCATAGTAAACAAGCACAATTATAGAACTGTCACTCTTTGTGCAAAAGAACTCCAGTGTTAATATTTGATCTCAGATTTAACAGTATTGATGCATTATCAAGATGATGCATAACATGAGGTTTACATCAAATTCAAAAATTTTTTTTAATTAAATGAACACAATTACGTAACAAATGATAAAAGAGAATAATAATAATAATAATGTATAAATAAAAAGACTTGATTTTATCATTATGATTTGTTTAAATTTGTCTTAATTATTTAATACAGACTAAACATCGACAAAATCTTTTTATCTGAACAATAAATAAAGTTGAAGATTTCTCTCAGAGAGTTCAGTTCTTCTTCATACGGGGGAAACCTTTTTTTGAATTAAGTGTCTTTTCTGGTTTTCAAACGATGTCATCAAAGACTACAAGTTCCTTTAATTAAAACATGTTATAGCTACAAAACATTCAGGAATACTGCATGCTGTTGTGCTGTCACCTAATTTTTTACACACTGTAAATCGTAACAAAATGCAAAAATGAATACAAAATGATACAATTACAAAAAAAAAAACAATTCATTTTTAAGCAATAAGGTTCTTAAATAAACCCTTTCATAATGATTATTTGAGAAAAATTTTTTAATAACATTCTCTGAAAAAAAATCTGTAGAATTCTTATTTCATCCAAAGCAAAAGGCCGTAAGAGCATAAAAATATGCAATTCTAAAAATTAAATTTTAATAAGATTATTTAAAAAAACATTTCAAAATGATTATTTGAGAAAAATGTTTTTATTAACATTCTCTGAAAAGAAGAGTTCTTATTTCATCCAAAGCAAAATGTTGTAAGAGCATAAAAATAAATAATAAAAAAATACAATTAAAAAAAAACACTGTAATTTGTAACAAAATGCAAAAAAACCCCAAAAAAAACAATTAAAACAATATATTTAACATTTTTAATAAATTATTAAGCAATACAATTCTTAAATAAACCCTTTCATAATGATTATTTGAGAAAAACAATTTTATTAACATTCTTAAAGTTGTAGAATTCTAATTTTATCCAAAGCAAAATCCTGTAAGAAGTATAAAAAAAAATTAAAAAAAGAAATTTACTGTCCATATTACTGATGTGAGAAGATTGCCCCTAGAGGGACAGGATGGTAGATCCCATCACACAGCATTGATATGTCTATTAAACTTGTTGTCAACTTGTTTCCTTTCCTTGATTTAGCTTTGTAGCGTTTTGGTAAAGAGGCAAGTCAGAATAAAATGATATATTAATCTGGTGTAAACACAGACCTCACAGAAAATACATTTCCTTGAGGTCAAGGCTCATTTGCCGTGTCTAGGTGGATTTCACACTTGACCTTAAACTCTGACCTTTTGGCTCCCGAGAATCCAGTCCCTCTCTCTCTGCATCTTAACTTTGTAGGTGATGAAACTCAGCTGATGTCTGATCAGAAAAAACAGAAAAACAGAGAATGACACAGTAACAAGAAAAACAGATATGTGAGGGGAAGAAAATATTGCTTCTGGACATATTTGTCTTAAACCAATGAGAAAACAGTGTCTCACCTTTGCGGTGCACAGGTCACACACTGCCTCGGGCTGACTCAGCATCTGGGAGACACTCGGAGAGAGAGAAACAGAAATACATACAGAGAGATCCTTAACAGTTGTGCGCAAAAGGGCTCAGGAGACTTCTTTATGAGTGACGGTGAGTCAGCCAGGTCGGGCCGTTTGTGTCTCTCCCATCCCTCTCTTTAACAGGCTGTGATAGGTGAGCATGAGAGCACACAGCCATTTTCACGGCCACTGTTCCTCCATCTCGTCTCTCTAAAAAGCATTGTGAACGACTCAGATTTAGACATACCTCCACTCTACCGCCTTCATTAGCACATCTGTATGGCCGATCGGGGGACGAGACAGGCCCAGGGCTTGAAAGGAAAGAGCCGCCGACAATGGGAAGGGCTGATGGTTATAGAAAAGAGGAAGCTGTTTGAGCGCCAATGAATAGACATGAGTAAGAGACGGAGAGTAAAGGGGGAGAAAAAAGCGAGTGAGGGTGAAAGGGAGAGAGAAGGGTCCGATTAATTATTGCAAGGCTGCTAGGTGCCGATCTCGCTTCTCACTCCAGTGGCTCGGCGCGGGGCTCTTGCCTCCGGCCGTGTCGGCGGGCCTCATTAGCCGGCCTCTCGGGACCTGACAGAAATTGTTAGCTGGATGTGATGGCCGACTCCGTCAGCCCCAGACGTCCCCCTCCCCACGCGCTCCCCCCACTCACCCCTCGTCCGGACAGGAGAGAGGATTCCCTCAACCAGCGAAAAAGAGGCCTAACAAGGCCGCCTGTACAACACCTGTAATCAAACCGCTCCAAAAAGCGCCCAGGGAGACCGGCAGGGTGGGCGTCTGATTGGAGCGCAGAGCGACTGAAAGCTAAGGCCGATCCATAATTGATGTATGTGCACAATTACGGGCCTCCAGACATGGGCAAAGTGTTGCACAAGAGCGCCTCAAGGATTGTTGAATTTTATCTGCCATTGCATAAAATCAAGGTTTTCTGCGATCCAGAGATGTGTTGTATAAGAAATCTGGCTGATCTCCATGAGCGAACGCCTCGCTTGGATAGTTATGCATGAAACTGCGTCTGCGCCCCATCTTTGATTTTTTTTTTTATCTCGTTCACTTACAATTCATTAGCCTGCGTATGTTTGCGGCACTAATTTGGTCCCGGGTTTTTATCTGGGGTGTTCATTTGATTTTCTCGCTTGCTGCTTTTGGCAGAGTTTATTTGCCTGGATGTCCCAAGAGGGGACCGTCATCTAGGAAAACGGAGGGGATTCATGCTTTGAAACAAACAGTAGAGACAAACTTCACGTCTGATGCTGCGAACGTTTGCTAGGCACTCTTTTCCACATCCTGTAGTGCCACAGCAACTGTAAATATGTCAAGAGACGTACCTCACGCGCACAAACACATCAGCGCTTTGATATGACAGCGCAGTGTAGCCGCACTGCGTGTCCATAAGGGATAAATCTGTACACGGGTTACGCACCTCCATATATCAGTATTGAGAGCAGCGTGACACAGCGTACAGTAAATCCTCCAGGAGAGGAGCTGAGAAATGGAGAATGTGGGGAAAAAGCATGCTGAGCTCAGGGGGATAATGACTGCTCTGAGGAATGCAACAACTCACTGACATTTACAAATAACAGAGCCGAGACCTTTTTGTCCCATAGCTATGAGTTGAGAGTTTGTGATGAGAAAACTACATGATATATCAGATGAGGACTTGGGAGATTTCATATAGTCATAAAATATATTGTGAATCGTGATATTTGTGCTTAAACCAGGGGTGTGAGCGATCTATAGGCTGCCTGTGGAATCAGAAATGAGATTTCATTAAACCAAGTACTTAGAACAAACTTGAAACAGGGAAAAAACTAAAAAAGTTAAGATTTTGTCAAGAAAAAGAAAAAAGAACTTTAAAACCATTCAGACAAGCAAGAAAATACTTACATAATTTATTACAATTTATATGACTAGTTAAAACATTTAAAAATGATATGATACTGTCAAAGCACTTGATCTTCAAAATGTACTTTTTAAAAAAAGAAATGTTTTTTGTGACCATAGTTAAGCCCTTAACCTGCTGCTGGCCTTTACTCAAAATATATTTCACTTACTCGTCCAATAACAAGACGTTTTTGAATCCAATTAGAAACAATTCATCTGCATATTACAAATTATCTGACCCCTGCATACCAGGCAATGGTAAACTGTAATTTGTCAGTAGTTAGAAATGCAAATCTTTTCCCTCAATTTTCATTTAACCTTAGCATATTGTAATTACACACTACAGAAGCACATTGCAACCTTAATGGCAAAGTAAAACACTGTACAGCAGTATAATTGAGTTAAACAATTCAAAATTGAAAGATATTAATTGATGTTACACTGGTTCCTTCGGAAGGTCTGACACAGAACACTGTATAATTAAATGAAATTTTCTCCTGTTATCATAGCTGCACAAGAGTGGAAGAATATACAGTATATACCAGCCACTAACCCAAATTAGATGGGCTTACAGGCCAGAGAATTTTGCTTTTTTTATTTATTACTCAAAATGCAAAGTTGTTAAGATTGTGCAATTTCTTATTAACCCGGAATATTAATTTTAATTAAATTATAACCAATAATTAATTTTAAAAATCTGTTTTGAACTCAACTGCAATTGTTTTGGATTTAAATGAGATGACCACCAAGAACAGACAGAAAGAACAAGAGAGAAAGTGCAAGTGACAGATGGAAAGAAAAAGGCAGATCGAGACAGAGGGTGAGAGCGAGAGGTGTACATAAGTAGCCCACGTGCAGCTTCCTGCAGCTGTGGTGCAGTATCTAGAGTCTTCACCCCTGGGTGTCAACAGGTGAGAGTGGGTGATAAGAGCTTTTGATGTTGCCAGCCAGAATTTATACCTCCCAACTTTATTTCTTCTCCTAGACCTCTCTTCAGACTTCAAAGGCCCCCCCACTCGCATCTCGCTTTAATCCAGGAGCACACAGGCCCTTCAGTTCAAAGCTCCTTCCCCTCCTCAGAAGCCCCCTCCTCAAAAAACTGCAACCCAAACTTTTCCTTTCCTCTCCTTCCACAGAGTAGCAATTACATCCCCTCTCATGCGTTGACCAACCTCTGTTATTAATTAATCCTACAAAGCAGGCTCATTTCCTGCCTCTCTCCGATTGACAAGAGACGCAGGAACAGAGAAGACTCTTTTCAAAGGCCACTCGGCTCGACCAGGAAAAGAGGCTGGAAAAAAAAGAGTAGCGTAGACGAGAAGAAAGACTTGCTCTCCCAAAGTGAGGAGGGCGGAGGGCACATTTGATACCACGCTACTTGGAAGTGATTGAATGCTTTGTGGCCAAGAGCTCTTTACTAATCTTTTACCTGCCAAAAAAATCTTAAGCTCCAGAAACAGTGGTTGAAGAGAGTGTGAGAGGAGCCGAGAGGAACCGCGAGGCCTGGGTGGCCGCCGGTGGACGCGCTTCTACGGCACGGCCCTCTCCCATACGAAAGAAAAAAAAGAGCTTTTTCTCAATGAGAGTGACGGTTGCATAGGCGCGGGGAGTTGGGAAATGTGAAAGAAAGGAGGGAGGGACAGGAATGAGGGGAGAAGAAAGCAGGCATGATGAAGAGATGCAGGGAGGAGAATCCATGCAAAGACATTAAAGCCTTCCATTCAGTTGGTGAGCAGATAGTTAATTCAAAAGTACTTTATTTGTGTTGGCGGTTCATTGATATGGACAGGGATCTGTGGGAGAATTCCTGAAGGGAATGACGCTGTCCGTTGCTTTGTTTGGAATGAACATCATATGAAAAACTGAAGCATTCCCAGTTATTCCAGCCAACTGGATGTGCTTCCCGACAGCGGGACGGCATTGTAGTTGTTTGCTGAGAAACTGGATCATTTTAGTAGACATTCTTCAATGGAAAATGTACTTACAAAAGCACAAAAATACTGGTCCACTGATGTTCTTCCAGATTATCAGCAGGCTCTCTTATATTCTTAATTCTGATTGTTTATTTGTTCCATCCAGCAGTCTGATATTTGTGCCATCCATCGTCCGTGGCAATGTTCATGTGGGTAACTGAAATTGGCGCTACTTGTGGGTCTATTGTGTAACTGGCATCATCTTGTATCTCAATTATTTGTTCTATAAAAAAAAAAAATTGTTACATTAATTTAATAGCAAAGGTCGCTAAGCTTATTTTTTTGGACATTGTAAGGATTTTTTAATGAAGTCTTTTGTTCACTGATGTGCAAATCAAAACATTTTTTATTAAATTGTAGTATTTCTGTCTATCCATTGAAAGTCCATTCTCTTCAAAAGTCAAAATCTATTCGAATCCATTACAAAAGTAATCCATTAAAATTTAACAAAAACTTTATATAATGACTTATTTTAAGTTATATTTCAGACTTTTATTCACATATAAAAATTGACCAACATACAAATGTAGAGCACATCAAATATGGTCAATGGCAGCTCAACTGTACTTGCTTTACATGAGAAAAAAACCTCACTCGTTTTTTCAGAAGCTCAAATGTACCCATTCATACTATAAAATGATTGTGTCTCTTCAGAAGACTTTATGAATGTTTTACGAAGTTTTGGTGAAACTGATGTTCAGCTAAATTTGTGTTTTAAAGATGAATTAAGTCATTAAGATGAATTAAGCCAACATGAGGTTGAGACAATACTGACTATAATTTTGATTAAATAATGATAGAACAATTGAAATGTATTTAGTAGTTAGCCACATAATAAATGGCTCATTGTTAGCTTAAATTAAATGCACCAGATTACATCAGGGTTAGGCTTCTTGTACTTCCGAAGAGTCTTGACCCTAGAAAATGGTGTGATAGTTTACGTGAGAGGTCAAAGCTAAAGGTTGTGGGTGTTAGCCGAGGCTTTTCACTGCTAATAAACAGTCACAAAACACTGACAGGTGTGAAGGCCTCTGCCCCAAGCACCCCGAAAACTCCACACAGGAAAAGAAAAAGCTAAATATTCAGCTACTGGGACACACAGGGGCATTCACAGGCCCTGAGCGTTGACCCAGAAAGAGTACCATTCACCCCCAAAACGGCCAGATGTCTGTCATGACCAAGAGCACGTTTGCCTGAGCGGTCTGCTGATAGCTAGTGCTGTTAGCCGCGCTGCACATGGCAGTCTGTGTTTTTCTATCATTCATCAAGCTGGTGTCACCAGTCAGGTTGGAGCGCTCATTTTCTCCCTGTGCACCGGGTCAAGTTAAATGAAGGGTGAAAGTCTAAAGCAAACAAGATTAATGGCAACACCTGATTAAGAGTGATTTCCTTTTCCTGTCCAGTGTGTGGTCAGAAGCCATAGTTAGTGCGCTTTCATTATCCTGTTTCGTTACAAAATTCACTGTTTTTCCAACCAATAAAATTCTAACTCCTGCAAAAACATGGATTACTCACGGCCAAATGCTCTGCCGAACATCTATTTATTTGAACGGTGTAGAGGAATGAGTGCTTACAGAGAGATTCCTTCTGGGTTATGTGGTCCCACGAGAGGGTCTTATGAACCATTAACAAACTTCCCACTTCAGATGGGCGGCCATGATGGCAAGACAAACAAACACTTTAAAAAGTTAATATTCCTCTCCTGTTTGGACGGCCTGATTACTTAAATGCTAATTCTGCCAGTGTGTGTAATTTATCAAACTGCCACTTCTGCTAAGGATCAGGAACTTCCCTCACATTTTGGCAGGTTTCCCCCTCTGTTAAAATCACATCATTAGTTTACATGAATTATTTGGCCTCTTCAATTAACTTCTAAGAACTTCTCAGCACTGAGATTCTTATACATTATAAAATGATCAGTGTTATGTAATGTTTTTGCTCTGCTTATGTTTGTCTTATTAATTCAATTAATATAAAATAAAGGATTTGTAAATAAACGATAATTTATTGTAACATTCAACAGCATCAGACTGTTTAAAGTAAGCTATTAAAAAATACCAAACATTAATTTGAAAGATTTCTTTTAATCAGATGTTTTTTTTTTTTTTTAACATAGTTGTTATTTATATATTCTTTGATAAGCACACACTCTCACTGTAGCACCTTTATTAAATCCTTTTGCTTCTGAGCAGTCACTCTTCTGTTATCTAATTAACCCAGATTTGATTGTAGGAATAATTCATTTTGTTGCAATGTTAGAGAACTTCAAAGCCGTGGACAGATGCTGAGCCTGCAGAAATTAAGCCGAGGGAGGAAGACACTGAAGAAGATGAGGAGTGATGAGAAAGTGATGAGAAGCAGAGTAGGATCAAGGAGGTTGGAAGCTAGATGTATGCTAACCACATGACAGGACATTGTTAAGATACTTTAACCCATTAACATTGTAACTGTTGGCAGATATTCAACTTTAATCAGCTTAACTTAAATTGATTTTAACATGGCTTTGGCCTAGTACTACTAGTCATATATAATAGATTTATATTTTGCATCTTTAATCACCCTCATGTTGTTTCAAATCTGTATAACTTTCTTTCTTGTGTTGAACACAAAATAATATATTTTGAAGAATTTTAGTAAATGAGAATTTGCTGGTACCCATTGACGTTCTACATCGAAGAACGAAACTCAAGTATGGAACATCTTGAGGGTAAATGGTGACAAAATTTTCATTTTTGAATAAGCAAATTATTTTGATCAATGTTACTTCCTCTGCTGAGTTTGAATGGATTTATTAAAGGGAAAGTTCACCCCAAAATCTGAAATGTTTTATTATTTATTCACAAGTGATTCGGCTATCTTATGTTATTTCAGCTTCATTTCAGTTAACGAAAATTATTTTTTAATAGTTTTAGTTAACAATACAATTGGTATAATTAATTTTAACCACATTAATGGTGCTTTAAAAAATATATTATTTTATTCCAGTTGTTTAATATGATGAATTTATATGAATAAAATTCACTGATGGCTAACCTTTTACAAAAATTGCCATTTAAATAACAGGGATCGATACTAAATGATAAAAATGTAAATATTGCATAAAATATGCATGTATATACGTCTACATACCTTTGTGTGAATAAATATGATATTTCATGTCTGATATCAGATTCTGTGTGTGCTTACACTAGTATTGGCTATTTGGCATTGATGTCACCTAACAACACAGTTGTCCTGAGTGGACTGTTGTGCACAGAGCATAGCATTGTTGGTTTTTTCTGCACGCCAGCTGGCATGACATTGACCATGCCATCAACACGTAGTACAATAACCCCTTCAAAACAGCCGCTCACTAAAGTAAAAGGAGCCCGGGTGGCATAGAAGAGGCCCAGTCCAAAAAAACGCCAGGTGCTTTCAAACGCGCCAGACATAATGTAGCAGAAAACTAACAAGGATTCAGAAGTTCTACATTTTCATTGGAGTAGTACTTTTTCAAAAGTAATAATATGTACAGTTTAGATAATAATACTAATAATTACCTCAAAAACATAAGATAAACAGTTCATACAACAACAACAAAAAGATTGTTTATTGAAATACAAAATTTAGGATTACATCCGGGCTGGACTTGGATAGGCTTGAACGTCTAGGTTACGAAGGTAACCCTCGTTCCCTGAAGGAGGGAACGGAGACATTACATATGGGAACTAGCATGACAGATGAATCACATTTGAGTTTTAAGAAAAGGCCGATGAACATAGTGCATAGATTGCATCCAGGTGCACCTCATCACTACGTGAGTATAAGAGGGCACGGATGCAGTGCGCCTACAGGTTTACGCTAAGGAGCCAGAAGGACACAGCCTCTATGTGGAGGTTGTAGAACCTCGTGAAGGTGTTGGGTGTCACCCAGCCTGCAGCCCTACAGATATCTCCTAGCAAGGCGCCGTGAGCCAATGCACAGGAGTAAGCAACACTCCATATGGAGTGGGTTCTCAGTCCTAAGTGGCACGGCTCTCCCTGGTATAGATAAGCCAGGGAGATGGCCTCAACCACCCAATGGGCCAACCTCTGTTTGGAGACAGCATTCCCTTTCTGCTGACCACCAGCAGACAAAGACACAACAACTTTAAGGCCACATCTGCCTCCTCCTGGGGCAGAGCTTGCAGGTTCAGTGCCTGATCGTGGAAGGGTGTGGTAGGAAACAATGGGTCCTGCCGCAGGCCAAGTAGGTGAGGTCCCAAGAGAATATGAGGTGCGGTCTCGGGGGGTTAACCCGTCTTGGACCTCTGAGGAACCCCATGATCAGTTGGTGTGTAACGATCGAGGGATGTACCCTCCACTGCATCGTGATATGCTGCGATAGCAGCAACATACACTTTGAGAGTCGAAGGGGACAGCCTGTGCTCTAGCCTCTCCTGCAGGAATGAAAGCACTACTGCAGTCAGGCATCTCTGTGGGTCCTCTCCATGAGAGGAACACCAATTGACAAACAGACCCCATCTCAGTGCGTAGACCTGCCTCATAGAGGAAGCTCTTGACTGAATGATAGTATCTATCATGGCCGAAGAGAGGCCGGGAAGGTCTGACGTGTCCTGTCCAGGATTCAGACGTGCAGCTTTCAAAGATCGGGTGCAGGTGCCAAATCATTCCCATCCCCTGAGAAAGGAGATCCTTCCTGCTTCTACCTGCTTCTCATCCTCCCTAATCTTGCACAGGGTCGGTGCAAGGAGGCTCACTGGGGGAAAGACGTACATGGGCCCGAGAGTGGGAAGACTCGGGGGAGGCAAAGAGATCTATCGTGGCCATACCGAAGTAGCTCCTAATCAACTGGACTACCTGGAGGTGGAGCCGCCATTCTCCAAGGTGGGTGAGAGCTGGTCGGCTACACAGTTGAGTTCCCCTGGAATATGAACAGCCTGGAGCGATTTCAGCTGCACCTTCGCAGATCTGCGGGTGTTCTTGGCCAGTCCCTGAGCTGCGGGCGGCGCCCCTCACCTGCTGCCAGCTCAACGTCGGGCCACCAACCTGGCATCATGTGCCTCAGCGGGAGACGGAGCAGAAGGTCTGGATTCATTCTGGACCATGAGGTCCGCCAGACGCCTCACCGTGGCAGCCAAAAAGCCAGGACGACTCACCGACTTACCACGGGAAGGACGCGAGGGGAGTCATCTCGTGAATGAGAGGTGGGACCTCAACGTAGCCATGGTCATGCTTTCGCAATGAATGCATGAACCATCCACAAAAGCTTCAGCGTGTTCTCGGCCCAGACACATGAGGCAGCGATCATGTCCGTCCGAAGATGTGAGGAAACTTCCACACCCAGAAGCGCACGGTCAGATCAACATTCTGGAGAACACCTTTCCAACCGTGACAAATTGCTGGAATGCAAAGAGCTGATACAGCCAGCCTATAAAAAGGCCACCAGCCACCACCGAAGCGAAAGTCTGCAGGTGCACTGCATCCGTGCTCTCTTTTACTCACTTAGTGATGAGGTGCACCTGGATGCAATCTGTACACACCATTGTTCTTTGGCCTTTTCTTAAAGCTCATAGGCGATTGGTCTCACATGCAAGTTCCCATATGTAACATCGGAGTGACTTGACTGAAGGGGAACTTGGTCCTTCTCAGGCCAAAGATGACAACCGAATAGAAAAATCCTTAATTTACTTAGCTCAAAAATACATGCGCTGTCCATAATTCCCTAGGTTTAAAAAAGAGAAAGTATTGTAATATATAAAGCAGTGTATTTTATATTTAATTTAATATTTACTTTATTAATAATAGTTTATCAGCATAGAAAGTTAAGTTTTTTTATGCCAAAAATTACTATTATATTAAAAGATTGTGTTCCATGAAGATATTTTATAAATTTCCTAACATAAATACATCAAAACTTAATATTTGATAAATAAAATGCACTGCTAAGGACATTAAAAATTTAAATTTTCTCAGTATTTTGATAATTTTGCACCCTCAGATTCCAGATTCCAGTTGTATCTAAGGCCAAATATTGTCCTATCCTAACAAAGAATAAATGAACGGACAGCTAATTTATTTAGCTTTCATAATGAATAAATCTAAATTTAAAATAAATGTCACTTATGATAGATTTGTAGTTCAGGGTCACATTTATTATGTACTCATTTAATATACACCATTTAGGGGTAAATAATTTACAACAGATAAAAGTGTCCTCTTTTTTTCTTTTACTATCACATCCAACATCACCCCTCCCACCCTCACTCCCCCTCTTGCTTTCTCTCTCTCTCACACACACACACTCACTTTTTTTTTCTATACAGTGTTAGTCTTTGCAATTCAGCCAGGACAGTCAAGTGTGAGCATCTCCCAGGAATTGGCAAAAACTCTCCTCCTGTTAAATTTCATGCACTGAACAAAAGTGACAGTTTTGCATTTGTAAGGCTAAACTGGGAAAAACGGTTGAGCAAAGCTACAGAGAAACAGACTCAGCTGGGGCAGGAGGAGCAGTGTGACAACAGGACCCTGAGTACTGTGAGGGTGTCAAATCTCTGTAAAAGTAGGTGGAAAATAAATAAGTGAGTAGATAAATCAATTTTACCGCAGTATAGGTAACAGCTACACGAACCACCCTTTTTTAGGACAGTAAAACTCTTCTAAAAATCCTGAGTCGTTGGCAGCATCCAATTAAAGACCTTATAACCCACGGACACACAGCGGCGAATGTTTACGCACGTCTTTCCAGCGAGCCAAGACAGCATGTCTGTGGATCTCATTAGAGCTGGAGCGTGTGTATCTATACGTATGTGGTATAAGCGGTTAAGGTATAAGTGAGTTGATGCACTCAAGTGCATAGAGAGGTGTTGACGGGTGTATATGTGGGTGGGTACGACAGTTTAAAGATTGTTTTGATGTTGCGACTCCTCTCCCTTCTTTCACCATGTGGCTTCGCTCTAGACCCTGCTGACATCACAAAAATCATGCACTCCCAATCCCAGCCCTCTTTTAATCATTCTTTCCAAACCTGCCAGCATATGCCCTCTGTTCCCCTTTCCTACGGTCTCGCCCTCTCGTTTTCTCTCTCTCTTTCTGCTTCTGTCCCTCCCTTCAGGCATCTCCTCTCTGCTCCTGTCAGTTCAGCACTTTAGGGGAACACTGAAGCTTTGAAATGCATATTCAGGGCTGCTGAACGCTGGCATGTGTACTCTGCTGAGTAATTGTGGAGGCCAAATGTTTAATTACATGTGACAGGCACAGCAGTGGGGGGCCACGGCGTAGCGGCCTAAAAAACAACACCCAGCTCTCTTTAGACCTCCACTTATACTATCACCCCAAACATGAGAAAGCTTTTTTTTTCTTTTTACTGGTAGTATTTGCCAAAAGCATTCTGCTAGAGCGAGTGAAACAGGAAGTTGGCTGAAGGGAGGAAGTTGGAAGCACCTGTGCATGTCAGTGACATCAGATAAAACCACGCTAATTTCAAACTTACCCTTTGACTTGGCTTTTGATTCCCACGTCGCATTGCAGAGCGAGCACAGCAGCGGCAACAAGGTTAGTGCTGTTTCTGATTAACTGAGCTCAGGCTTAAATCTTTATCTGATTAACCTGCCTCATAAAGTTATACCGCCAAAACGTATGTCTCAGCGTTACGGCAAATTATCCTGTTAGCAGCACAACAGGGATGGAGAGTGAGATTTAAGCACTGAAACTCTAAGCCTGTAATGATCCCAGTGGTCAGCTCTGTTTGAGACCACTAGTCATTCATAAAGCTATACATTGTAAAACTACACAAGAGCCTTTTATCCTATAATGACTTTTAATGAGGGGTCGAAGGCGCTATAAATGTAGCATAACAGCTCAGCTTTTGAAAAGACAGATTGTTTATCCTTGTGGGAGCTTAGAGCTTCGTTTGCAGGCAGAAAAACTGGACACAGTTTCTTGCAGCGGTTTGCAGCAGGCGCTCATCTGGCTCATAACGCAGACATGTCTGGCCATTTAAAAAACACGAAAATTCAATCTAACATGTTAAATTTGTCTCACACATGGGAGGTCGGAAAGGGGTCTTGAGGCATTAGTGTGTGAGTGCGAGCATGTGTGTGAGCAAGCAGCAACATGCTGGAAACAATCATGTTGCGGTGACTTACAAGCAGCCACATCTGGCAGTCTTCTCCCATTTTTACTCAAGACAGAGCAAATAAAAAAAAATAAAAAACAACAATCATGTAAGCTAAAATGTGTGTAGCTTTACCCATGTTACATTTTTTTTATAAACATTAATACTAAATTGTTGGGTTTTTATCATGATTCCTCACAGAGTTCGCATAACAGGGCAAGAGTAGAGCGATGACCATAGGCTGTACAACCAATATGTCAAGTTGGGCCATGCCCCTTCCTACTTTGCATTTATAAAAGGTCAAATGTCGTCAACACTATCAACATTACTCGGATGTATGTTTTCTTGCCCTGCGCAGCACACAATCTAACTGCATCAGATATGTAGAATTCACAAGGAAATGGCTGCATTTTTGTTGTTGTTGTTTGATTGGTCAGGAAAGTCATGTGATGTAAACAATAGATACAGTATCCTGGGGGTGTGGCATGAGGGAAAGCAAATCCCAGTTACCCAAGTTACCCAATCGGGAAAACTAAATTCCCCCCATGTCTGGGGAATAATACATTTAATTATGTACATCTGCATTACCTTATTTTGCTAATCTAATTACAGGTAAAATAAATTAGTTAAAACAAGTTAATTCATTCTGATGGCATTGTTTTGCCTTACACCAGTAGATTATATGACACATTGTTTTTTACCCACTGCATTTTATATTATTGTATATTACATATTGATTGCTATATCAATCATCATAATTTAACTGTTCTGTCAATTAAAATACAATCATTAATTTTGCTAATAT
>JAUMHR010000050.1:4989231-5002246 GCA_032361145.1 Enteromius fasciolatus
ACATATTGATTGCTATATCAATCATCATAATTTAACTGTTCTGTCAATTAAAATACAATCATTAATTTTGCTAATATTACATGGATAAAGAGGGATAGAAAATAATATAGGTATTCATCGAATGGCACTGTCGTACTCAAATGTATGGTGGGAGATTATTAGTTTTTTCAGTATCAGGATATTTGAGATAAAACCCTATATTACACTTAATTACCGACGGCTAAAATAATTAACACCACATAAACTTGAACTATTCCATAAAATTATGTATTTTAAAGTATTACAAGGATTATACTATTACATTGAGGTGTGTTTATATTTTACACAAATAATGTTATTATAATTGAAAGGGGTGGTTGTTAAACTCACATTTCCTGTATTAAATCTTATATTATGATATGGCCTTTTTTGTTAAGATTATGATAGACAGATAGTCAGACAGATTTTATTGCAATTATTATAAAATTTTTATAAAATGTAATTTATCTGGTATATGTAATACAGTGAATGCTTTGCGTCGTCTTCCAGTTTTTGCTGTCTGCTTGAATGCACCTTGAGGATGGATACCATTTGTCTTCTGTGACACCCCAATGACAGCAGATGACCGTTTCTTTGGAGGACATTAGTCCAGAGAGTACAAACAAACAACTCATTGTCTGCCAGCTTTATTTTTCACATGAATTGTTGAAGGTGTTGACCAGAGTGGCGGTCAGGTCAGTCTGCTTTCAAATGATTGGCTCTCTGCCAACTTTACTCTGTTAATTAAATTTAAGATCAATTGAGTTTCAGTTGCCATGACAAAAGAGCAATATGAGGAGGCTTACATCACTGTGAAACTGTCATCAAGGAAGTTAATGGCAAAAGTCTTGACCTTTGACCCCTGCCCTGTTCCTTGCACCCACAAAGCTGCCTTTTTTCTTTCACTCATACTGCCCTGAACAATTTAGCATGATAGGAACAATTTCATTGGACATCATAAAGAGTGTGTACCTGGGAATGCTTGTCCATAGCAGTGACTTTAGGATCTCTTTTCCAAACAATATAACAAAACACAGGAAGTTTTTAACATAATTCATAGCTTCAAAATAGGTCAAGATGAAAAATCATTCAGGTTTGACCATGTTCACTGACCATGTTCAGAAACTATCCTCTGGTTACAAAGCCTGGCAGGGTTCCTGTTCTTTTCCTCTCCACAGAGCTTAAATTCAGGCGGATACACCAGAGTTCCCCCGGCACAGTATGGGCCCAAGCTCCTGCTGAAAGCCTGGTTGAAACCTACAAGATGCTGCACTTAGCTCATGCTGATTCCCCTTCCCTGTGAGGTCAAGGGCCATGAACCCTCTCTTGTGAAAGTTAGAGTTCCTTTACAGTGCTCTTTTCTCTTGTTTTCCTCTCCCCTACCCCTTGCACCCTTAAAACTTTCTTCTCTCCTGCAAACAGGAGAACGTGTAACAAGGACACTGTAGTATAAAGTGTTACCTGATTTTCATACTGTATATTCTCTGTGTACTTATTATGCAAAATTGCATGCAAATAACCCTAAATCAAAACCTTTTTTTAACACTAAACCTATAATAAATACATTTAGTTAACTAAATTTACGCAGTACTTATATGTATAATTACACTACAACAAGGACATCTTAAAATTAAGGGTTGCACTTTATTTTGAAAGTTCACTTTAGAAAATTTTACTAACTGTAAGTAACTTTGCAACTACATACTCATTAATTTGCAACTACTTGTCCAACTCTCAGGGTATAATGTTAGATTTAGGGTTAGTAGTAAGTTGACATGTACTTGGAACAAACAAAATAAAGTGAGAATATATTACGCAGAGAATATAATACTCTAATGACTGCTGGTTGACATGTAGCTGCAAAGTTACTTACTGTTAGTAGAATGCGGACTATCAAAATAAAGTGTTAGCAAATAAAGTGTAGCCCCTAAATTGAGAACTATTCATTCAGAATTACCAATGAACAATAATAACTAACTGTAATAATAACTCTATAGTCTATTAATGTATGAACTATATTTTATAAACTATAAACAAAAAGTTAATTGGTGATCTGTAAGTACTTTTTTCTAGCGTATACTTATTACAAAATGTTACAAATTCTCTGACAATCATTATTTATTAATTATTTATACATTAAATAAACATACAAAAAAGAGAAACAAACTAGCAAACAATGTAATTGTCCTAGCATTTTAAAAGCATCTAGTTTTAAATCCAAATTTTGCCTGTGGTCTATATAGTTTATGGACTAAGAGACTTGAAAACCTTGTGTTTTTGTCTTGCCCTACTATTTATTTATTTATTTTTTACCTTCCTCTGCTTTTCTGCAGACCTTGCAGTCTAGTTAATGCTGACTTTAAAATGCCTTTGTTAAACGTCGGTTTACCTCTCTTTGAAGAATACACTCTCCCTAAGAGCATTTCATAATTCTTTACACGACAACATGATGGATTATTCTGATTTTAGATCATAACTTTGACAGGCAAAAAAGAAAAAAAAAAAATTACAAAGGTGGCTTGTGTTGAGCATTGCAAGTCACTTACCGATAGACAATAAATCTTCCTGTTGCATATTTCACACAGAATAAGTATATTTTGACTCCTGAAGGTTAACCAATTTTGAGGGCGGATTTGATGCAAAGACACAGTTTAGCACTTAGTCCTTGTCTAGACTATCAAAATAATCAAAAATAAAGAATATACATTATGACTAAAGCTTTGATGTTGAAATGTCCCTCTTGAACAAGGTATTTTGTTTGCTGTTTTCCCAAAATAGCGGTTGTTAAAGTTTATCGTGTCATAAAATTCTCTAGATATGAATGCTTAGAAAAACAAAACAATCCCAAGTCCCCCAGGTGTATAAACAATCCCAGTCAGCAGTGGTTTACAAAGAGATAGCCTGCCATTGCGTACACACACCACCACGACAGGCCTGACAAAGGCCTGACTCTCTGATACACACAAAATAATTCAAATGTCAGGATTTGAATGTCATCTTCAAAGAGGCCTTTCCATCAGTCCTGAAGTCATTATATGGGAGAGGAGAATAAAAAGAGAGCGACATTGTTTTATGTACGGCCGCTTGATGCCAGTCTAATTAATAAAAGGCCTTTCTTTTCCTTTTGAAAAGCAGGTGAAGGGAGTGTGAGATTAAAGGTGCTTATTGTTTCTTTTGCTGATTTTACAGGTTGGGTTTTAATTTGTGAGAGGCGGCGAGGAGCCTCAGTCCAGATGGTACGATAACCCTGCCGAACGCTCGCACAAAAACCAACCTGATAACAAAGATATGTAGATGAGAGAGAGAAAGGGGGAGAGAGAGAAAGAGAGAGGGGGAGAAGAGAGCTGGAACATTGCCAATTGCTCCCAGCTCTCTGTAGCAGAGGAACAAATTGATGTGTCCAGCAAACGATGTTTCCGGAGCAGCAGGGGTTTGTTCTTCACTGCCAAATCCATCTCCCTTTCATACGATAGCCCAACTAATGAGTAACCCCTCCACAATAATAAATAAACACTGAGAGCAAAAACGTTGCACATCTTAAATGAGTTTCATATTTTGAAGCTCGAAGGGCTATATTTTTAGGCTATATCTTAATTATGTACCTGTTTTAATGAAAGTAACGAAAACAGGTGTTTCTAAAAAGGGGTATTCATAATGTTGAGTTGCTTTGAACAAACAATCCCATCTACCCTGAATATCTTCACCTGATCAAAGTGAAAAGAAAATGCAATACCATTTAGACTGTTAGTGAGGAAAATAACTGGTGGTGAATACATAAATTGAAATTATTTTGATATTTCATGCTATTTTTATGTAGAAGCCTGAATATTAATCAACAAGTTTGAAATATAAAAGTCACATACAGTATATTGCAATGTGGTGTGAAAATTGCAATTACGCCCCCACTTTCTCAGGGTAACAGGTCTGAGGAACAAAATATCCATATAAAACAATAGAAGTCAAAGCAAAGTCCCCACAAGGATACATAAACAAATGCGTATGTGTGTGTCCTTCTCTTGGTCTCTACTCTTCAGTCTAGACAGAGATCCTGATCTCCAGGTCAGTCCTACCGGTGAGATCCGTAAGGTTACTCAACCACCTCGACCCGACCATCTGACTGACACATCCTCAGAGCAAGTTCAATGTGAGGTAGCCAGGTAGGACTCAATGAGTGGCAGCTTTTACTGCACTGATGCTATTTAAACACCATCACATACACACACCATACACACCCTGTGTTAACTGCACTGTGTTGCTATGAAGGACAAGTCCCTGACACACTGGATCCACAGAGATGTAACCTAACCTCTAAGAAGGGGACAAGAGAGAAAAGGACATATTTGATCTTAGGTAAGCCCAAAGAAGTGTAAGTTTTATGTAACTCTCAGATCAAGAGGAGAAGAGTACTCAGTGCCTCTTTTGGATTGTGCAGAACCGTTTTGACAATGCTGTGAAAAAGGAGAGAGAGAGGGGCTTATAGCTCTAGGCTTGATAAGAAGAGTCATTATGCAGTGTGATCGATGCAGCATTAAGTGTGTGTGTGTGTACATACATTTATGTGTGCATGTTTGCTTCTGTCACCTTAATTACACGTGTACACCACACAGTGAACATATACAAGTACAAACATATTCACACACCACTACAAACAGATATTGATTTGCAATAGTGCAGTTACTTGAAATAGCTGCTGTAGTATACCTATTTTCTGCAAACATATTCAAACAACATGAAATAACTGGAATTTGTATTTTTATGTATATATCTGAACATGTTGAATGTAGTACACTACAATTCTGATGCAGGCTCACTGAAAAAACAAACAAACAAACAAACCAAAAAAAAAACAGAAATTTTTTACATAAATAAATTAAAAAAACACACGTTTAATACATGACAGTGCACATTTTTGTTAGGTTTGTACAGGTCCTAATTGCAATGATTTTATAATGCTGCTCGAGGTACGTTTTGCAGCTAAAAATGATGCAGGATGTTAAAATTGTTTTGAAGTCATAACATAACACTCTGCAACTAACTGTGAAAAAAAGTCAGGTACTTAGATTATAATTTAAAACTATTTTTGTTACAAAAACTCATCCATCTGCTTCAGAGGACAAGTAAAAACCTTGTGATATTAAGTGATATTATTTAAAGAGCTTCAAAACCATCCACCAGCATTATCAAACTTAGCCAGGATAATTAAAACAACAACAACAACAACAACTTTGACTGTGTTTGTCTTAAAGAAGAAAGTCACACACACCTAGGATGCCATAACTATTCCTTTAACTATACTGATTTCTAAACTATACATGTTTCTAAAAACATATACAAATATCTAATGTTATGGTCCAATGATTTATTTCCTTTGTGTGAGAGTTTTGTCATTGTATAGCTAGACTACATTGTCATGCTAAAGTGGCTAAATGATACGCAGCAGGATCATTTGGAAAAAGTTTGACTATTCTAGTCATTACGTTGTCATAATTGCTAATCATTACCTCATTTCTTTTTGGTTTCTGCTTTTTATTTTAGTATGAATTGTTCTAAAGCAGAAGGAGAGAGTGGTGGAAGGTTGGGGGGGGTCAATTACCCTTTAATGGGCCATCAGCTTCTAATATCTAAATCTTCATCGTTCTGTAATTGCTACAAAATGCTTTTGCTTGTTCTTTAGAAGAGAAACTTCTCTGCAGTTCATCCACTCACTTATTAATGAAATAAAAAGCGAAAGTGCACATGAGAAGGGAGGGGGTTGGTTGAACTGGAAAGTGTAAGAGTGGGTTGGGGGTTGAAAGAGAGCAAGGACAAGAAAGAGAGACCCTTAATTTTATAAAAATCCCTGTATGAGGGAATCCTCCAGAGATCATTAAGATCTGTCTTCTCTTTCATATCAGCATGTAAGGACTAGTGATGGTCCGTAAGCTGCCAGCCTCAGTGGCAGCTCTGTTGCCAGCACTCCTGTGATTAATTTTCTCGTAAGGGGTGCTCCATTTGAAAGGTGCTTTATTTGCATTAGCATTTATAATTACTTAATGACGAATCAGATATGGTTCATTGCAAGCAAGTGCAGAAACAAGCTGTCTGCGGCCACTGTTTCAATTAGAGCACCATTGAAAACATGTCCCCCATGACCGTACAGTACGAGTTGCGTTTTATTAATGTAGCTGTGAAATTAGGGCATTCTTTGGCATTATAGGAGGACTATCTTTAGCCCAACACTGACATGTTTTGTTCCACTGTAAACAGGTTTGAAAAAGTTAACAGATAAAAACAGATTATAGGTCTGTTTATCTAGTTTTACTCATCACTTTCATTGAAAAGGAAAAAGCTGCGCTAACAAACTAGCTGAAGCGCCATGGGGATGGACCTTGAGTTTGAAAAAATCTTTCCCAATGAGGTTATAAAGTTTTCAAGCCTTTCATTTGGAAAACTGCTTCTCTGGCAACATCTCCTTTAATCAAGCCTGAATACAATAACTCCAGCAGGAAGCCAGAATAAATTCTTCATTATTAAGCATCCATTGATCCCCTTGAGGCACGGCCAGCACTGAGGGTGTTTAGGAGAACTTGTAGGAATAAATATTGCTTGTTTGGGGGTGGGTTAGACCTGACATGGCAAGACTAGCTGGGAAGGGGTATACTGACCTATGGTTGGCTACAACCCATTGAAATAAGAAGGCAAACACACACAACAACATACAAATCCCACAGTAATTTCTCTTTCATGACTGGGGGTTTCACAGTGTATGTTCTATCAGAGTCTCCAACAGAAATTCCAATAAAAAGCCTAAGGTTATATATATATATATATTCCTCGCTGTACTAATTGTATTATACTTCTGAGTTAGCACATACTCTTGCTACAGAAATATAAAATAAGAATGCTAACGGGAGTGAAAGAATGGGTCAAATGAGATGAAATGGGACATACAGGAGTGGTTGGCATTGATATAAAAGCTCACCAGACCTGCATCAAAACGTTCAGCAATTTCAAAAGGTAATGGATACTGAAAAAACAGTGGTTAAATGAATTGCCTTCCATGGAAGTAGAACTTCAGGTGAGAGAGTAGGTGCTAGTAACCCAGTGGCAGTAGATTGTCAGTTGCCTTTGTTTGTTGAGTCATGGGGCACTGGACAGCCCTCACGACCGACCTCCACTCCTGTCTCTCTGCCGTCTTTTGTCCTGCCCTGCTCTCTCAGAGTCTGGAGAAGCAGGGAAGGGAAGATGTATGGTAATGCGCTGTCCAGCTGTACTGAGCTGCCCGGCTGCAAACAAAACACTTTATAAAAGGCCCATGGAGAGAGGTAAGGGGATACATCAATCAATTAACAATTACCCTGTTGCTAATCAGCTGTCCCTGGCCTCCATCGAGCCCCGGCTTTGTAATCCTGTTGGCAGCATCAATTAAATTCTTAAGGTTACTCTATTGAATTTTCCAGATAGAGGCAGAGAGGCGGGAATGAACTGTAACCAAGGCTTAATCGCAGCACAATTGTTCTGCTTTGGCTACTTTTTCACACCTCAGTGCTGTCGCACCATTGTGGGCCTGATAGGATCTCCCAGGGCATTTTTAGAGAGGAGAGACAGAAAAAGAGAGCGAGAGGGAGTATGTGCTCATATATAGAGGCATTAAAAAAGATCCTCCCTCCAGGAGGGACATGGTGCCTGTTAACCTATATACTGTATATCCATCAAGCACACAAACACACACATACACATGTCCATAGGCGTAATCGTTCTTAAACTGCACAAACTGTATGTGGTATTGTCCTATACTGATCCTACACTCAAACATTCCCCTTACAGGAAACTATGAGCATTTTTAAATTTTCAAAAAACTTAATTCTGTATGATTTATAAGCTTGTTTCCTCATGGGAACTTAACGAATGTCCCCACAAGGTCAACATTTACTGGTATTCCTATCTTTGTGGGGGCATAAGGTGATTATACCAAGTGCACACACACAAACACAATCAGTCCAGGTGTATGAATTTCAAACGTTCTTTTACAAACATTGTTAGTTTTCCCATTGTAAACTGTACTCAAATTGTGTAAATTAAGACTAGCCTGATTGTGTCCTGGCTGGATTTACTTTTGTAATGTAACCAGCATGTAATGACACTTAAATTACCATATGTTAGTGTAAATGCTTACAACATCATGTTACCGCTCATGAATATGTGTAAGACACTAGATTAAATACTTTAGTCAGAAAGTGCTTGCATGTTGAATAATGAGTCCCATGTCATGGGTATGAGAGTCAGGATCTGCATAGCAATGCATGTTTTGTCCTTGTCTTTGTCAAAGCCCAGTAAGTCAGGAAATCGTGTATGCGTATGTACGCATAAAACGCACAAGCAAAATATTTCATACTACCCAAGAGATATCGATAAACGATATAGCATTCGAGGTATGGCTCCTAAATTTGACTTAGACTAATTTTGATCTCTGTGTAAAAAGTCAACAGGAATGTGATTTATTAGATTAATTTACTACAAGTAATCAAAGAATTATTTGTATCGAAGCATAAGCACTTTGTGGAGTAATAAAGAAGGTTTCTGCAGTGGGTGTGATTTGTAATTTAAAGCAGAAGGCGTGGGAATTTGATAAGCTGCCATAGTCGCCTGACACTGCTGACGATAGACTGCTGACTCTGGTCTTATTTCCTGAAATGAAACTTTAACAGGTTGACCTCAGAACCCTGGGCGTCTCGCCTCCAAAGACCCTCCTTCCCCAACCACTTATCTCCACGATTGCTTTGGACACTTGATCGCATTAAAACATCATGAATCATCAATTAAGAAAAGACCGGGAAAAATTTGGGGGCTCGACCGGGATTTTCAAGACAGGTTTGACTTTGAAACAAATTGTGCCTGTAAACTCTTTCCTTAGTCTATGACAAAAATACATATTAAAAGAAAGAAAAAAGAGCAGGTAAGGCGCTTAAAAGAAAACCGCATCAGGAAAGACTTTTTGTGTGAACTTGAGTATGAGAAAGAGTGAGAGAGGGAGGACTGAAATTGTGTTTGTGTGTGAAGGCTCAGCATTAAACCTCTGAGACACTTTCTTTTCTACAAAGTACTCTTGAGGTGACTGTGCTGTTGTTGTGAAGAGTGTGACTATGAGTGTGTCATGAGTGAGAGAATTCTTGATTTATACTGACTACATGACTGTCAGACTGAACACTCCAAGCTACATTTGTGAGGTTACAAGTAATGATTTAATATAACAGTTGAAGATTTACTTCAACTGGGTGTCAAATACCTTGTTCAGAAAGGAACCACTGAGAATTACTTCAAAATAAATAATGATTTTTGCTGAATAGATAATAGATAATAGATAATAGCTATAATATTTTAAATATATATACAAAAAGCATATTTGCTATACAAAACTATAAATAGGCATGGCTTAGGGATGGTCTGATACCTTGAGTATCTCCTGATACCGATGGCTATCCAACACCAGTAGTATATTTTTTCTTGATCGGTTTAAATGATTCATACCTCATCAATTTGCTATCTGTACACTGCTCCATTATAAATGAGGAGAAATCAAATACACAGCATATTATACCATACAAATAAACTACAGCCCTTTTAATCAAAAAGCACAGATTATGCATAATAATGGGACATTAGAACATCTTTTACAATGTTAACTGTTGTAAGCAAACACTAATGTAGATTGTAGATTGTCATTTGAAACCCTATCTGTAGCAATAGAGAAAAATACATTGTATGGGTCAGAATTAGAAGAAGATCATGTTCCATGAAGTTATTTGGTAAACCTACTACTGTAAATATATTAAAACTTAGATTAGTAATATGCATTGCTAACAACTTCATTTGGAACTAAAGGCATTTTTCTCTACATTAGATTGCAGATTCTCAAATAGTTGTACCTCTGCTAAATATTGTCCTATCCTAATAAACCATACAAAATGTACATATTACGATTTTTACATACGTAAAATTGACACTTCTGACTGGGTTTGTGGTCCAGGGTCACATTTGACAGCAGCAATGGAGGCAAGAGTTTCCGTGAACTTTAGTTTAACAGTCTACTGTAATTGTGTCATTTTAACAAACTAGTACTGTCTGTTCCTCAAATAAATTTACTGAATGTCTTTAAACCCTTAACATTACAAAGTCCCTCCTGCGGTACAAATCCCATTCAAAAAGAGACCTGCTATGGGGTTTAAAGGCTCACCAATACTTTGCATTTAAAATGGTTCAATTTGTATAGAGTTGCAACATAAAATTGGAACAGATTTACAAGCTCTTTTCCCAAAAAAGAAAAATAAATTTTCAATTACTTGACTTGGTGACAAGCCTGTGAATGGTACTAATGAATTCCAAATTTATGGTGAAATAGTGGATGGTAACTGTTTGTTCTCAGAAATCATTTGAAATCTACTGGAGTTGCCAAAGGACTGAAAAAATGTTGACCTTTATGGCCACGTTATTACATTATAACAGCTTTATATGATTGAAACTCAAATTGAGTGAAAATGTTCTCTATAATCCTCAAAGTGGTGGCGGGGTTGTCCAAATAACAACAATAAGAGTATATGGATTTTCTGGTTATAGCATCCATGTGGAAATCTGGTACAGATGCTGTATGGCTGAGGCAGTGTGCGCATGCATGACATGAGACTCGCAGTGGATATTTGGGAGAGAATTGAGAAAGACACGCTTAACTGAAAGGCCGCGAGGGGTGTGCGGCGCACCTATGGCTAGACTGGAGACTGAACCCACACACTGCTGTGAAAGGACCTCTGGCAAGTTCTAGCCAGCACCACAAGGTATATGTTTTTCCACCAGAAGATTCAGCCGTGGCGCTTTCTCATCAGAGCGAGCGTGTGTACTCGGCAGAGCGTGAAGAGGCAGATTTTCCGGTAGCACAAGCCTGAGATGGGCTCCTGCATTTGGGGCTGGCTCGACCAACTCACCTCCCACAGAGCTCCCACTGTCAGAGCTCAGAGAAGAGATACAGCAGCCCCAGGACATGAAAAAAGGAGGGGGCTCAGGGAGAGAGCCAGATAGAAAGAGAGAGAGAAAAAAGTCAGAGAGAGAGCAGAAGTGATAGAGGTTGCTCCCGGCTCATTTCTCTACACAGAAGCCCATCTGCCGGGCACCCATGGTGGGACGACATCACTGCTCTTTGCCAAATGACAAAAAAAGCTCTGACGCCACAGGAAGCCAAATGCAATCCCATGAATCCCGGCATTGCCATTATTCCTCAGAAAGCCTTAAAAGTGCTATCTCTGTCCTTATGGTGGCTTGTTGATTTACTCTCAGTTCCATCATGACTTAAGTTGACTCTAATGTGCAGCAAAGAAGCTCTTGGTGCATTTTACATTTGAAATATGGGGATGGTGTATATATTTTCTTTCTCATAGAGTTAGTTCCATCAACGCTCAACACCAGGGGGGAAAAGGGAATTGACTCAGAGACCACAAAATGGTGTTTGCAGGCAGAATCTTGTGATATTGTAATATTTACTGTTAGCACCTCAGGCTACACGCCACGCTTGGATGTCGCCATCCAATGAGTCGCTCCGAAACGGAGCACATCTGGTGTCTCTCCCCACCCTCACACCCATTCAGTCTCTGTCTCGCTCTCTCTCTGCATCCATCCATTTTTGCAGAAAATGTGCCACTCTGAAATGTTAAACTTTCCACCCACTCTTCGAGCCACTTGCCCCCATCCGGTGCTGAGGAAGTGACCTGCTCCAATTGATCACCGCTAAGGCCGATAATTCATTGTGATGGAGGCTCCATGGAGTGAACGTGGGGGGCTGAGGCCACGCACTATCACCTGCATACTAATCAGCTTAAGAGGCCAATAGGAATGCAAGGGTTGTGGTCACGTGACCTGCTGTTTATTGTCTGATAAATGACGGGTCACAAAGGGTGTCACATCCCTCAGAGCCATGTCATGCTGTCTCAAATTCCCTGTCAAACAAATTCACAACACACACACAAGCATTCACACTCCCTCACACAACCAACCTTGTATCTGTCGTCACGGGCTGATTCCGGTCCACGCTTGCAGCACTGTCAGCACACAGGAGAAACTAACTTCTACCTCTACCTCTAACTCGAGCAATTACTTTCCGTAATGTGTTTTGGAGGAGCACAGCAATTTGATTATCAAAGCAACACACACACTCAACACTCCCTGAAGTCCTGGAGAAGAGGGAGCTAAATATTTCACTCTCTGTTGGGAAATGTGTCATGTGTTATGGACACATAATTCTTTTTGAAGCTGAAGTATCATCCAGGTCACTCAGCACTTATTTAACCAACAAAACCTTCTGGGCCGCATTTCCCATAAGCACTGTAAGCCAAAATAAATCGTAGAAATGATCGTACGGATCATCTTAGAATTACAGGCTGTTTCTCAAAAGCATCGTAACTTAAGTAGCACTTGAAAGTCATCTTAGATCTACGAGTGCTCTGGAGTAATTGTAGCGTAAGATAGACTCGTGCAGCCACCTGCAAGACAGCCACAAAATTACATCTAAATTTACACTATACACACACTACACAGACTTAAATTTCTAATTTTTATCTTAATTTGGCATTTATAGTAGAAAACAATTACAGTCAATTACAGAGTATACAATTTGGCATTTACTTTAATTCAAATACAATTAAAATTCAGGAACAACCCTGGAGCACAACTACTGTACACATAGGCTAGTATTTTTTCAGACAATGAATTTCAACTCAGTTGATGGAGGATAAACTCTAACAATAACAAAGCATAACCTCGTTTGCACTTTTGAATCACAGCTTCTGCTTCCCATAGCCCTTTCAACTATACTTGAAAAACATGGCATTGTATTAATGTTTGTGTCACTATATTGATGTTTCTGTCAGTGCTGTGATCATTCACATGATCTGAATAGGTAACGTCTAGGTTACATATGTAACCCCCGTTCCCTGATGGAGGGAACGGAGACGTTATGTCGGAACGACAGATTGGG
>JAUMHR010000050.1:5002346-5026478 GCA_032361145.1 Enteromius fasciolatus
ATTGGCGTTTTCTCAATCTTAGAGCAAATCAGGGCTCCTGAAGTACATGACCCAATCTGTCGTTCCGACATAACGTCGGAGTGGACGACAGATAAGGGAACTACAGTTTCCATATCTCCACTGACCCTGGAAGCTTGCACCTATTTAAAATGGCATTCAATGAACAAAGCCATGATTTTGTAATACTGTACATTGTTCTGTACACAAATAATACCATCATTATATTGTGAAAATATTTAGGTTAAATATTTAAGATTAAAACTTACATATAAACGTTTACATCTAAACATTAGATGATTTACTAGTATTCCTAATGTTATGTTATGGAATTTCACATTAAGGACAAAAAGATGTGATCCTACAGACCTCAGATGAAGTTGTACTTCATGTGTACCACACAACTGAAGATGTGAGACACTGGTGTAGGTTTTTGCGTTTCCCCGCTTGTATAATTCCGTATGCCGCCACAATGCACTGAGACCCAACTTGCCCTCTACGCTTTATGCTGCTATAAAGATTGACACAGACTTTGAAGAAAAGACCAGTATTTTCCTCCTGTTTAATTGAAATGCAAACTACATCTGTGGCAGTGCCAGAGAATTGCTAATATTCTTTTTGCTGCAATGATAAAGGCCTTCGCTATTTCTGTGGCTATCGGCTTGGTCATGTGTGTAATTGCTTCATGCTGCCTCAGACCCTCAAATGCACCAATGTAAATATTAAAGAGAGCAGAGGCTTAATAAAACATTGTTCAAACAATACAAGAACGATCTTGCTGAAGCTGTCCATCTGCACCCATGCTTTATCTAGATGAGACCTGTTACATAGAAAAATATAAGAGGAGAAATTAATGATTTCAAGAGAACATAGAAAGAGAGAAACAGAGGAAAGGGAGGAAGAGGAGGGGCAGACCAATAGATCAGTCAGATCTTTAATGGTATTGATTGGCTACAGGGCTACCGAAGCAGATGAGAGTGGGTCTGATATCCCACTGTTACCTTGACCTTGTGCCGAAGTAGCCTTATGACCTCCGACCTTATAACCCAGTCCGCCGACCACCATAATCCTGCCGCGTGGACAGTCCATGGGGAAAAGCATCACCGCTGTCTCCAAATGAGAATTGACTTTCCTCGCCTTGGATGCTGGAAATGTGGGTTAAAGTATGTCAATAATGTTTCACAAGAACAATTTTTCCCCTAGAATAGTCGACGCTGAAATGAATTGACATTTTTTGGTGGAGGAAGGGTCCGGAGCTGCACTGTACGAAGCACTTGAAGGGAGTTCTTGGACGCTAACCGCTTGGCCATATTGATTGCAAGCTTAAAGTGCACACACACACTCTGAAGAGCATTGAGATTCAGACACAGGGCACAGGGAGCCTGTGCGCACCACCACTGCCCTAATGGTAATTGCTTTCGATCTTCACTCGTACATCCATGATTTACTGGCTTCTCCTGATGAATAGCTGACACCAAATATTTTGGAAAGAAAAATGTATCACAACGTTATTTGTGCCATTTGCCTTTTCCTCTCATCCTCTTCAGGAAGCTCTTCATGAGCACAGGTGGAGGATGCCAAGTGGAGAACTTCATTAATATTACAAAGTAGAAAAGCGGCCGTTAAACACGGTAGTGGATCATTTGGAGAGGACGCTTGGCTTTGTCCTACCCCGCTCCATCACGGCAGCCTCCTCTGTCTGCGCGAAGGGTGGGGAGAGAAGAAATGGCTCTTTCAACCCTGTGGCATAATTACTTCAGATGGATTGCGGCAGGAATTGCTTGTCCCTCACTGAAACAGTCAGGTGCCATTAATTGCCCTCTAAACACATCATTCAGTGTTGTTTTCAGGACATCTTTGGACTCCTAATAAAGGCAAAGTGTTTGATTGAACTGATTGCTGCTGTAGGTCATCAGGAAACAAACTCTCAGTTCTAGCTTGTGAAAAATTGCGCTGCATTCAAAGGTGTTGATGTGTCAGAAAAATTACAGGGTTTGGAAGCGACAGTCAAGTTTACTTTCAGCCCTCAGGAGGGATATTCTTTATTAGCTGATACCTTTAAGAGAAAATCTTCCTATATTGTGTCTTATATCTCGACTAAGCTTGATAATTATGTAAATCCTAGCGGAATTGTGGCAATGTGTACTGACAGACACTCTGCTTTCATTGAGCTTCTTTATTTGTCCAGCTCTCTCCTGCTTTAGCCCAGCTGTAGCTGACAATTTCAACTACAGCATTCATTAAAGGAGATTTCAATCTTCCCGCAGCCTGTTTAGAGCAGACCGTTTGTCTCTACATTCCTTTGTGAGCTGCCGATGGTAACCCTGTTTACAATCGCTAAAAAACAACATGCAGGTCCATTTATTCCCAGCAGCCTGTTTCCTGTCAATATCTCAGTCAGGTTTGCAATTACAGTCACTGTACTTAAGTATAAGACATTATTTTAAATGGCCAATTTGTATGGTCAGGTGTACTTGGCTCATAATGAGAAAAAACTTCTTGATTATGTATGTAACCCTCGTTCCCTGATGGAGGGAACGGAGACGTTATCTTTTGAACACAGACTGGATTCTTGCCTATAGCCCTGATTCGCTCTGCTTAAGAGAAAACGCCAATGAAAATTTGCATGTGGTTAAACAATCCTGAGCCACTCCCCTTCATCTGGGTATAAAGAGGCGATGGGGGCAAAGATTTTCTGAGGAGCCAAGAATGAGTCCCAGCTCTCAGCGATGGTTCAAGGTGTGGCAGGGGGACATAACGTCTCCGTTACCTCCACCAGGGAACAAGGGTTACATACGTAACTGAGATGTTCCCTGCCTGTCAGTCACAACGAGTTATGTTGTGATGACAGACTAGGGTCCAATGGAAAATGCCACAACCTGAACCATTACAAACTTGTGGCACTAGAAATGTTGACAACTTGTGCGTGTCAGACAATAGCTATGCAAAGGTCATAACCCTCCCATCACCTCAGAGTACACTGCTGCCGGAGAGGTCAGAACTGTTGTTCCTGAAGAAGAAATTATTTACTTCCTGAAGGGATTTCAACCTTCCGCAAGAGGGGCTGCAACCTCTTTTGTATTTGTTGCACAGTCTGGCAAGACAATGTGGAAGCAGACCTTCTGAAAAGGGCGCTAAAGAGACCGCAATCTACCTTTGGGAGGTGACATGTGGAACCCTAGAATGGACTGACCCGAAGTGGGGCAGTACAGCATAAGATCTTGTCTCTAAAGAAGGTCCTATCCAGGGAAGCAAGCAGTGAGCGCTACACCGGACAGTTCTTCCTGGCATAACGTGAAGATTGTAGTATCTCGCAAATGTATTCGGTGTCGCCCGCGGCTCTGCAAATATCTACCAGAGAGGCGCCGTGGGCCAACACAAAGGAGGAAGCCACGCTTCGAGTGAAGTGGACTCTCACCCCTAAGGGGCACTGCTGACCTTGGGCCTGGTAAGTCAAGGTGATGGAATCCACAATCCAGTGGGCCAACCTCTGCTTGGAGACAGCCTTCCCTTTCTGCTCCATGGCAGACAAAAGGTTGCTCAGAGCTTCTAAAGCTCCGGGTATAGTCTACGTACCTGCTTAATGCTCTTATGGGACACAGCAATGCCAAATGACAAAGAGGTCCCAGGAGGGAGCTTTGGAGCCTTGGTCAGGGAAAAATACAGCCGGCAATGGGAGGACTCGTGAGAGGCAAACAGATACCCAAGCCTCTCCGAATCGTCTCCAAAATCAGCTGGATTGTCTCGGGGTGGAGTGGCTATTCTCCAGGGAACGTGAGTTGTCGTGAAAGAGCATAGGCTGCACGATTGAGCTCCCCTGGAATATGTACAGTGCGCAGTGATCTGAACTTGTTCTAAAGGCACCCCGGCCCGAAGAAATACAAGGTCTGTCCGTGGGCTAAAAGTGCGACGACAAGCCGAATTGCCACGTGGAGTGTCCCCCTGCGCCATGCCCATCTTGGGACTTGGGAGTGTGGCCAGTGCTAAAGTGGTCTCATTTGAAGCAATCCGAGCGGCGTGACTGCGGCTGCAGATGCCATATGGCCCAGGAGCCTCTGAAACTGGTTTAGTGCTCTGAAGTAACTGACAGCACTGACTTTGTGGCCACCACCTTTCCTGGGCACAATGAAATAAGGGCTTTAAAACCCTGCCTCCGTCTCGGCTGTAGGGACTGGCTTTATTGCATCCTTGGCCATCTCCTCGCTCAAGACAGGAGCGAGAATGCCACTAAACCTGGGAGGTCGCTGGGTGAACTGGATCGCAAAGTCGAGCCGAGTCATCCGAAAAAGCCGATGGCATCATTGTAGTCACCAGCGTGCCAAAGGGTGTGCAGCGATCAACAGTCGTACTGAGAGGTACAGAATAGCTTTCTGGTTGTCCACCGTCAGACTGTCTGGATCCCATGAGGGACCGGCCGAAGACATGTTGGGAAGCGGCAAAAGGGGGTGCTGTGGGCGAGAGTGAGGAAGCGGACTGTCGCTCACAGTCAACCCATGAGCTCTGAGGCCTGGGGGACAAGGAAATTGCATGGCACGCAATAAGCACATTCTCCCTCTGTGAAGGAGACATTGAAGACGACCTCTGTGGCCGTTGTGGGAGACAGGTAACCCAAGAGGACACGGACATCTTGAAACGGCCGTGTTCAGAAATTGCTCTTTTGTGAAACACCCATATTCGCTTGACAAGGAAACCACTGATTGTGACGTCACCACCACAGAGAACAACTCCTGCAGGTTCCTCTTCGTTGCAGCACTTCAAAGCAGCAGGCATAAACTCGTGGCTCTGAAGCAAAATCTGTGGTTGCACCTGTCGCCTGTACCCGGATGAAGGGGAGTGGCTCAGGATTGTTTAACCACTTGCCAATTTTCATTGGTATTTCTCTTCAGCAGAGTGAATCAGGGCTCTAACTCGTAGTGACTGACAGACAGGGAACAATATTTTTAAACTAGAAAGAGCTATCTAGAACAATTTATCTCTATTTAACTTCTGCCTCATGGGGTCATGTTCTGTACAATATATGCTTTTCTTATGGCATAAACATACCTGGGTGCACTTTTTAGTGAGACAAGAAATATGTACCGATAAGAACATATCACTGCAGTTTCCAAAAGAAATGAACAGTAAAGGCAGTAAAACTCCTTACTCCTTTTTTTTATTATTTACAGAGTTTTGATTTATAAAGCTTAATACAGATTTATTTTGGCGAAAGTTCCAAATATATTTGGATTCTAAACCGTTGCAATACATACCTGAAGAAACATAATAAAAACACAGCAATATATACCTATATCAACATAATAAACGTACTGAACCTATGTTTTAGCATCAGTGGACATTTCTCTTTGAAACTGCAGCCAAACTTGCAGTAAGGTACAAAAAAAGTGCACAGAGGTACGTATTTAAATGTATGTTTATGTTTTTTAACCAGGTTGGTTTTTCCACATGCAGCCATGGTGTATTTGTTTTAGTATTTCCAAAAAATGTAATGTAATATGTACAAATAAATCTAAAAGATAATCTGAAGTCTTACCAGAACAAGATTTTGGTGTGCAGATAACCATGGCAGTGTTTCCATTGTGAAACTGATTATTGTCGGATCATACACTGCATCCCAGCTCTTTTTAATCCAATACAGTTGTCCAAAATGAGAAATTTTTACTATCCAGCTAGTAGCTAGTTGAACTGACACCTGCATGACCTCTCTTTACTCTGAGCGTTTGTTTGTGTGAACTGTTTCAACAGCTGAATTGACAAAATGGATTGAGTCCAAGATTTTATACCCGTAATGTGTTTGTCAAGCTTCCGACAGAGATGATATAGCTCTTCGTCAGGCCTCTCATCAACACATGTGGCTCTTCAGTCATTTCATACTATTTGTCTAATGGACTGTCCATTTTGACACACTGGAGAGAGTTTTTGAGCTCTGTTTCATCTACACTAAGTGGCCATTTAATTAATGTCCAATAATATATGTTGTTTGTAAAAACAAACAATGGAAATGGTTCAGACTTTTCTCATTACACTGATACAGCAACCACAGGATAAATGTATTTTTATTGTTTAAAGTATTTGGATTTACATTTTGAGGTGTTTTCTTTTTTCTTGTGAGTGACCTCTGACTTTTGGAATTTCGAGGAATCCAAACTGCTGTTCCATTAAGGAATGGTTAAACTTACCCATGCAGACTCAGAGTTATATTCACTCTAATTGCACGTTCATAATGAAGTCATTTTCATTTTTGAGTACCCTTGGCATAGCTCCAGTTACTCTGAGATGGCTACCAGATGTCCAGATACATCTCTAAAGACTTTCTATATTTTATTTTATTTGGTTAACATTTTACCTCTGCCTCGCACTAAAAAAGACATTTATATAAACACAGCCAAATTTGTGACCAGTTATTATACTAGGTGCTTAAATAATGATAATAATATTTTTTGGATACCGTATTTTCATTAACTAATCAAGAAAATTAAAATATGTGATTTTATGTATATTATGTTTTGTAGATTGGTTTTGACTTATACAATGAATATATATATATATATATATATATATATATAGACAATACAATGAATATATGTTATATAACCATTACACTGATAATAATATTGTATTATTGAGGGTACAATTTAACCACTAATGTGAACAGACAGAATTTTTCTTGTCAAACACAGCAAGTGTATTAACAAGAGGTCCAGAAGAGCAGGAAAAATGCACTGAAATATTTATGCCGGTTTGATGCGGATCACCCCCTAAGGATGAGACACACACACACACACACACACACAAACACGCACACACACAAAACATGCAATCAGTGAATAGCCGCAGGCAAAATAGTAAGAAGGTCAGACCTATAGGTTTTTCTTTACATGGAAACCCGCCCATCAAAAGGATGCATCACAGAAGGGCGAGAAGAGATATATTCTTCACCTGGGAGCAGAAATCTCAGCTTTGGCGGGCTATAGATTTCCCCCCTCCCTTTTCCTGTTGTTTCAGACATCTTTCCTCATTTTACTGGGATCAAAAATCCATTTTGGATCATCCATTCAATATTAAATCTGGCAGGTGCTTGTATACACAACAAACTCAATTTACGCGAAGGTTTTGAAGTCTTTCACAGCAGCATCAGTGGCCAACATCAAAGAACCGCTGTTTTAGTTTTAATTCCGTGGCAAAAAGGTTTCACATCTTCATGTCAAGTTGAGAGATGTAACAGTCCATAATCTTTTCTAATTCTCCTTCTAGAAGTTCTGTTTTTATACTTAGTACCAGTGCTATGAAAATGTTTTCTGTTAGCTTTTCATTTTGATGTTATTTCATGTTGCAGGGATACCAGAGAGATTAAAGATGATTAAAATCTCTCTTTATGTACACAAAGTGTGCATGGATGTACCAAAATTGCACGCAACATTCAATGAAAATAACAACTAAATAATAAATAAAAATGCAGCATGCTTCACAGGTTCCTAAACCCAATTTCCAGTTTACAAAGTTGATTTCAAATCTGCTAATCATTGACCTGAACCCTGAGTTTCCCATGACAACTCCCGCCAGAAGACGCAAGGCTTTGTCTTTCATTTCCCCATGGTTACGCAGTCAATGAGCCCAGAAACATAGCAACGGGTACCAAGCCCTCTGTGCCTAATGGAAAATTCTAAGTCTTACTAAAGTGGTCCTTGAGGGTAAGACAGAGACATGCCTGATTACTTTTCTGTCAGACTTAGTATTGCTCCTTCAGTGTGAGTAATACAGTATAATACTACAAAAACTACAATTTTGAATCAGTTGGAGAATAAAATGGCACACAAAGAAAGGTAAATAAAGCCCATATTATGGGATAAATAAAATGTAATGTAATTACAATCCAGCAATTACCCAGTAAAGCCCAGACGTAATCGATAGGCCATCAGACAACAGGTCACAATGTCAGAGGTCAAGTGTCAAAGGTCATTGCTAGCTTGGTCTGGCCTAGTTGGTGTACTTGTATATATGTGTGTGTGTATTCAGTATAAGAGATGATGCTGATTCTGAGCTCAGATAAATATTGGTCTGAGCAGAGAGCCCAGTGAGATACAGCTCTGAATAGATTATCTGTGCCACAAGAGGCAAGGTGCAATCTATTGATTGGGTTACTGTGCTATTTTAGCCCAGAGTAAAGGACCTTTAAATGATTTTAGGTGCGGTTGCTTCAAATGAAACGGCTAAACTTGAAAGTGCAATATTAGCTCACAACAGAGGGAGCTGATAATGAAATTACAGTTTAGTTTGAGGCTTCTATTTGATATCTGTACAACGTGAGAGAAGCTTCAAACCCATTTTGACCATGTGTAGACCGACTACAGTTGAAGCACTAAATATTTCCCTTCTCAAGCAAGTCTGAACTGTCATCATCTATTCGCACATTCACATTGGCATTGTCTATTTGAAAATGTGCATATCCTACATCCCTGCAAATATACTGTACCTGAGGAGTATTTTTTTACTTGGCCTCTTCTTTTAATTTTTCCTGATAATAAAAAACAAACTGTGATTTCGAATTTGTCTCATTCAGATGAACATTTCTTTGTTAGCCTGAAATACTCAGGCAAACAAAATGTTTGTCAACTGGGACTGCTAAAAATGATTAATGATGAATGAAATGATTAATAAGATAATAAAATGTGAAGGGAACATTTTTGTTAAATTAAAAATAAATATTATTGGAGTCCAATTTACAAGAAATTACTATTCCAGCCCTCCTACTTTATGATTTCAGACTTGTGTTAAAGGCGTTAATTGCCATTAGTAATTATTTATTAAGTTTATTGTGAAATTTGGTGTGAAGTATTTTTTAGTGCTATGGTGTGCATTTAAAAGTGAATATTATAACTAGGGACAACTGTGTCTTTAACCATGTACTTTGAATGTATCGCATATTTATTCTGGTCGGTAAAAAATAATGTACTACGAGACAAGTACTTTTTTTTTGCTAGAACACTTTGATAAAAGGGATGAAACTACAGTAACTGATAGCTGATTACTATTTTATTTATTTTGAAGGTTGCATCATAAATCCTGCATATTACTGTATGGTCGCCATGGAGGGCTGTGAATCCAGTATAACTCGGAAGAACTCGTTTGGGTGCATGGTGAGTGAATTACCGTCATATTTCCCAGTGCTTCACTGAGCACTCGGAGCATGGCCCATCAGCACGCTCCTGCAAGCTACCAGCATGTTTTGCCATTTGTAGCCGCGCTACACCTCTGCCCGCTCTGATCCGTGACCCTCTCCGGCACGTTCGGGGGGATCATCCACACGTCATGCAGTAGTACATCATCTGCCCCATCCTGTGTTAAAGCACCCCCTACCTCACCCCGCTCCTCAGCTCCCAGTGTTTCTGTGAAATATGTGCAACTTCCTATTTAAATTAGGAGCCCCTGAACCATGAAGAACACCACAGGTATCGGTGGAGGAGGCAGCCGGCTACGACAGCGGCCTGTGCCAAGCAGCTCGCACACCACAGACACACATGCATTGGGCTGTGACATATTAAACGCAGGGAAAATAAATTACCTTCTCCCTGATGACTTATGTGCTGTGTCTTCAGACTCTGCGCTTCTCATTGGGGAAATCTCCCTTTTTTGGAAGTGGTTAAACTGGGATTTTTTTTTTTTCATTATTATTTATTTATTTTATCAGCAGTAAATTTGCCACTTCCATGAGCAAGGTACCAAATAGGGCCAAAAAAAAATCATTTTTTTTCTTTATTGAACAAATTTTCTGTAAAAGGAGGTGCTTGACCTTCAGAAAACCAGGAGTATTGTATAAATATTAGAGTATGAGCTGTTGTTTTCCATTCATTTTATATGAGGTTGGTGATTTTTGCAACCTTGTTAACCTTGTCATAGTTTAAACCTTGATTAGTTAGATTTATCAAATATTAAAGAAAAAAATAAAACAAAACAAAACACAAAACGTTGGGATCATTTTTATAATAATGCTAATTTACAGTATATTAATTTTGCAACTTTTTATCCCACAAATTGTGAGTTTATATCTCACAATTCAGACTTTTTAAAAACATTGGAAGATAGAAATGCATCATTTACATCTTAGAATTAATTAGGTAATTAATTAGTTAACATCTCACACAATTCACAATTAAGATTTCAACTGTATATTGAAATGCGAAATATAAACTTATAACTAAGATATTACTGTAGCTATTAGGTCGCAATTCCGTTATTTATTTATTCAAAAACGTGGAATCTGTGCCTCTTATGCTTTTATGGAACATCAATGTGATGTGTTGTTCTTTAAGAGATCAGCTGATGAGGAATATGGAAATAAGAAGGACAAATTATCCACTGTGCAGAGAACTTCATACTGTCACCTGCTGCACTCAGTCCATCTAAATATATTCCTGCCATTAACCTTTCACTATATCAAGATGAATTAAAGATTACCTACATTACTGCAAGAAAATGCAGTAACTATACACTGCATCTGTGTCAATTACTCTGTAATTGCGACATAATTGTTCTAGAAACAGATGAAACCATTATTTGCTTTTTAACTATGGACATTCTGTTTACTGTTGCTCAAGTTGTTTACTATTCTGTTTGCCTGTTTTGACATGTTTTGCGCATCAGCAGAAAGTCTCTCATTACTGTAATGAGAATCTTTCAGAGTCACATGGTGAAGCGATGACTGAGCCAGGTGCAGACAAATAACTTTTAATGTACGTATTAAGTTACACAGTAAACAAAAAAGGAAGAAAAATCCATACGAGAGTAATGAGCCAGTGCTGCCTGCACTAGAGTAAACACGGCTACTGTTGACAAACCAAATCCAGAGTCTGATTCAATAAAGAGAGCCATAATAATGCTCCGTATCCATGATCGCACAGACAATATACTCTAAAAGAGGTCATACAGGACTGTTGAGGCTAATCCAGACTAATGGCTTGATTACAGTCTTATCAGTATTACTTGTGATGCAATACAATTTCTTTGTCCATTTTTGATTGGTTATGCTTTATATTGGAGCTACATCAGTATCACATGCCCCATAAAGATGAAATTATGAATAAAATTTAGATCAGTACCACTACGATATTCACTAACCACTTAGCCTAATAATGTGGATCACAAAATGACTACAAATTTAAGAATTTGCTTTTACTGTAATAAATGGCACTAAATAATAATAATAATAAATAATGATGATAGACATTAAAACAGCATGTGGGGATGGCTTTGTTTTGTGTTTAGAAAAGGTTCTGCCATCAGACTGAAAGTGGCTAAAGGAGAGTGTAGGTTAACTAGCACACTGAGGGGAGAATCAGTACATGACCAAACACTTTCACAAAACTCACGTAACACCAGCTGCACACTAATGACCAAGAATGAATCATTCCCAGAGTCTACTAATGAATGGACTCAAATATGAAGGAATGGACAAGAATTACCCTATATTACAATTAGCTTTACATCCGCAAAGTGACTTGCAATTAATTATATGGAATAGTGTGGATAGGAACTACATTTTCAAGTCTTTTGCATATGTCTTCTCTGTGTGGTACTAAAACAGAATTCTGTACTATACATATACTGTATGGATAGCTGAATAAACAAATGAATGAATCAATCAATCAATCAATCAATCAATCCATCCATTAACAAAACATTTTCAGAGAATTACAAAAAAAAAGGGTTGCCAGTTGAATGGACTCATCTTAAAGGAATAGTACACCCAAAAATGAAAATCCTGTCATCATTCACTCACCCTCGAGTAGTTCCTGCATGAAATATTTTGTAACCAGGTTGTTTTGGGTCATTATTGACGTACATAGTCTTTTTTTCCCCTACTAAGGAAGTCAATGGAATATCTTCCTTTGTGTTTGGCAGAACAAAGAATTTCATACAGGTTTGGAACTACTTGAAGGTGAGTAAATGATGACCGAATTTTTATTTTTGAAATCAAATGATGAACTATTCCTTTAAATAAAAAAATAAATAATCCTCAAAAATAAAGTGACAACTGTATTTCCCCTGAATGTTAAATTATTAAAGTAATTAAGACTGTCCTAGCATCTAATTCTATACAGCCAACTTGTCTTAGCAAACCACAACATTTAAAGTCACACACTTACAGAGGTCACATACTTAATAACAGAAAATAGGGATATTTAGTTACCCTTTCAGTTGAATTACTTTGATGTTACATATGGGAACTCGCCAGAGAGACCAATTGCCTTTGAGCTTTATACAAAAGGCCAATGAATGTTGGCGTGCATTTGATTGCGCTCAGGTGCACCTCATCACTGCATGAGTATAAGAGGGCTTGAGCGGAATGCATATGCAGATTTTCGCTTCAGAGCCTACGCCGTTCTGAGCTACTACAGGAGATTCCCTCTGCGAGTTCTGGAAAACGATCGAGGAAGAGTCCTGATTATAGGAGTTCCTGCTTTCCTGCTCTCTCTCAGGCAGGAACTCTGCGCTGCGAGTGACCTTGCTCTTCGGACGATGAAGGTCGCAGTGCGTGCCCTTGATCAGGTGATGTCCACTACGGTGGTCCAGGAGCGACTTCAGTGGCTGAATCTGATGCAGGTGTCGGACGCCAAGAAAACTCACTTTCTCCACGCCCCCATCTTCCAGATCGGCCTATGCGGCGACACTGTCAAGGACTTGGCCCAGGAGTTCTCTGCAGTTCAGGAGCAGACTGAGGTGATGTCTCACATCCTGCCTCGGCCGGCCAGCCCATCCCCGAGTGCACAGCCTCCGCCTGCTCGTCGGCAAGGGCAACCCCCCATGGCACCCAGTGATCCTGCTCCGACTCCCGCAGAGGCACCAGATGCCCAACCGCCGCCCGTCGTCAAGCTGGATGCTGCTCAGGGACCGGCCTATAACACCCGGAGGGGCGGGAAGCGTTCCTGACACAGGGATCCCAGAGGTGATGAGGACTACTCTTTGGGCGACGCCGAGGACATCTCTGTCCCCACTCCCGGAGAAGGGCCGGGAGCTTCTGTGTTTACGGAAAGAGCAAGTCATAAAAAAAACCTCATCACCTCCATGCCCAGTGCCCAGAGTTTCCCATCTGACCCAAATGTTTTTGTCTCCTCAAATGCAGAACCAGGGCACTGTGTCGCCAGCGTGGGATCCAGGGAGGCAGGTAAGCGCTGCTCAATGCAGCCAGACTTAAAGTTCCTGCCCCTGTCTCTCTACAGGCTGCCCCACTGCTGGCATAACGGTCAACGTTCCCTTGATACCCCTAGTGACGCGACTCGGAGCCTGGATAACGCTCCCCAGCCCCTCGCGGTGGTTGATATAAATGGGTTTGCAGCCATAGACCTGAAGGATGCGTACTATCATGTCTTGCTTCTGCAAGAAGGGTCAAGCACAGTTGTCCCTTTGGCTTGTTCCTCTCAGAGGATGTCACTCTCTGCTGAAGAAAAAGTGACGGAGGGACATCCGCATCCCGATTTCACTGCCCGCCACATCAACGAGCATGCAGGCCACACTTCTTTTATTCCACATGTGAGAACTGTGTGTTAAGTCAAGTCGTCCTCAACCGCTGCTTCAGCACCACTCAAAGCAACACTGTGAGCCCCTTCCTTGGGCCACAGAGGGTTGGGAAGGTTGCGTGCAGATTCCTCTGCTGACTAACTTGAAAATTATCTTGCCAGTCGGCAGGGGGTCTCCACGAAACGCGGCCCTTAGAGTCATGGCCTGTTCCATGGGTGTTCCCATATGTAACGTCGAAGTGATTCGACTGAAAGGGTAACATTTAGGTTACGAACGTAAGGAGGGAACAGAGACGTAACACTTTTGTGCAATGACTCTAAGGTTGCGCCGATGCCGGCTCGGCTCTTCAGCGAATACCTGCATTTGCATTCCGCTCGTGCCCTCTTATACTCACACAGTGACAAGGGTGCACCTGAGCGCAATCAAATGCACGCCAATGCAATGTATAAAAAATGTGTGAAAATAAAAGTAAAAAAAAATACCTAGTCCATCTCACACTTGTATATACAAAACCAACAATAAAATAAATAAATAATAAAAATAGAATAAAAAAAATCATTGCATTTAATTAAATGCACAAATACATTGAATATTTATTTAATGCTCTACTAGTCTGCCACAATAAAATTATTTCTTCAGACTCTGTTTATCTCTCATGAAATTTTGACATTTATGACTTTTTTGTGATATACATACATTTAAAATTTTTATTGACTGACAACCATAATTTCATGTCACCTATAGTCACATCAAAATAGAGTTAAGACTAAGGATACAGCTTATTGTGTGAGTAGCAGAGGGAATATCTACAAGAGGAATGCAGGAGAAGACTTTCTCTCTCTTTCTCTCTCATTCTCTCTTCTTAAGAGGCCTAAGATGTTCAAAAGGCATAACAGAGGGAGGGCTGGCTATTCTAAGGTATCAAACAGACTCCTGGTGACTTTGATCAGTGGTATCTTATTCAATGCGAAATTACGGCACGGTGCTTCTCGACTTTAAGACATGCTGGTGAAATGGAAACATATAATAATATACACAAAACCAGGCAAAGAATGAAAGAAGCCTTTTGTCAGTACTTTGATTACTGTTAGGCATTGTGACTCCTGAACAGGCTCTTACAATTACTACAACAGAAGAACAGGAAAGAGGGACGGGAATAGTGAGATGGAGAAAATAAAGAGTGAGAGAGTGAGACTCCTGTGCTGAACTCATATCATTAGACATGCAATATTGTGGCTATTCTTGCTAGTTAGAGAGGATATTATTTAGTGCCTTCAAGATTAGTGTCACTGTGTGGGTCACATGACAGCTGGACAGAACTTGAAAGAAAATGCCAGTTCAGAAATCCTGAATTACAAAATTAAACAGTATCCAAAAGTCGGCTCAAACATTCTACATACCAACAGATATTTGTTCAATCACTGCCATGCATTAAAAGTAACTCACAGCAATATCAGATAAAATGAAAAGCAAATATAAGGAAAATGAAAAATATATCATTAAATAATGAATACATAAATTGAATGTAGACTATATTGCATATGTTAAAATTAATTCACAGGCCAGGTACCATACTGATATTTTAATGGAATAACTTGAATCCTCCCCAAGTAGTCATTTACTGTACTGTTAAACAGATGTGCACTGTAAGACTTTCCCATTTCTTTTTCTCCCATGAATAAATAAATCAATTATACACACACACACACACACATACATATTGTTACATCCACATCTGCATTTTTACTCACTTACCTCCTGTCTTGCAGTCCGCTTCCTAACACACACACACACACACACACACATATATATATATATATATATATATATTTATAAATATGCACACAAACATTAAATTAAATCTCACGACAGTTCGTACATATTTTACAAGGTGGCTAATTCGTATGAATTTGTACGAATGACCTACACCTAACCCCGCCCTTAAAGCTACCCGTCACAGGGTTTTAAACAAATCGTACAAAAAGTGAGGTTGTATGAATTAGTATGAATTAGCACAAATTTGGCATGAATACGTATACTCGTATGAATACGTACGAATTGGTCATGAGACCGTGTTGGGTCACCCCCTTCTGATGAACAGATCTGACAACTTTAATAATTTCCCTGAGTGCAAACCTTAATATATGCATTTTCACTTTATAGTAACGTTTTGGAGAGGGCCCTTTTCTATTCTAACATGACAATGGCTGTGTGTATAATGTTTAAAAAGAAATGATTGATTCAGTCAGTGTGGAAGACCTTGACCGGTCCACAGAAAGCAAAGTCATAATGCTAGCTGGACACCTCTGGTGTGACTTTAAATACAGACCCTGAGCCAAAAACTCATCACCAAACATACACTATACACTATATGTATACACTATACATACACTATATGGACAAAAATATTGTGAGACCCTCTTCTTTAGAACAGAAAAGGGAACTTCCAAAGCTGTGGCAACAAATATGGAAACATAATTCATGTGTTTACTAATTGCATTTCCATTTCTGTTGCAACATTTTTGGAAGTGTCTAAAATGACTCTACCCATATGTACAAGTCATTAGTGTTTGGTGATGAGTTCTTGGTTCAGGGTCTGTATTTAAAATCACACAAAATTAGTCAACTTAGTCATACTCAGTAAACTTGATCCAACGTAAGTATTAATGCATTCAACCCATCCTTTAAATTTAATTTAAAGATTAGTAGAAACAGGGCACAGTCTTAGTACTTGCTACATGCTAATGATCTTAGCACGAGTCTGAACTCTGAGTCTGGACTGTTTAGAACAAATAGTGTATCAAATTAAAATCTTAAAACATGCTATAATGAGATTCTAAGTCACCATGATTCTCACCGGTGGTCACAACATTTGTCATTAAGTTCCAGAACTGTCACTTCTGGCAGTGAGGAACATGTTGGGTGGTCATAAATAAGTGCTCTGGAAGTGAAATCCGTGCTTTCTTCAGTTCGCCTGCTCCGTAACCTTTACCTTGTTAACTCAGAGACAGTGCTCTCCTCTTTTGACAGGCAACTGGAGAACAAATGTCACTCTCTTGAGTGAGTTTGCAAGTGGTATATTGTGTGTGTGTGGTAGTGGAAAGAGTGCAGTGAAGGCTCTAAAACTTGGGAAATACCTGAGGGGGGCCGCGTTCCACGCCTGCACATCCAATAAAAGGATTTCAAATGTGATAAGGCCCTGTACCTCAGTTCGGTCCCGGAGAGTCAGCCCATCTCCCTTCGCTCATCCCTACGTCCGTCGGAGTCAGGAAATCCATTGTCGGAATTATGGGGAGCGGTTCAATAATTCAGATTAGTGCTCATGTTTATTAATGCTCTACATCTGTGCAAACAACGTGTCAAGCAGAGAGTTTATTGTAATTGCCAGAGCAAACAAAACCTGAAAGAAGCAATTTCCAGTTACAATGTGCCGTGCCAAGTAATGAGGCTATTGGCATTCCTGTCCAGTCATACTCGCCGCAGTCTCTCCATCACTTCAACATCCAGCCTGATAGATACTTTTATAAAGAATGGAAGTGCTGGCTAACATGTTAGACCACAAGAGGAAGCAAAATGATTCAAGATAATCATTGCTCCCTGCCCCTACTTCAAGATCTTGCTAGTGTCTATTTAACGTGACTTATTTTACTTTTTCATTTGGAATTGTTCATTGCTGAGCTGTTGCAACACTTGCTCTGTTTACACTGAGCGGAGACAGCTGATTGGTGTTCTGATCAGCACCAGGCTGCCACTCAGACCAAATAAATAATATGTAGAGTGGCGTATAGAGGAAAAAAACGACAGACATTTATTAAATTGAAAATGTCACTGGACAGCAGTGTAAGTGAAGGGAGCATGTTTCAGTCCCCCTCTGAATCCATCATTATTACTTAATTGAATTCCAGTAGTAAATATTCAATTGAATAACAGCTTTGGATTTCTTGAATTGCCCCAAGAACAAAGGCAAAGCGGGCCTCGTAACCGTCTTACACAAGTGTTCATTGTTTATAACATACCTTTACATCAATTCAAATGTGATATGATGTAAATTACGCTTTTAACTAGTCAGTAAACCATGCAGGTTTCTTTTTTAAAATGTAATGTTTAATTTTATGTGTTACTTGCCATTTCTTTATAATTATTGTTCAATTTCCAGAGTGATCTGACAGAAAAGGTGAATCTCCACCCCTGAAACACAACCCAAGGGGCGTATTGTACAAAAACATACAAATTACGTCATACAAATTAGCCAACAATTTACCAAAACAAAAAGTTAAAAGTGAAAAAAAATTCTGTACGCCTAATTTTTTTTCACTGCATGCATGACATTACATTGGTTTATTGATTTCTGGTTCAACGAGAGGCTAGTTTTTGTGTAATTAGGTGAAAAGGCCTGGTGGAATAAAGCCAAGATGAATAATTCTAATTCAGATGACAATCAGTATCTGTTGAACATTAGGCATTGGGTTCTATAGGGTTGACGTTTGCATTTTCAAATATGGTGGCATGATTCAGAGTGAATTATTTTTTTGCACATGCACTGACATGATTAAAGCCGAATACTTAAAGGTCTGGGATATTTCTAGGTTGCATGTTTAATCGCATGTAAAGATCATCCAAACTTTAGCCTTATTGAGAGCATTTTGCGTTTCTCAGTTAGAACTGTGAAAGTTTTTGTTAACTCTGGGTGTCGAGGTAGTGGAGTCCAATTTATGTTCAAATCATTCCTCCAATTATTTTAATTTTATCAGCTGAACTGATTATTCAAACAATTATTGGTTTCAGCCAGGCATTTATTGAGGTATCAATCTTTTTCATTTTTATTTCTTCACTCATTTATAGTTTTAAATAACTAAGTCTGTGAATTTCTTCCATAGCAAATTATTGAGTTATAGTTAATTCAGACCAATACACAATTACGTATATACTACTGTACTGCAAGTCTTCTTTTCACCTATTAGTCAAATAATCCTTGGTACACAATGAGACTCGCAGCTTCTTACATTTATAGCAGTTTTATATTAATGATATGCGATATTACCAAGGTTAAATTTCACTATTTTTTGGCTTCATGTCAGGTTAACAATATGTTGTAATATAGTTATTTAATTTAAAATTTTACAATTTTATTATATAACTGTATATAAAAGTTTGGAGTCACATTGTATTTTTTATGTATTCTGAATCAGAAACTTTATTGGCAAGTATTCTTACACACACAACGAATTTGTCTTGGTGAAATAAAGTTCCTGTGCACAGATAAGATGACAAGTGACAAGACACAGATAACACACACACACACACACACACACACAAAAAAAAAATAGACAAAAAGACAATATATTACATGTACAGATGTGCTATATACAATTTATGCAAGGGAATTGTAATAGATATACGGTACGTTATATAAATAACATGTACTGTTTGTGGGCAGAACATGTTTGAGAGGTTGATGAGATAAAAAAGTCTCACCATGCATATAAAAATTCAATACAAAACACAGGAATACAGTAAAAGCCATTACTATTGTAAAATATTAATTGAAAACATTGAAAAACCTTTTCAAATCAAAATTATTACTGTAATGACAACATTTTATTTTCAGCAGTTATTAGTTATTACAAGAACAGATCTTGAACAGATCTAACTAGTCACAAAGAAAAACTGACCTTGATCACACACTGAAGGACTGAGGTTAGCACTCTACCGGACTTTCAAGTTGTTCCAATCACAACAAGCCCTTGCATAAACATGCACCTTGTGCAATACATGTGGATCAGTACATCTTTCATAAAACTTTTAGCACATCAAAACATTCTGTGTATTTTATATGATCATTCAATTCTTGTGCTTCAGATGAGACCCTATGGGTACCTCTTTTTTACATTTCTTTTTCTTTCTCTTGTCTTTAGGGTGGTCCTATAGCATTAAATGGACGTATACAGTTACAGATTTTCTCCCCCATCTCATGCTGTTGATAAACGTGTTGTGGCTGCAGTTCCAGCTAAGGGCTGTGTTTATGCCATCACTATGGCAATGAATACCTACATTTGTCACTGCCACATGTGCACCGTCAGCTACAGTCCAGGTGTCATTAATCAGAGAAACATACTTGTTATTCACATGTTAGAGAGAGAGAGAGAGATAGAGAGAGAGAGAGAAAAGGTAAACAGCTGACAAGTGTGGATGCTGAATTGACTGAACAAGCTGAAATCTATTTATTGTGCACATTTCTCTGCTTAGAAACTAGAGATGTTGCAGATGACAGGAAACATTATAAATGTCAAGCTTTGGAGTTGAAATGTGACCATCGGAATTTACCTAACAGCTTTCACCATGCTTGTATATGTGTTGCCGCACAGCGTCAGCGTTCCGGGAGTTGCTTCTCTACTGATAAACTCAAACAGACACCTCTTGTTTAAGTCAGTATGTGTGATGCTTTGTTTATTATGTTTTAGCAGTTTAGTTTTTTTTTGCATGTTTTTTTTTTTTTGTGAAAGCAAAACTGGCATCACCTTGTGCTCCGTCAAGTGCTGTTGTTCCTTTAACACTCTCATTTAAAAAAGAGATCATGCAGATGATTTAACGAGAGTCATGTTAATGACATCAACATATGACGATGAAGAAACAAGCCATTTGCTGGCTGCAAATCATAGGTTCCATTGTTTAAAAGATGTTGAAGATATATCTATGTATCACTTTATCTAGGTGGGCCATTATCTTTGCATAAATGCGCACCTTGTCATTATTTACGGCTTAATTAGCATGGTGCTTAATTACATTTACATTAATCAAGGGATAGAGGAGGCACACAGGGACACACTTTAAACATGTTAAATACACTGTACTTTATTAGTCACAGAATTTGCAGACCACATACATCCCTGTAATTTGTTGATTAGATATGGCTGATTAGATATGGCCACTGAAGGCACGTTCTATTACAGACGTGGCCTGGCCTGACACTCAATTGAATTCTGTTCGGCCTGATCTGGGAATGGAATGTCTATGTTTTTTAGATGTTTAGGAAATTAACTGGAGTTTTCCTATGTTCTAATTTAAACAATTGTATATTGTGTTACACAATTGGAGTATGTGTGTGTATCTTGTCCTGTTAGTGTGTAATGGAGAGCTGATTGTGTGTGCTCTCCTGCGGGGCAACGCAGGCAGTGTGAGATGCCCGGATGGGCTCAGTTTAATTAAACCTGTATTAATGGAGGCTGCCGTGTAGTGGGGAAGGTCAGTTCCTATGGAGAGGTGGCTCTAAATGCAAAGTACATGCATACACATGCACATGTTTACAAGCTAGGAAGATTGCTGTTGTTTTACATAACTAAGTGTTATTACTCTAACTTACTGTAGACACTCTTACACCAAAATGAAAACTTAAAGCTTTTTAGAATAAATACAAATTCTTCTGCTGCTTAATTCAAAATAATTACAATTATTTGTTACTAGTCAAGCACGTTTTTGTAAGTGAATGTTCATCAAGGCTGTATTTATTTGATCAAAAACACAATTCATAGTGAGATATTATTACAATGTATGTCTATTATTACAATTTATCTATTTAAATATATTTTAAAATGTAATTTATGTTAATTTAATTTAGTTTAATTTTCTGCAGTTATTACTCCAGGAATATGTCTTTAGGATCATACAATCCTTCAGAAATTATTTTAATATGTTTAATTTAAGCTTAATTTTATACATTCTCATTTATGGTTATTATTATTAATCATCATTATTATGAATTAATTAATTTTGCTTGCACCAAATCAGCATAATAAAATAATTTCTGAAGGATTATGTGATATATTATGTGATACTGAGGACTCCAATAATCAATTTAAAAATTAAACTTTCTCATCACAAAAAAAAAATAAATTTTTAAATATATTCCAATAAAAAAAAGTTAAATTATAACAATATTTTACAATATTACTTCTAAACTTTTTACCAGTAATTTGTTAGTATATTATATAAGTAAATTTGTCACTTAATGTTTTTTTCCCCAAGTTATGACATTTCCAAGTAGTCACAATTATTTATTAATGCAATGCAATTTTGTTTTAATGAAATTTTAGCTATATCTCAGAACTAGTTTCTTAGCCATTTTTATATTCATTTTTGATTTATGAAATTATTTTACAATAACTATAGACATGCCAGTTCCAGTTACTTTTAGAGACATTGTATACATTTATATACTCCCTCTCCCTCTCCCTCCTCTCTTTCTCTCTCTCTCTCTCTCTCTCACACACACACACACACACACACACACACATTAGTCTGAGAGTATGGAAAAGGTAGGCTTGCACTAAGAGGATTCCTGCACTTGCCCTGCTGGAGCTCAGGCATTTGAGAAAAAAAAGACACCGCTGAAAATCCATGATTAAGTGCAGCAGCTAAACGAGCCATGCAAATGAACTCAGCTCTCTCCCTTTTTTTTGTCTCTGATTCTCCGTTTCTTAAACACGCACACACAAAATCCAGCTGTATTTCCCTGTCTGTCCATAAGAGATGATCTGTCGGACACAAGTATTATGTCTTGACAGGAGGGCTTTGTTACTCTTTAATGTGTTCGCTATAGGTGCGGTTTCAGATTGAGCTTAGGTGGCTTCAGGATTATTGACAGCAGACTGTCTCCTTTCTGTAAAAGGTGATAAGTGTTCCACTCAAATCCTTTTTAGGCTGCAGTAAAACACACGTATTCAAAGAGAAATGCCTCAGTCGTGATGAACACATCAAAACCTCTGTGTACAGTGCTATCTTACATCTCGGTGAATTGTTTCAGTGTCAGCTTCCTACAGTTAAGGACAGTAAACCTATTGCTGTTGTTAGAAACCAACAATTTACTACCTTGTTAACAAATACTCATATAGAGTCAAACCTAATTTTCTTCACAATCAGGCTTGAGCCATACCTTGGCAGAAAAAAGACGAATATGCAAGAAATGATGGTTTATATTGAAGTAAAGCCCAAAAGAGTCTTTTTCTACCTTATTATTGTTATTATTTTCCTCACAGAAATGGAAAATGACTGAAATGGCTGAATGACATCTCTTCTATTCACTGCATTTGCTCATCGTTCATGTCGTTGACCCCACATCACAATGCAGGAGACGAGCGCCAGCAGACAAGCTGCGTCATGTTATCAATTCATGCAACATGACAAACTAATAACAACAGGGAATGAACGTGTATTTTGGAAGGCAGCGTAGCAAATCGAAATGCACAATCTATGGATTGTCTCTTGCGAATGAGATGGAGGGGTGCGAACAGTGGCTGTGTTATCACTTAATAATGTGTTTTGTCATACGAGTATGGACAATCTTGTTAAGTCTAAACTGTGTTCATTTCTGCCATCAGGTACAAAAAAAAAATAACATAAAAAATGAAATAACATCAACCTGGTCTCATAAAAATGCACTTTACATGCACTGTTTTTACGTATCTTACTGCAGCTTCAAAGAGAATGGCACTGTAACTTCCCAGCGGACACAGAGAGGCACAGAGGCAGGAATTCTCACGATTGAACATTTATTTAAGGAACAAAGATACACGGCAGGCTGACGAACATGCATGACCAATGACCATCACGAGCAACAAACATAACTTTAACGACAGACACTTAACATTCCAAAAGACACGGTTTAAATACAAGACACAATCAAGGATAAGGGGAACACCTGGACACACACGGCTGGCAGGGAGTTACAAACGAGGGACAACATGAGAATACAAAAGGTAAACACAAGACACGGAGCACATGGCACAATATAAACAAAGGAACACATGGACGAGCATGACGGAGAGACAGGTGAATACAGAAAAGTGTGACATAGCCCTAGACGCGGCTTCCAGACACGGGGCAACAACAAATAAATCTTGGTGTAGATGGCAGCAACGACCACCTGGGCGGAGCAGACGGAGACGACGCCCTCCAGGGCGGATCAGACGGCGGAGAAGCCCATCTGAGCTTACCAGGCAACGAGTACGGTCTCCTGAGCCGACCAGACAGTTCAGACGCCAGAGAAGCCCACCTGGGCTTACCAGGCAAAGAGGACACTCTCCTGAGCCGACCAGAGAGTTCAGACGCCTTCCAGGGCAGAGCAGATGGCGAAGAAGCCCACCTGGGCTTACCAGGCAATGAGAACGCTCTCCTGAGCCGACCAGACAATACAGACGCCATCCTGGGCCGAACAGTCAGTGATGATGCCCTCCTGGGCGCAACAGTCAGTGATAATGCCTGGATATGCATGATGCTAATATTCAAAAGCATCAGTTTTCAAATCTACCAGCATATTTATATTGTTTTGAAGCCATAAGATGATATTTTTTAAAGTAATTGTGTGGAAATTATGCTGTCTTAATCAAAACTCTGTAAATGTGTGTGAAAAGAAATAAAGGGAAGTTTTACTGCCTCTAGTGTTCATTTCTTTTGGAAACTGCAGTGATATGTACTTATTGGTACGTATTTATAAAAGACATCGTATGGCTTCAGAAGGACTTGAAATGCAACAACTTGTTTGTAATGTTTTTTTTTTTTTTACTGCTTATGGTCAGTTTTTGAAATAAATACCTGTGACTGCGCTTTTATTGTCTGTGTGTGTTTTAT
>JAUMHR010000050.1:5037745-5048710 GCA_032361145.1 Enteromius fasciolatus
ATATATAAATTTGTATTAGTAACATGCATTGCTAAGGACTTAATTTGAACACATCTTAAGGTGATTTTCTCAATATTTTATTTTATTGTATCTCAGCCAAATAATTTCCTATCCTAACAAACCATACGTCAATGGAAAACTTGTTTATCAGTTTTCATATAATTTAAATTTCAATAAAAAAATAATAATAATAAAAAAAAAGACCCTGTTTTTTGGTCCAGGGTCACAATTCGGTTATGCAATTGTTAGTACCCAGGTATTGTTTTGGATGTGTGTTGATGTCATTGTCAACGGACAAACTTTTACAGTACAGTCGTGGAAAGTTCACAAGTCGATGGAAAGTTCATAAGTGGATGGATTTAGTTTTGTGAAGTGTGACATCATATACCATAGTCCATCACAACACCATTTGGTCAAAATGCAAAACTACAACACTCGAAATTTCTAATTTGTTTGACTAGAAAAGTCCCCCAGTTAGTTCCCCCAGTTAAAATCTGGTCACTTTAGTGAATCTGGCTTGTTGCCCTATACTCTGTGTGTTTGTGTATGTATATGTGTGTGTTAGATGTTTCTCCGTGTTGGATGTTGCTCCCTCCTCCTCTCATACCTCCTGAATAAAAGGCTGCGTTCGCTAAGTGCAGACGGATCCATTTCACCGTGGAACTACGCACACAAAGCCTGGGAGTGCAGCTCTCATGCCACTGCCGGGTATCTCTTACGCCCTCTCACATTCACCATTCTCTCACTCCGCGCTGACCGAAAGGTGACACTGTGGATGGACCGGCAGATAGGCTCAACTCAATAACACGCTGCCCAAGTAAAGACTATGCCTCCCTCCTGTTTTACACTCGCTCTGTTTCTATTACTCTCTCTCTCTCGTTCGCCCTCCCTCCGCCACCCCGTCCAGTGCTCTGCTATGGCTAATGCTCTAGAAAGTTCCTCCAACAGAGTCCTCACACTTTCTTAGTCACACTAGAGTGAGTGGGGGGAACATCTAGAGTGATGTTAATCGTTGCTCTCTCTCGCTGGCTGTGGCGGCACACGTGAGCGGACAGTGTTCTGCTGTGTTCTACTGGGCCATGGACGGTGGAGTATGGCATTCAGATGAGTGAGCTGGCAGGAAACAGGCAGTGCTGTGACCAGGAACTCCATTAAAAACGACACAGCACACTTTGATTACCATGACTGGTCAGCCAAGTTTAAGCACCCCTACACACTCATACTGTTTCTTATACATTTTGTCTCACTTTCACGCACAAACACCCACACGCATGCATGCACACAGCCACATCTCCTCTCTCTGTTAAACAGCCTGTGAAAGTAGTGGATATAATGGTCCTTTTGGCCTCATTTCCTCAAACACTGAAAAAACAATGTATGAATGTCATGTTTTTACAGAACTCTATAAGCTATAAATAGATGTTTCTTCAACTTTAGGCACTTTTGGCTATACGCTATGTAGAGCATTAAAAAATTTACTCTCTTAAAACTTTTTATACCATTAATAGGTTATACAAAGATTTGTCTATCAATATCCAACATTCAGCATATGTATCTTAAATGCACGTTTTCATTTTTGAAATAGTACTGTATGTGTGCTAGTGTAATTTTCACCTCAACTCAAATTATGTTTTTTGAATGAATGAAGTAATACACAAATGTTTGACTATATTTTAAATACTTATAAATAAAAAAGCTAATAAATTCACCCTTTTTACATAATTTGAGAGTTACAGCTATATGGACAGTTTTATAACACAAAATATGCAATATAACATTATGTCAAATGAGTAGGGTACATTTATATATATATACATACACACACCGTACTAATGCATATTTATGTTACAGTTAATAGTACTGTACATATATATAATGTGTTACATTTAATCATTTAGCAGAAACGTTTATCCATAATGAGTTATACATGACTAATAAGGATAAATAAACATGAGAAATAATACTACAATAACAATATCATAAAGTTTTGAGTTATAATAATAATAATACAAATTTGCAGAAATAATTTCAAATGGTTCAAGTAAGAACAGGGAGGGATTAAAAATGTCAGAAGAAACACTCAAATGTTAAACACACAGTCCTAGTCACACACACACATACACACACACCCAAAATAAATAGCCTTTAGAACTAATTACTAACACAAACTTAACTAATTGCTGTAAAATATTCTTGTTTTACGCCATACTAGAGGGACTGATGGAGTACAGATGGCCAGCAGAAGGTCCTAAAGTAAAAAACTTCCTGGTTCATGAATCAGAGTTTCAATGGCGATCTAGCAGCCAATCACGTGGCTTGGAGAAGCAGCGTTTGAGAGCGTCTCTGGGGCAGCCTGCCTATTAAAACAAGGCCAAACACTTCACAGACAGCGAGTGAGCCAATTAATTCTGCTGGGGGCTATGCTCCCAGGTTAGGATTTGCTTATGGTGATAAATTGGCGCTTTGTATCCATGCTAAACTACCTCCATTTCTCTCATTTTCTATGGGCTGCCAGGTCCGTGGATGATGTCACAGGGCATATGATGATTAGGGGATGCCTCATGTCCTGTTGTCGCAGGGTCAGCCCTGCTCTGCATGTGTGAAATTAATTAAAATCTGGCTCATGTCACTGGTTGTGCTAATGCTAACACAACCAATTCTAACCGCATGACCTGCACAATAAAACAAACTAAGACAGTAAGACCTAACATCGAAAAGGTTAATATGTTTTAATGTGAATTATCAAAGAATTATGCAAAGAAAATATTCCATATAACACACAACATGACATGACAGGAATTTTTTATTCTATCTGTTGCAGTACATTAAAAATGCTTGAATACTTGAAAGACATTAATATATTTTATATTTATTCTATATACACTATATATATTTTTATAGGGTTAAAAACATATATTGTCAGGGTGATTAAACAGTCCTGATATCTTAAATAAATGGCATTCTTAAAAAGAAAACAAAACTAAGTAGTTAATATATTATTATTTCTTATAAAATATTTTTTTTTGTTGTTGCTTCACTGCTTAATAAATATCTGATAACTTTTGTCCACTAAATCAAAGTCATCTAGTGTCACCAACATGACTGACATATCAGAAACACACAAAACATAAATAACAAATAAGCAAATCAATATCATTAAAAATTATATTAATTATATTATATTACTGACTAATAATATTACTGATTATTTTGAGCAGAACTAAATCTTGCATGCTTTGCTTCAGACTCATTAAGAAAAATAAATGTTGAAATTAAATTATGCGTTTTGTACAAGTGTAGTATGAATGGAGATCTGTTACTGTTTATTGGTTGTTATGTCTGAGTTTTAGGGGGCTTACCATTTTTCTGAAGAGCCAAAGCATATTAGGACTACTGCTTTGATTAAAAGTTGTAATGCCACTTGCTGATGCAGTGATACGGATTATGTATTAGCCAACGTGCGCTTTAGCCTGCTAAATGTTAGCTAAGCACCATGTAACTGTAAGACAGTGTTATTAAATGGTTTTAATCAATACAGCTTCGTACTAATACTATTCCTTTAATAACTGATTTAACTAATTGCACACGTTCAGTACTAGAAATGGTGAGTTAGATTTCAAATTCATTGTCTAAGAGAAGGGAGAGATTATATGGTGAGTAAACAAGCTGAATGTTTTGATTTGTCAAAGCTTCCGAAGCCGCTCTTAGCGGTGATGGGTTAAAGCTCTGCTGTTAGCTGAAGAACTGTTGAACCCTCCAGCCACCCATTTCCTGATCTGACCTGTTCGGATGTGCATTAATTTGAAAACGGCAACGTAAACAAACCTCCATTTTAACCACAGCCCATGGTCATCTCTCCTATGCTTTCGTCTGTAAATCTATAAAGCTCAAAGTCAGCTTTCAGATTCCAGAGCTGCATTTCTCCTAATAAAGACATGTGGTCTGCGTTTACTTTCTCTCTCTTTTTTATCTTTATCTCCCCTCTCTCCTTCCTCTCTCTCATAAAAGAGACTCTCTATTGTATCTCTCATCTGAACTGTGGAGTGGTTAGAGGGGCTGTTGTGGGGAGAAAGGGGGAGGTGGTGAGGGGATTGAGGGATTGGAAGAGCATGGGCATCCTTTCTCAAACAGGAAAGGTCCATATTCCCCTCGTTATTTCACATCAAGACCGTTTTTCTAAACGCAAACATGGAAGTCAGTCATGGGCAACTGGCTTTGCTTGAATAGAGGAAACAAACAACAGCAGCAACCACAAGAAAGAATCTCCACTGATATGGTTTTCAGATAAGCAATCCTGTCTTTGTAGGCACTATACTAAAGCAGTTTGCCTTGAATTAAACCTTAATTTAATTATCTGTAGCACTTGTCAACTTTAATAGGCAGTAATGTAAGAGAAAATACAAAGAAAAGATACTTTCGTCATTTCATAGCCCGCTTTTAAAATTAGAACTATAAAAAGAATATGAATGAATAATGGCTTTTGTGAACCTGACTAGCATGTTTGGGTTGCGATGGCAGGGCCATCAGACTGACAGTTTCCCCAAGTGCGGCTGACAGAGTTCCCCGCCTGGCTTTTGTCGACTTTTAACACTGTGGATTTGTCAATCGACTCAGTGGCCTGAAGAGGCCTTCGCATTGTGAGGTGCGGCTTTTGGACGCTGCCAAGCAAGCTGCACGGGCGATGGCTTTAAGAAAGAACACAATGAGCTGGAAAAAACCTGGCTACCTGTGAAACAAAACCAGGAACAGGCGGGAAAATATCCACCCGAGAGAGAGGGAGTGAGAGAAAAGAAAGGACAAAAAAAATTAGTGTCACCATCTGACGCTCTCCATGTTTTTGCCACAGCCAACTCTCTGAGTACTATGAGTGAATGACAGCCTGAGAGAGCGAGTGTGTGCGTGCGTGTGAGCGAGCAAGCGTGCGAGTGAGATAGAGAGAGAGTGAAAGGGGAGGGGGGAGGACCGGGTAAGCCTTGAATCCTTGTCATCAGCCCCTTCAGTATGAATAGGTCTAATGAATGCGGCTAAGTGGTAAGAATCCATGGTCAGCAGCATCAAGGCAGGTAATACCGCCCAGATTTAATTGGGAGCAGGTATTGGAGGCTGTATTACTTTAATTGGTTAGGGGTGCTCTAAATGGAAAAAGACAAAGTATAATGGCCAAATTGAGGCACACAATAGCACTTAGTGCAGGATTGTATGCAATCGCTAATCTGCCGAGGAATGAGGCAATTCGGTGCCATTTTCTCAGTAAAACCAGCTGCACCGAACTTGTCCCTTTTGTTCCCCCTTGGGAAAATGCAAGATTGAAACAGAAAATACCTTTACCCGGGCAATCATTTGCCACGTGTAGAAAGCGGATACAGCAGTGAGCGATGGAAAAAAAAGAAGGATCTTTGTGGTGGAAGAAAGGATGGAGAGGGAGATAAAGGCTGAAAGTGGGGCCTGTCACGGTCAGCCGAGGAGGAATACAGTGATGACATTTGCAGTGACAGACGAGCCTTCCAGGAAGGCTGGCCAGAGTTTAGAGGCAGGAATCTGATCTTTAAAAGACATGAGCTGTGATAATTAAAAGAGGACAGGTATTTAAGACTTGGCTTTGTCATTAATATTGACCGAGATCTGGTTTAAATCTTAATGATGCTCAGACAGCTGGACCTACACAATAGACTGAGGTCTGAATTAAACACCAAGGCCTCTCCATTGACCACTGCGAATGCCTTGAATTAACATGCAAACAAAGACACTGAGTGGTTTATGTCAGTTTGGAAACTTACTTCAAATACAGACAAACCAACACTCTGGTCAAAAAAATACTAGCTGCAAACACTCTTAAAGTTCTAAAATGCGATGCCATTGAAGAATAACTTTAGATTTCCCAAAGAACCTTTCAGTAAGCAGTTCTTAAAAGAGCCACGCATTGTGAAGAACATTTTATTAATCTGAAGAATAGTTTTGTGTAATGGAAAGGTTCTATGGATGTTATCAAATGTTCCTTTTATCAAAGGACCTTTATTTTCAAGAGTGAATGAAGTCTTCAGCAAGTTTTGGGATGGGATAATCACACAAACACATCAGTATCTAGTATACCACTCTTGATAAGAAGTGTTTGATGTACTATATGGAAATAATTGGTCATTGTACTGTAAGTGGTGTGCAATTGAGAGAGTGCAGTTTACTTGTGTTTGGTGTCGTAGAAGTAGCTTTTGAAATGCTGTAATTAGTGTGATGTGGGGAGTATTTTGTTGCCTGTGTTTATTGCCATGTCTGCTATTCTGTGTTTATTGAGTCGTGTCTTTTGTTTTAGGTGTCCTTTGCAGTGCCATGTATTTGACAGCTCTGAGAAGCAGCATGATGTGACAGACCATATGGGAAGCATGTAAGGTTATTCTTATATGTCAAGCTTTCCATTGTTTTTGCAAAGTGCAGCTGGGTGGATTTTTGCTTTTAAATGTAAAATTCAATGGTGGGTGGTCTTTCTCACCTTAAATATATGATAAAATTGGACGCTGTGGCGGAATAGTTTTGTAAATTGAAGTTGCTTTAGTTTGTGTCTTCAGTTCTCGTTTGTTTTGATGAAACTTTTGCTTATTCTAGTTGGTTTGATTTATTTGGATTCATTCGACTCTTTTAAGTTCAATTTGATGCCTTTAGTTGTTGTATTATGCTTGTTATAGTGTTGTTAATGGTTGCTTTAGTTTCCTGCTAATTTGCATAACTAGCTCTTGGTGGTAGTGTTACAATAAGTGGTTATAGAGTTACGAGGGGCAGTGATTTGCTAAGAGTAAGTGACGAGACATCATCAAGACATCAACTTTATGAAAAAGAACAGCAAAGTGGTGTGGTAAAAACGAATGAGAATGTAGACAGTGATCCACCACATGATACAAATAAAACACTGCAGTAAAACACTGTATGACTGCCTACTAAAAAGCCAACAGATCAAAGACTATGAGAACTTCAGTGATTTAACTGCTGCCAGTATGAATGCAGCTTTAGGTCTTGACACTTTTGATCCAATCTAAACAAACTTTAAAGTGGTTTATTGGCATCTAAATGAATGCTACTGTAAATATGTGCTAGTGATTCAAGACTACATGACTGCCAAATCCACAGCTTACTTTTTGTGCCATGGTGTGCAGGTGGATGTTACATTGAAGGTCAAGATATTGACTGTTAGCTGGCTGATTCCAGCTTCAAAGTAAAAATCAAGCAAATAGGGCTGTCTTCTAGGATGTTGAAGCCTTAAGGGTTTCTTGTTTAATCTTAGTGTTCATCCCTAAAGGAGGTTTTAATGGCTTTGGAAGTTCTTGGTTTTTACAATCTGTAAAGTGAAATGTTATACAAAAAAAGAAAACAAAAAAAGAAAATTATTAAATTAAGTAGCAATAGATCATAGATCTGTAACGTCTGGTGCGGGTGAAAGAGAGCGCCAGAGATGTGGATTTCAACAAACATAAATTTCCTTTTTAATAATAAATCCAAAGATCTTCACAGAGCATTAATAGCACCAAACACAATTGTTGACGGACGAAACTGAATACAAAAGACATGGGTTTTATACACAGCACGCTAATTACAAGACACGACACAGCTGGGGAAACACAGGTGGAAGGGAATCAACTAATAATCACAAATTGACACAGGAAGGACCAAATAAGGGCAAACAGGAAGACATGAACTGAAACTAAACTGAAACCAAAACAGGAAGACAAGAAAACGAAACTAAGAACAGAACAAAACAGACAATAATGTTACAAGATCCAGGAAGAAAGATAAGAATTATATATATATATATATATATACACACACAATATAGATATTTATGTGTATATATACACACACATATACATACGTACACAACCTCCACTTCATGCAGACTTTCAGTAAAAAAATCTCATAAAAAAAAATCAGCCTCATAAAATAAATACCTCTGTGCACCTTTTTTTTACGTCCTTTACTGCACGTAATGTCCACTGAATGGTGCTAAAACACAGGTTCAAATACATTTTTTTAAACGTTGATATTGGTATGTATTGCCGTCATTGGCCAAGAAGCATTAAAGCACGTGGAGTGCAGCCGGCTTTAGCTTTTTGTCATTCAGCAAGCGCTCTGTGTGTGTCATACTTATTTGGTGTTGTCTGTCTATTATCACTCCTTATTTAAAAATTAAAGCAAGGGCGAGAGCGGACAGCATTTCAGGCCATGTTGTTCTCTTCCTAAACTACATTAAGGGTTGGGGAAACACGCAGTGTGAGTGTTGTCTGCTCGAGAGAAAAGCACACACAGTCAGCTCCCGAGGAAGCTGATTGCGAGCGCTCGTTTCGGCGTATGCTTTGCTCTCTGAGGGCTCTCTTTGAGCAGAGAGCCTTCACCAGCATTCCTCGTGGTGCCAGCCCCGCTTTCACTGACCCGCTGTGCTCGGGGTATCGCGGTGGGTTCTGGTAGAAGACGGGTGATCCCTATCCTCTTCCTTTCTCACCAGATCTACTTTGTATGCACAAGCATTACTATAAATGAATGAATGATAAGCAGCATTCTGGGGAGCGGAACTCATGCTGTCAGCTCTCGAGGGGGCTGGTCACGCTTCTCTCCACTGCAAATGCTCCACCCCCGCAGGACACCCTCCGAGGAGTGTGATCGAGTCGATCCTCATGGCAGTTGCGAGAGTGAGAGAAGGCCAGTCACTTACTGTCAAGTTTCAGAGACTGCTGGGTCTGATGGCAGCTGCGTCCAACATAATACCTCTTGGCCTGCTGTACTTAAGACCGCTCCAGTGGTGGCTCGGGACCAGGGGTTTTTCCCCAAGGGGAAACCTCCTTTGCATGATCAAAGTTTCACGCCATGCATGCCTTGAAATGTGAAGGAAATCTTGTTTTTTCAAGCAGAGGTGGACCTCTTTGTAGCTCTATAATGCGCAATGTTCATCCAGCTTCTCTCTAGTTCATCCAGCTCCACTTGGGCTGGATGACATGATACAGACTTGGCCAAGGCTTCGTCTATACACCTTTCACCTCTGCTCTGCCATTGGTAAAGTGGTACAGTTGGTACAGTGCTGGAGTTCCTGCTCACTGGGGTCACCTACTGCACCCTGAAGGTTGAGGCCTCCAGTATGATCCCAAGTCCCTACGTGGGATCTGGTCGTGGTGTTAGAGGCCCTCTGTGGGCCACCTGTTGAGCCCATAGAGGAGATCTCAGATCGCAGTGGCCCCTTCATCCGTATCCTCTGGGTGCGTTTTCAGGGTCCCTGCGGTCATACCACAACCGATTGTACATCAAGACTTCAGTCCTCCTCCCTTCAGGGAGCCAGGCCAGAAGAAGCTATTGTGGATGCCATGAATAATGCTTAGGAGTTCTCTGGTCTGCTGCTGCTGCTAGGAGGCTCATTCAACTAGGAGTGTGGCGACCAAACCAAACGTTTGTCTGGACTTCTGTTCCCTCACCTTAGCTGTGCAGGTACACACACTAGGCAGGGATTTGCAAGTCTGGGGGCGTGGTCTTCCCATTCCCCATAGCACCCTTGTTCCTCGAAGGAACAAGACGCGGCATCTCGTATCCACACTTCCGGAATCCTTGCATGCGCTAGCTTCATGACATAGAAGCTGAAGCCAGCTACAATCCACATGCTTTCATGCACCTATGATCTACATCCATTGGACTGATTAGACATACTATTCAGAGACTTCACGCTGGAGGCATTCTTTATAGCGTCTTGTCGACATGGCATCTCGTTTCTTCCAGAAACTAGGGTTACATACGTAACCTTGAGACATTTTCAAATATTCCAACATGTTAATTTTATTTTGAAGTCATTACATGATATTCTTCAAGTAACTGCAAAAATCACATTTTATTACTCGAAACATTGTAAATTAGTGTGATAAGGAATAAGAGGAGTTAGAGTTTTACTCCCTCTAGTGTTCATTTCTTTTGTAAACTGCAGTGATATGTACTTGTTGGTACGCACAGTATTTCATGTCTCGTTAAAAAGTGCACCTAAGGTACATTTATTTCATAATACTGTACCAGGTTAGAAAACAACATGTAAATAATAAAGCAATAAAAACAAACACATACTATTGTTTTTAAACTTAACTTCACCTTTGCATGATTGCAACCCTTATTTATATTGTTCTCCATTAATAAATCTTTGACAAAGGCTATTGGTCTGTCTGAAATGTTGTCCAGAAATAAACAGTGCTTAAATGATCATGCAGTTTTATTTTATCCTTAAAAATCTACAACTTAAACAATATATAGTCTAGTTGTAGTAGTATTATTCGCTGAATACACAATAATAAAAATGTTTTAGCTACAAAATCATATTAGTTAACTGTTCATCTAAGAGTCACATTATCCAAATAATAAACCAAAATGATATAAAATCATGCATTTTTCACTGACAGTATCATAATTCATTTCTGTCAATGTGGGCATATGCACAGTCATATCAGTATACAAGTGATGTGTTGGTTTTACTGAGAAACACTGCACTGACTGTAATAATTCTATTAAATAATAGATTACAATACTGTCTGTGTTAATACATAAACACTATAATACTAATTTTAAAATAACAGATTTATTCAGTATGATGCAAGCTATTTTTTTGCAAGCAAAGTACTGCAGTCATAAAACTGCACTGTACAAAACAGAAGCTACTTTTACAACATCTCACATCCAATACTTGAATGTGTACTGTAAATTTAAACATGTTGCTTTTAACCAAATCACTATTAATTTTTGTTAAAGTAACTAACTTGCTATTTCACCAAAATGACAAACCTTAAAATTGATATCAGCTTGTTGCATTTAATGAAAGTAACACTTCAAGGTGAGACAGAAAGAGGTGACCCTAAGAGAGAGAGAGAGAGAGAATGTTATTCTGTCTGATATGAACCCTTTCTATGTATATATATATATATATATATTTAAAAAAACAAAAAGTGAAAATTATAATATATC
>JAUMHR010000050.1:5063960-5079714 GCA_032361145.1 Enteromius fasciolatus
GTCCTTTCAAGTGTTGTTTTGATAATGCATTAAGTTAGTGTTCAGTGATGCATCGAGTTCGATTGTGCTGAAAGTATTCTGTTATGCCTAACCAATGTATGTGTTCGCTTACTTGGGTCTGAGAGAGTGGCGTGAGATAAAAAGGATATGAGAAGTCATTGCAAACCCCTGTGTCAGCATGATTCTTATAAGATATAACATATATATTATGTGAATAGTTTTTAGAAGAGACTGCAACTTTTATGTGTGCTAACTTGCAACTTTGTTAATGTTTATTTGTGTTTATGGTTATGCCTACATGTATTTACGATTCCTATTTAATGCAAATTGCATTTCTTCCTAGGTTTGTTGTTTAACTATAAACAAAAAAACCCTGCATTACCAAGGCCTGTTTACAAAGCCTCCTCCTCACCAACAAGGCCACTTACATTTCAACCACAAGCACATTACGGTGACATTAGAATGTCTATGTGTAGCTACATGTTTTTGCCTGTTCTGTTTTCAGCAACATGCCAGGTGACCATAAAGTAATAAAGAGATATTATTCCTAAACAACAGAAAAATGGCCTACTATTATTCCAAATGGCATATAGTAGATGTGGTGGAAGTCTGCCAAACATTACTTTTCCTGGCTCTGGAATCCAAATAGCCTTCCAGATGATCAAAGAGTTGAGAAAGAGTGACTTTTTTAAGTTAATGATAATCTGACCTTAACTTTGTATGTGGCACTTTTCAGGGTGGATTGTTTTGTGAACCTGTCATGATGCAAGCCAGGCTTTGCAAAGAGGCTGTTGCAGAATTGGGGCAGCAGTAACTATACTGACTTCAACGGCAAACCCACAATTTTTTGTGGTACTGTATTATGCAACTAAGCTTTGCAACTCATTTTATATATTTTATAATAATAATATTAAAGATCGTTCCCATGAGTGAAAACATGAAACTTACTTACAAATTCTTTTGGTGCATTGACTAAATGAACTTCAGGTAAAAATGCTGCCTGGTCTCATGGCATAAACGTTCCTTGGTGCACTTTTTAGCGAGACACAAAATGCATACCAACAAGTACATATCACTGCAGTTTCCAAAAGAAATTAACACTAGAGGCAGTAAAAGTCTGACACCTTTTATTCCTTTTCAGACAAATGTACAGAGTTTCGATTAATAAAGCATAATTTTCGGTAGGTCTGTTCGGTAGCTCACGGAGTACAGAGATGTACTTGAGAGGCGAGAAACTCCGGTTTGAATCACGTGTAACTACAGTTCAACAAAACTGTTCAAATCTGCATAAAGGGAAGTTGAAATGGCACAAATGCATTTTTATATCAGTTTTGCATTTGTTAACACTATTGGGTTTAGATTTGGTGTAGGCCATATTTCCAACATGACAGAGCATTAACTTTTAGCAACAGTCTACGGATATTTCAATTCTGAACCGCCGCAATACATACCTATGTCAACGCAATAAAACGTGCCAGGGTTCACATACTGTACCTGTGTTTTAGCACCACTCAGTGGACATTTCTCTTTGAAACTGCGGCAAAACATGTAAGGCACGTAAAAAAAAATTTTGGTGCACAAAAAGTGCACATAGGTACAGTACTGTGCAAAAGTCTTAGGCCACTAGTATTTTCATCAATATTGCAGTAGCATGTCATTTGGAAATATCAGTTTACATTTCCAAACATTAATGTCATTAATTGTAATAATGCAGTGAGATTATTGTCTGTACAAGAAGTCTGACAACAGCCAGTGCTCCACACAGAGATCTGATCTGATCATCATCCAGTCTGTCTGGAATTACATGAAGTAACAGAACAAACTGAGACAGATTGAATCCAGAAGAACTGTGACAACGTCTCCAAGTGTCAACACAAGGACATCATGGGAGAACGTTGCCCCAGTTCTTCCGGATTCAATGTAAACTGATATTTCCAACTGCTAGCGCAAAATATAGAAATAACCAACATAATACCATTTATTGTTGGTGAAAATACTAGAGGCCTAAGACTTTTGCACAATACTGTACATATTTTTAGGAGACCAGGTTGGAAAAACGTATACAAATTAAGATGTACTGTTTTTGAAGATTTGACAAGACCTTGGGTTTTTTCTATGCTTTTTTTCATGTTTGGCTTTTGGCTTCCACTCCGGAGTCCTTTACTGTACAGTATATTCTTTATTCAAATCTGTTACTAGAGCACATAGTAAACTTCCCTTTACAAAATTCAAGCAGTATTGCATGCAGTCATACCCAAACTCAAGCAAACACACACACACAAACATCCACCTTCAACTCAGGAGAATGATGAGTAATACACGGCATCTCGCTGTCTCTCTTTCCCTTTCCCCGCTCATCCTCTCCTGACATTTCTCCGCTCTCCCCCCATCTCCCCCTCACTCAGGAGCTGTGAGTGTGTTTGACCTTAAACCGTTCCTCTGCCTTTACACTGTCAGCTCCAGTCTGTGTTCTCAGGGCCTGAGAGATCCCCGCCTGCAATATGTCTGCCGACAACCCATAAGAAACGACTTGCTCTGTTTTTATCTATTAATAATTGAGCAGTTCTGAAGATGGGAGGGGGGCAGTTTGTCACAAGGGGAATTTATACCTTTCACTAAGGTTTGGGCTAAACGGCACTTTCTTCCGACCTGAGAGAGGGAGAGAAAGGAGAGCTTAGTGTGTTGTTGTTATCCATAGCTTAAGGGTGTGTTTATGTATGAGTCTTCAGAGAATGAAATGCCATAACCTTGTGTCTCCTCTTCATAGTCCTGGACAAGATTGTTTGTGTTTATCTATCTGTGTGTACATGTCAGGGTCTGGAGAAATGATTAGATATGAATGTTCAAAATGTAATCTACTGATTGTTCATTCATATATATATATATATATATATATATAGTCAGAGGTCTACACCTGTCGTTCAGCATTCTAATTCGTCTTAAATCCAGTGCTCTGGCTGATGTGGGACCCCCCTCACAGATATAGTTCTGAACATGATTTTTGAACCAATCACTTGTCACCTGTCTTAAATTGTAAATGCAATGTGAATAAATTCTCTGGAACTGCAGGAAAATGGTATTATGACAGCATCACAACCCAATGAACCCTTGGATAATTAATATTTATTTATTTATTTATTTATTGGAAAACCTTTCTGTCACCGAGATTGCATTTATTTGATTAAAACTACAGTAATATTGTTACAGAGATAGTATTGCAATAATAATAGTAATAATAATAATAAAAACGACTGCAAATATTTAATATATTATAACATAATATATAAAGATTACTGCAGTCTTCAGTCTTGCATCATTCTTTAGAAATCATTCTAAAATGCAGATTTTGTGCTCATTTATTAATAATGTTTTAATATTTTTTGTAGAAACCATGATGCATCTTTTCAGTGAACAGCAGTAATTATGCATTTCTTAACTGTCACATTTGATAAATTTAACGTGTCCTTGCTGAATTAAATAATAGTTTTAATTACGTTCTTTTTTTAAAACAGATAACTCTGTTTTTAACAATTTTCAATAAGCATGTTTTTTTGATTGTGCCATCCAATTGGTAAATCCAACTGCAATTGCGTTATTCTGATTAAGTTAAAAAATAACTTAAAATCAATCTAATTAAATGTTTAAACAATTTTAAAAAATCTGTTTTTGCCAATAAATTCTTAAACTTTTTAAAACTTCTTTTTTTAAATGTGATATTTAAAATATCACTGTTTTATACTTTGTTTTCACTTCAAAAACATTGCTATTTTTAAAATTAACAAGATTATATAATTAATTATTGCAATCATACCAGTATGAAAAAAAGAAGAAGAAAAAGAGAGAGAGGAAATATATATAAACATACCTTTTTAAATATTTATTTAATTTCTCAAAGTAAATGTTTAACATAGTTTGCAATGAAATGTTACAAAAAACATATTCTATTGAAAGTTATGCAAATTTATTGCCAGAAGAATACAGATTTTGTTAAGTCACTTTATATATTATATATAATTATTTATATAGTGCTTTTAACAATACAGATTGTAGCAAAGCACTGAACATTATAAAGTAGTAGAACAGAGTCATGGTAATGTATAATGACGAGAATTAAACAATTTATTTATCAAATGCAGAGACGGTCTCTGTAGTCAAGATGACGATAATCACTAGAAATTTTGTCAGTGGAAAAAGATGATTTTGGCCTGCAGAATGCTCAAAAAAAAAGAGTCAATGTGCAAAGTACTTGTCGTAGTCTGACTGGTCAATAGGTAGACAATTAGAACACCTTATTTTGCCCTGGAATCTAAAGCATTCCACCATATATATCTTTGGAAGTGCATATAAATATAAAGCCCTAAGAGAAAAAAAGAGGTGCTTAAGAGTGCATTTAAACAGGTAACGATCAGTCGAGCTCCTTTTATTCCCTCTGTTTGTGCTGTATTCACATCTGAGGATAGCCTTACCTCTCACTTTCTCTCTAATTAAGTAGCCTTTAAACATTTCCCTGCTGAGAGCTCGCTGTCAGAACAAAGTAGACATTGTTTTTCCCTTTGAGGCTCTCAGTGAGCGGGAGCCTCCTAACGTTACTGCCGGCCGATAGGGCGGCGGTCCTCAGAGGCCTGTGATGGAGTAAGATGTGGAATCGGCCCTATCTCCTGTCTGGAAGGACGATTGTTTAATGGGAAAAAGATTGCTGTGTTCACTGCTGATTGCATTTGGACAGGGCAGCTGATGACGCTGGGAGGTTCCTTGGCCCTGGAGGACAATGATTAGTGGAAACTGGAGACGAGGAAATTCACTTCCCATGGAGTCGAAGGGCAGTGGGTAATGACCCGGTATGGGCTTCCCCTCGGTTAGCTGAGACAACCTCTGTTTACATACAATGAGCTCTAATTGGGATGGTACTGGTTTTTATTATGTGCTATTCCTTTAATGCAAGACATGTCACTGGCACTGAGGTTGAAATAGACACTCTTCCTTTCGTGTGTCAGGAGTTTCACGCCATTTACGGCAATCGCCGGATGCCTTCTCGCCTTAAAATGCCTGGGATGTCTCTGTTGAATTGATGGTTTTGACAATTCAGGGCTAAATCAAAATGAAGATTCTCCGATTCAAAACAGTGCAGTCATAAAGATGGATGTGGGTGGCACAAAAAGCTGCCCTCCATTCTGATCCCAGAATCAGTCTAGCTGTGCGCATGCACCCACAAGTCTCATTCTCTCTGATATGGAAAAAAGCACCATATCATGCTGATATATTTACATTCATATATCATTAACTGACTATCAAACCCCTCCAGAAACAGAGAGAATTCTCTGAAGGGTGGCCGCTGTCTTTTTGCATGGCTCATTAGTGCATTGCCCTTGCACAAACGTATCAACAATGTTCTAAAGCTAATACACTCTTAGATTTCCTCTCCTTATGATATAGGCAGAGAAGAACGGGGGTCAGACATGCGTTTGAGTGCAAGCGATTGCCTCTGCACAGAAATGATTTATCAGGCATTGCTGTTCCGCTCCGCTCTGTAGAGTTTCCTATTGATGTGACGAGTTGAAATGGTTTCTTCAAGAGAACGACAACGTCAGTAGCCACACGAGACGCGTCTGCACCAGCACACACACAGTTCCTCTTGTCGGATGCCTCTCTGCTTTTAATTTGCTGCAGACTGCTTGTTTGAGTACACTGGAAGGCAGGGATGAACGATTGCGCCGTACCTGTTTGATATCTGATACGATCGCCATCCTGTAGGATCGGAAGAAACATAATGAATGTTTGCGTTACTGTTTAAGTCATCTGAGGTGGTTTTAACTGTGTGTTAATTACACAGATTACACAGTCTTACCTAAAACTTCTCAAGATTCTTCGTTTCTAAGGCAGAATAATTCAGACGCAGAGTAATAATACATTGAAAGCCCATAAAGATCGATTCTTCTTCACTGCAAGTGCAAATCATTCACTGTAGAGTGAGAGATTCTGAATGCATGATATGGGGGATGGCAATCATTTAATATAGCTCGGATTCTTCTTTTAACACACACACACACACACACACACACAGCTTGCAGAGCCAGCGTAGTGTCAGCTGCACACATCAAAGACGGCGCTCGAGGTGAGAACATGAGCTTGTGAATGAGATATTAGCAGAACGCCACGGAGCAGTCAAGCTAAGATTCTACATAGCAGCAAATTGCAGTGTTGTGACCACTGGCTCATCAGGTACAATAAGATGAGTATTTATTGTAGAACAGAGAGACTTAAAATAAAAGAAGCAGTACTTGCATGATGGGCTAATGGAATGTAGACCTCCATTAGAGATAATTTAAAGCAGACCGAAAGCTTTGTTGTGAAAAAAGTGGATTGATGTTAGCAATTATGTAGCTGTGGTAGTTCTTTGCTATGATGTTGTCAATATATTTTCTTGCAGTTGGAGACATGGCCTAGCAGTAAGCAGTGTGTTCCAGGTGCATTCAGCTGTGGTGCGTACGAGGCAGATGCAAGTTCAATTGCAGCCTGATCTCATGCTTAACATTTTTCTGTCCTCTTTTAAATGTCTGTCAATGAAAAAGCATAAAAATCACATCTTAAAGTATGGCAAGTAATAATTTAAAATAAAGTAATCATGAATCATTTTAGTATTTGCATGATAATTATTTATTGAACAACATTACATAAATTATGCTTAGCACTTAAATAGTCCTCATTTCAATTAAAGCCAGTAATTTTGCCCCTAGTGAAAATTATCAATAGTTAGTGTACTCTACTACCAAGGAGTTGAAGTACACTAGCAATTCAACACTCTTTAAAGGGGCCATATAATGCGATTTCAAGTTTTCCTTTCTCTTTGGAGTGTTGCAAGCTGTTCGCACATAGATAAGACTCCTAAGTTGCAAAGATTAAAGTTTCAGAACCAAAAGAAAAGTGTTTTATGAACCTGCATTACACCAAATACACAAAATAATGTTCTTTTTCGCAACATCATTGGATGCCCTTTTCCCACAAATCGATATGATTCTTTAAAGGAATAGCTCACCCAAAAAAAAAAATTAAGAAGCCGGAACTCAGCTCTCTTGTAAATGTGCATACAGCCATTGCAAGTCAGTGATTTGAGTTATAATTTTAAAGATAAAATATATTTTTGTTAAAAAAAACCACCCAGGTGGAAATTATAGGCAGTTAGCAAGACACCCCCAATAAAGGAGTGGTTCTGCAGGTGGTGACCACAGACCACTTCTCAGTTCCTACGCTTTCTGGCTGATGTTTTGGTCATCTTTAATTGCTGGCGGTGTTTTCACTCTAGTGGTAGCATGAGACGGAGTCTACACAAGTAAATCAGGTAGTGCAGCTCATCCAGTATTGCACATCAGTGAGAGCTGTGGCAATAAGGTTTGGTGTGTCTGTCAGCGTAGTGTCCAGAGCATGGAGGTGACATCAGGAGACATGGAGGAGGCCGTAGGAGGGCAACAACCCAGCAGCAGGACCGCTACCTCCGCCTTTGTGCAAGGAGGAACATGAGGAGCACTGCCAGAGCCCTGTAAAATGGCCCCAGCAGGCCACAAATGTGCATGTGTCTACTCAAACGGCCAGAAACAAGACTCCATGAGGTTGGTATGAAGGCCCAACGTCCGCAGGATTTAGGTTGGGTTGCCAGAGAACACCAAGGTTGGCAAATTGCCACTGGCACCCTGTGCTCTTCACAGATGAAAGCAGGTTCACACTGAGTACATGTGACAGACGTGACAGAGTCTGGAAATGCCATGAAGAATGTTCTGCTGCCTGCAACATCCTCCAGCATGACCGTTTTGGCAGTGGGTCAGTAATGGTGTGGGGTGGCATTTCTTTGGAGGGCCGCACAGCCCCTCTATGTGCTCGCCAGAGCTAGCCTTACTGCCATTAGGTACTGAGATGAGATCCTCAGATCCTTGTGAGATCATATGCCGGTCCAGTTGGCTTTGGGTTCCTCCTAATGCAAGGCAATGCTAGACCTCATGTGGCTGGAGTGTGTCAGCAGTTCCTGCAAGATGAAGGCATTGATTGATTTCCATTTATAATTTTTGCATGATCTTTGTTGTCAAAATTGACCACATTCAACTATGTAAAGAACAAAGAATTTAATAAGAATATTTCATTCATTCAGATATATGATGTGTTATTTTAATGTTCTTATTTTAATTTTAATTTATATTTTAAGTATTTTCATTTTTACTGTTTAGCGAGTTCATAGAACTCTTAGATGTTGTCCTCGAACTTAAGTCCTGAGTGGATCAGCTCTACGAGTGGATCAGCTGCGTATTTTTTTCCGCATCCATGTTAACGGATCAGAGCGTTCACACTGCGCGCGGTTGCTGTCCGGCAGCGCGTTGCAGTTGCGGTGCAATCCGGAACAGCAGATTGTTTGCGGGCAAAATGAACGTGGATTGCCATTAAATTGTAATAAATTAATAATTTACGCACAATTCATGTGTGATACTTTGTACACAGTAAATTAGAAAAATAAATCCAATAAAAAAAAATACAAAAAAGGAAATACATAAATGAGCACAGTAATTCAATAAAACTTGCATACTGCGATCAGTTGTTGGGGTACTCGGACTTGACTCGTACTCAAACCTTTTGGACTCTGAAAATGTTCCGAGTCCAACCGAGTCCAGGGAGTGTTTGGGAAATGTCACTGACTTGATATTCAGTATTTGCTTGTGTTTTTTAAGTCTTGTCCAGTATTTGAAATACGTTTGCATTCATTAATTAAATGCAGGGATTAAATTGGGCTTCAGTGGACTTTCCGCTTAAATGTATATTTTTAAACATTTTCCTTATTCTTACCAATTCGAACAATGATGCTGTCACGCTCAGGAAGTACAGACAAGATGATTAGAATCAAAAGTTATGAGTTTATTTGTGAACAAACTTAGAATAACTCTTCAGCGATTTCATAAACAGGTGTAGTGAGGATAACAGCATTCCGCTTAAACAGAAACATCGCTGGTAAGTATCTCAGGTAGATATTCAGCATTCATCAAGCAAAGAGGCAGAATCAAACAGGTAAGTCTTTTGGTAAGTATACTCAGTCTTTGTAGATTGTAGATAATGTCCTTTAAGCCACGTTGCACAAGCCACCAAACCTCACACAGACTAGAGCACAAGATCCAGATGGAAAGGGAACAGGTTAGAGAGTGGTAAGGTGTCTAACCTTGAGCTCAGCCATCGATTGAATGGCTGAGCGATCCTTTGTAGCAGGCAAATGATGACAAACGGGTGTTCAGAAGTCAGGTGATTGTGATCTTGTAATCAGTGCTTGTGTTTCTCCGCTAGGTGCTGTTTCAGGATCAGGTAATTGTGACTGTGTGACATTACCCCCTCCTCCATGAGCGACTTCTGACACTCGTACCCGACGGCAGGGGCGGCCACGACCTCTAGGGGCTGGACAGATCGGATGTGATTGATGGAAGTCTGTGGTCAAGGAAGGATCGAATATGTCGTCTCTGTCGACCCAGCTTCTTTCCTCTGGGCCATAACCTTTCCATTCGATTAGGTACTGGGCATATTCTGCCCACGGCAGATACTGGTTCCAATTTTCCTGGTGGTCGTGGCAGTAGGACCTTAGATAGCAAGAGATCTCCTGGATCTTCCGCTCCGTCTGGCCATTCGTCTGTGGATGGTAACCTGACGATAAGCTGATTGAGACCCCCAGTAATCGAAAGAACTCCTTCCAGACACGGGAGGTAAACTGGACACCTCTATCGGACACAATATCCTCAGGGATGCCGAAGTGTCTGAAAACCTGGGAAAATAGAAGTTGTGCAGTGTTCATAGCTTTAGGTAAACCATGTAATGGGATCAATTTGCATGCTTTTGAAAATCGGTCTACGACAACCAGGATGGTTGTAAATCTGTCTGAGTTGGGCAAATCTGTAGCAAAATCGATTCTGATATGCGATCAAGGTCTCTCAGGGATAGGTAATGGAACCAGCTTACCCTCAGGCTGACGACGTGGTGTTGTGGACATGGCACAGACGGAGCATCCCTTCACATACCGGTAGGTATCCCGGACCATTTCTGGCCACCAGTACTGATTTTCCAGGAGTTTGAGAGTGCGTTTGCCACCTGGATGCCCTGACCCTGGGGAGGTATGAACAAAATCCAATAACTCTTTACGTAATGCAACAGGTACATACCGACGATTTTCAGGTCCTCCTGGTAGCGCTGGTTCCCATACTGTGGCCTGTTGTATCTGCTGGTCAATGGACCATTGGATGTGAGCAAGAAAGGTGTCCTGTGGCAGAATTGTCTCTGGAGTTTCAATTGTGGGTTCTGGTTGATGAAGACAAGTTAAGGCATCTGCCTTAGTGTTCTTTGTCCCTGGCCTATAAGAGATCTTAAATTGGAACCGAGTAAAAAAACAGGGCCCATCGGGCTTGACGAGGGTTCAGTCTGCGGGCCTCTCTAAGGTATTGGAGGTTTTTATGGTCTGTGATCACAGTGAACGGATGTTGGGCTCCCTCCAGCCAACTCCTCGAGAGCTAATTTGATGGCGAGTAGCTCTCGGTTGCCCACATCATAATTCTGTTCAGCGGCTGATAGTTTCTTTGAGAAATAGGCACAGGGATGTAAGATAGCTGGAGTGCCATGCCACTGGGATAAGGTGGCTCCAACTCCCGTTGTAGCCGCATCTACCTCCACGACGAAAGGTAACTCAGGATCTGGATGCTTTAAAACAGGTGCGGTGCAAAAGGCGGTCTTGAAGCGCGTGAAGGCTTCATCAGCTGCCGGGTTCCAGGATATGGCTTTCTTAGTTCCCTTTAATAAAGAGGTGAGAGCAGAGGAAATTTGACTATAATTCTTTCTAAAGTGACGGTAAAAATTGGCAAACCCTAGAAACCACTGTAACTCCTTCACTGTGGTGGGAACTGGCCAGTCTCGGACTGCTGTCACCTTTGTGGGCTCCATCTCAATCCCTTCTGGAGTGATGTAGTATCCAAGGAACTGCACACGGTTTAGATGGAACTCACATTTTTCCCCTTTTAGGTACAGCTGGTGAGAACGGAGGCGTTGAAGGACCCGTTGGACATGTGAAACATGGGTAGGTAAATCTTTAGAATAGATCAAGATATCATCGATATAGATGACTACAAACTGGTGTAACATGTCCCAGAAGATTTCATTCATGAAGTTTTGGAATATTGAAGGTGAGTTTGCTAGACCATACAGCATGACGCAATATTCAAAGTGACCGCTAGGGGTGACAAAAGCAGTCTTCCATTCGTCTCCACTATGAATTCGAATGAGGTTGTATGCACTTCTTAGGTCAAGCTTGCTGTACACCTTTGCTTGTCTCAGTTCCTCTAGTGTAGACGATATAAGGGGTAATGGGTATGCAAATTTTACAGTTTGAGAGTTAAGAGATAGTTAAGAGAGAGTAGGTGAGTAGCGGCCATCTTACTGAAGACGTCAGAGTATTCTTGGTATTCAGGAGGTATTTTGATCTCTGTTTTGACTTCGGGACTCTCAATGGTGGTTGAAAGACATGGTATGACGGATGGCTGAGGAAGAGAGGACAGACAGTTCTTTAAACAGTAGGAACTCCATTGAATGATTTCACCTGATGTCCAGTTGGTAAGAGGACTGTGTTTGGCCAGCCATGGTCATCCTAAGAGGATGTCTATGGATGCGTCGGGCAGGATGAAGAATTCAATGGACTGATGAAGACAACCGATTTGCATGGTAAGACTTACAGTACTGGTTTTAATGAGTCAGGCATCCAGGGGCTTTCCTTTGATCGTGATAATCCAATATGGAGTCTTATTTTTACAGGTAGGAATCTGCAAAGTATTGACACAACGTGATGAAATAAAATTGCCAGCAGCCCCAGAGTCTACCAACGCCTTCAGCGGGAAGAGGTGAGTATCACAGATTAACAGGACATCAATTAAAGGTAAGATATGATGTGGTTGATGAACATAATTGGTACTCACCGCTGTACGAATAGGTCTCACAGGGCAATTGGTAAGACGGTGAGATGGGGCACCACAATACAAACAAAGCCTCTCATTAATTCGTCTTGAGCACTCAGTTTGTAGGTTTCGGTTTGCACAAGTTCTTCAGGACTGGTAAAAGCTGGTGCAACAGTGACTGGTGTTTCACAGGCTGATAGGTGCTGTGAAATAGTCAAGGTTCGCTTTAAAAAGTCATCCAGACCCACATTGTCATCATATATTGCCATCTGCTGGCGAATGTTGGCATTAAGACCTCGTCTAAAGACCGCTAAGAGTGCGGTATCATTCCAGCCACTGGATATAGAGAGCGTGCGAAAACGAAGGATATACTTATGAATGGGGAGATCCTTTTGTCGAAGTTGGAGCAGCTCCTCATGTGTGGTGAGAGACGAGGTGGGTAGGCCAAACACTAAACGAAACTGTTGCAGGAACAGAGATAGCGAAGATAAATGTGGGCTTTCTGAGGTCCACAGGGCTTCTGCCAATTTGAGTGTTCTCCCTTAGAGCAGGGTGATGATCAATGCAATCTTGCTGCGGTCTGTGGTGAAACGATCTGGTTGAGCCTCAAAGTACAGCGAACATTGTAGAAGAAATCCTTCACAGGAGGATTGATCACCAGCAAAGGAATGTGGTCTGGGTATCGGACAACTGGGACTAGCAGCAGCAACTGGAGCAGTGTTTTGTAGTTCGTGCAGTATTTGAAGAAACATGGAATATGGTTCCGCCATTGCCGCTGTTTCCTCTTGCTCCATGTTTTTGTTTTGCTGGGCTGAGCTTCTGTCACGCTCAGGAAGTACAGACAAGATGATTAGAATCAAAAGTTGTGAGTTTATTTGTGAACAAACTTAGAATAACTCTTCAGCGATTTCATAAACAGACAGTGAGGATAACAGCATTCCGCTTAAACAGAAACATCGCTGGTAAGTATCTCAGGTAGATATGAAGCATTCAACTTTAACAGAAACATCGTTGGTAAGTATTTCAGGTAGATATTCAGCATTCATCAAGCAAAGAGGCAGAATCAAACAGGTAAGTCTTTTGGTAAGTATACTCAGTCTTTGTAGATTGTAGATAATGTCCTTTAAGCCACGTTGCACAAGCCACCAAACCTCACACAGACTAGAGCACAAGATCCAGATGGAAAGGGAACAGGTTAGAGAGTGGTAAGGTGTCTAACCTTGAGCTCAGCCATCGATTGAATGGCTGAGCGATCCTTTGTAGCAGGCAAATGATGACAAACAGGTGTTCAGAAGTCAGGTGATTGTGATCTTGTAATCAGTGCTTGTGTTTTTCTGCTAGGTGCTGTTTCAGGATCAGGTAATTGTGACGGTGTGACAGATGCGCAGCAAGTGTTTTATGGGAATGTATTTCTGTATAGGCTATTTTTATTTAAGGGCATAGGGCATTGCTGTCTGGTGCAAGCGTTTAAAACACGGTGAAGGGAACGACTGATCAGTTGTTACCGTGACAACGCTACGCATGCATGCAGCATTCATCACTCATGCAGCCAAAGATGTTGCAAATAAATATTTATTTTTATATTTGTGCGTTATTTACTATTCAACTTTTCAGACTAAACTTGCTTGAACTTGCTTAAACGTCTTACACTTCACCTAATTCATATTTCTATCAATGATGTAAAAGATTTTTATTAGGCTACTGTACATTAAGATAAAGATAATCAAAAAGTCAAAATCAACACCTTGGTAGGAACCTGGCTTAGCGAGGACCAGTTCTCCTCTGGCCGGGATACCCGACATCCGGTTCCCGGTTTAAGAGGTGTAAGGGTCGTCAGAGGGATGCAAAGAACAAAAATGCGAGGGAGAGAAAGTTGGAGGTATTTAAAGAGGAAGCTTTAACTCTGATAGGGTAATTAGGCAAAAGGGACATAGGTGGCAGCTGGTTGGTTAATCATTCGTACAAGGTCCTCCCGAAATTTGTTATAAAACATGTTTCACTGGAATCGGACTCAACTCAGACTTGACCTTTTAGGACTCAGACTTAAGTACGACTCGGCCCATTTTGGACTCGGACTTGTCTCGAACTCGACTGGTCAAAGACTTGGTCTCGACTTGGACTCAAAATAGGTGGACTCGAACCCAACACTAGCGATCAGATATGTTTTTTTTTCTTTACAAAAATTACTTTTTATATCGTTGGAGGAAGAGGGGGAGTTTAATCGCATCAGCCAATCTTTCTGAAGTATTTCATGTGCCGGTCACTGTCAAGACGAAGTTCTGAGATAAGGTGGTGATATGCTCCAAGTTGTCTTCTCCGCTGGTTCTCTCCATCTCGGCTTCCGGAGGTTCAGGCCACAGCAGGTCATTCCCTGTCCCACCCATCCCCATCGTAACCCAGGCATTGCTGCCCCCCCCAAAAAAAAATTCTTGGGAGGGCCTCTCGCTTGTGTTGGGCCTGGGTCAGTGGATGGTTCAGGAGTGGATAGGGCTATCAAAATGGGAACCGGCACTGCTTCTGGACACGGGTCCCAGACCGTGAAATGGGGCTACCACCCGTGTCATGCGGACTAAGCACCGCAAGGACATCACTCGGCTCTCCTGGCCGTGATACTGAGACTGGAACCGGACATGGACACGGGTCCTCAAACCATAAAAAGGGGATAACACCCGTGCTTTGCGGACTAGGCATCGCGAGAACATCAAACGTCTCTCCCGGCCGTGAAACCGAAACCGAAACTGATACCGGACATGGACACAGATCCTCAACCCGTAAAACGGGGCTACCACCCGTGTAATGCGGACTACGCACCGCGAGGATTTCACTTGGTTCTTCTGGCCGTGAAAGTGGACAGAAGCCCATGGAGATGTGTGCATTCGTGCGAAAAGAAACAGTCTTGTGCATCTGTGTTGTGGAGGCAACGGGATCCGGCCAAAATCCCGCTCGTGCTTTAAACATGGCCAGTGTGCTGAACAGTGCTGACCTCCACGGTAATCCGGCAATGTCCGGAATTTCAGAGTCTTGTAGAAATGCAGCACCGTCTTTAAAAAGCTGGACAATCTCCACATCATCGAGCATGGACTATTTAGCGAGTTCATAGAACTCGTAGATGTAGTCCTCGAACTTAGGTCCTGAGCGGATCAGCTCTACGAGCTGAGACACAAACGCCATCTCGTTATTGGATCCGTGATTCTGTCACGTTTGCGTTTAGGCTGCTGCGATGTGTTAGTAGCGATCCCGCTTCACAGCGGACAGAGGGAAGGCAGGCTGAACTTAAGTGCAAAAGAATTTAATGAACAATAGTGCAAAAAACAAGCTGAACGAAAACGCAGGATCAGTGCTGACAAAATTACATCCAGTGCAGACACTTACAGACGAAACGTTAATCACGGATAACAGACTGAAAAAGACACGCTTAAATATACAAACTAATCACACGAAAACTCACAGCACCTGGGGAGACAATTACACACTAAGGACCGGGGAGGGGTTACAAATAACAGGAGCACATGAGGGAGAATGAAAATAAACACAAAGCACGTGGACACGAAATGACAACATACACAAACGTCTCATTTATGGAGCTTTAAAATAATGGGCATTATCCACCAGCATTACCAAGCTTGGAAGAGCCAGGATATTTTTTTTAAACTCTATGGCCCGGTTTAAGCAACTTTTACTAAAATGCCTTATAAGAAAATATTACAGGTGTGCCTCTTAACACATAACAATAACACTGACATGTTTTAAGATATGTCAGAGCAAGATATTTTCATCTGAGACAGCTCAAACATGCAATTTAG